>OY728120.1:1567019205-1567625633 GCA_963277665.1 Viscum album
GGCATCCATATACCATTAATCTACACAATCTCTCTTACATTTCAATAATCTGGTCCCAATTATTCCCATGGCCTGATCATCTTTCCTCATAAACCAATAGGTTGTTAACCCATCAAGCTTCAAGGAATATAATTCCATCCATAACTAGGATACATATGATAGATTCCTAATTAATGATCTAAAAATCAAATGGGACACCACTTCAGTATAAGTCCCCTCTTATCCCTAACATTTCAACCCTCAAGACCCAATCATTCCCATGGACCGATCATTCTACCTTATCCATCAAAAGATTGAGAAGAGAGTTAAACTATGATAAATGTGATTATTTTTCTAACCAGGATATGTAAAACACCTTCACAATTCCCTAAATATATTTAGTAATAGATTCCATAAAAAGAAGCATAATATCTTATGAAATAATTATCATGGTCCATAATGAATGACCTTTAATACAATAACATGGGTCATTGCTGCATGACAATAAATATCATTGTGGATGCCCCTTTCGTGACATAAAATATCGCGCCTCTATAAAACATTCAAGAGAGGATCAATATTTTTGTTGATCAGTATTTTACCAAAAATCCAATCAAGAACTATGTATGACTTCATTCTTGACATAACATGATAAATAGTGACACACGAATCTCCAACCTCATGTCCAATCACAATAAATAAAAATAACAATGCCCCCTCCATGCATATAGGTCATAATCATAGAAGAATATTATGCTTCAATAACTATGTGTTTCATGATTCTAGTAATCACATGATACATAGTGGTGCATGGCTCTCCAATATTAAGCCCGACTACAACAATCAATTGAAACAATCCCACCTCTACATAGTGAAAAGAACTATGTAAAGAGTTTCTCATTCAATAACTATATGTTTCTTGATTCATATCATCAATTGATACATATTGATTCCTTAATCTCCAATCATATTACCAACTACCATAATAAATACCCACATCATTATCACATTATGATTAAACTACAAGGAAAACATCCTAGTTTCATGTCACTAAAACAACACAGTAAATATTTTTTTTTACCATAGGACGTTAAACTACAAGGGAAATGTCCTTAAGAGATGACATTAAACTACCCGGAATCAAGTGTGTCCTTAATAAATGATGTTAAATTAATAAGAACATCATCCCTTTTCCCCAATTACGAAAGGACTATAAGAACCTTAACCCAGTTATCCAGAAAATTTGGTGCTTCCTCTATCTTTTAATCACCTCAGTAGATAAATCACACTTCATGTATTAATCCCCTCAAGTTTCTACCATCCTCTCATGGACCTTGGAAAATGATACCTTACTTCAAGATACCCTTTTTTTAACTATTCATGTATTCCCATGCATCCTACATACATGCCTATATCCATATACCAAATGAATCACTTTGAAAAATGGGATTTATTATACATTCCAGTCATGAAATTTCCAGGACAAAACTCAACAACTCAGTGTGTTCAGACCATTCTCGATATTACTATCCAATATCATTACTCTTGAACTAAGAACCTTGATCCATGAAATAAAATACTTTCACATCTCTCTCAGAAGGATGATGTGGTACTCTTGAACCTAGGTATCATAATTATAATTTGTTTTGTATCATCCCCCATGTTATTTCGATGTATGTCCTGAATATAAACTACGTACAATTTATTCAAATATTTACAACCACAAACTCTATCCTATAATGGTCTAATTCGTAAGAGATTCAACTTCTAGATAAAGTGACACAAAATATTTCAGGTTGAAACACATAAAGTTTTGATTGAGAAAAATGTATGCATTTACTCACTATGCTCTTCATCTCTTGAGTTTTGGAAAAATTAGTGCGCAAATAAATAAGGCATAAAGATCATATATCCTACTCTGTAGACTTAGTAAAAGCCAAGATATTCTTGATAAGCACAAATGTTTAGGAAAAATTTACAGTAATTATTCTTCAAATATCCTTACCAAGAGAACATGTTTTCCTAGTGGTGACACAACATTTAGGGTTCTAAAAAACCCTCTTGGATATTACACATTCCACAAATGATACATTATGAATTAATCTCCCCGGATCATCATAAAACATCCATGGAGATTGGAAAAGGATTCTCAACAAAAATTGACCATTTTCTTTACCATTCTTTTATACCAATAGATCCTACATGTGGGCATATTGTCAAGGAATAAATGTGTCGCTCTAATAAATGGTAATTTCAATCATTGTGAGCCTTGAAATCACTGTGGATGATCTTAGCACTTCAGTGTGTTTTGGGTAATTCCCAATTTTATTTTCCCATTTCATATTCCTGACCAGAACACTTTAGACAATTATTTTCGATAATCATACCAAAAAATATGAGTGTATTCAATATCATTGATGTTATGCCTCCATGTGTTGTACCATTTCTCAAAGAAGGAATGTGAAACTCCATTCCAAATTCATGGATGAACCACAACATGTGATTCCAAACCAGATTTTGTAGGGGTTGATCTTCACAATTATGAGACGAACTTCACTATCTTGTCAAAACCCTTCCTAGAAAGCTTTTGTACATAACCATCTTCTTCATATGGTCTTCTAAGTCCACATAAATCTCTCATGAACCTTGTAGAAGAGAGGATATCATATTTTCCTGACTATTCAATCAACACATTAGTGATTTTTCCTAAAAAATAAATTCATGTCCTTCTTGAAAGAAAGGAACATCAATCCTTGTGATCCCTAAAAACACCGTGGATGAATTGAGAACCATAGAGTATTATGTGCCATCCTTGAAATGTCTTCCCAATACCCTATTCACTGACTGAACCTCTTCAGTTATGAATTATATCACCTATAATCCAACTATATATATGGACATAGAATCCCGTGTATTTATCCATCGACCAATATTCCACCTATAAATCATCCATCACCCTTGAAAAATAGTAGGGACACCTTTTTCAGACAATGGTACTAACACATATGGTCTTTGAACTAATAACTATAGGGACATCCTCTTTGGAGGAATAGAGGTCTGATCCTCATATGACTCAATAAGAAAACTGAAAAATTGACATTCCAGGGTGTTTTGGGTTATTCCTAGAATGTATGCACCATATTCCAAGATTATCAATCATATCCTGGTTGTATGTCTTTAAAAATCATGGCATCCTATAGTCTAGGATAAAATATCCTAGAATACAAAAATAGATTATCTGAGCTAAAAGACCTTAAACTACAATAATAAAAGTTACAAGCTAAATGAATCTAAACTACAGTGATATAAGTTTTAGTAAAAATTACCTCGAACAACAATGATAGAATGTATGAGGTAAATTTCCCTAAACTACCACAATAGATTTCCCAAGATAAAATATCCTAAACTATAAGGATAGATGGCATGAGCTAAAAGAACCTACACTATATTGATAAAATGTTCGATCTAAAAGACAATAAAATACATTATAATAGTTATTTATTATGCAAGAATAAAAATATATTATATTCCCCACCATATGGCCTTAGAAAAAGGAAAGATACGCTCTCCAAAAAGGTTACCTTGGAAAATATATACATCACTGTCCCTATGGGACATATATTCTACCCAATTATCCTTCATTATATCAGGTAATATTAGGATATCTTGAGCATATATATTATTATGAAATATTATGATGGTGAGAATTCATGAGAAATATTGAGAATATTCTGTTATGATTTAAATATTGAGATCCATAAATCTATGTTTACATGATATTATAAAATGTTTGGGTATCGTTAGTGATTATAATAATATCAGATTAGCGAGGAGTCATCTATATCATGATTAAAAGTGAAACAATAAAGTAAGAATAAAATTTCATAAAATCCATTCACTGGTAGAATAGAATAAAAGGAATCTCAAAAAATTGTAATCTCTTTAAGATACTCATAAAAATATATTTCATATCAATGGTAGAACAAAATATGATTCGATCAGCTGATCTAGCCAAGTTATAAAGAGTCAGACGAGAAGATCCAATTGAACAATGAAGTTCCACTCCCCTTTACTCTCCTACTTCTACCCTAGGATGAAGATTCTATACTAAAGTAGTTATCTCCTCAACTCTCATTTGAGTAGCTTCCAATGATGATGATTATGTTGAAAGGTAAGACCATAGATTATATATTATTTCCTCATATTTCTATATTTTCATTGTCTAGGAATCCATATGGTCTTGTAATTTAGATATAAACATGAAACGCTCCTCTAGTGCCGATAACACATCCTTCGTATATTCGACATGGGGAACCACATCTACAAGATAATTTAAGACCCTCTCATTAGTGTCAAAAATATTTTGAGTCAAGATGATTTTTTTCATGATTTAATATAATGGATTTTGATAAAAAATCACCCACCTCATGTCATAAAAGAGATTAAGAATGAATTCCCCTTAGTCACAAAAATTTTCCAAACCGTTCTTAGTAATAATGACATGGATTTTATACCATATCAGCCTGCACTGTGTCTCAAATTTTATAACAGATGGGATGTGGGATCCAAAATGAGTAAAATATGGCTATGAAAAATAGAAAATCTATATAAGGCTATATATATCCTTTCCTAATTATATTCATCACCCATCTCTTATTCTAAATGGTTGGTTTACTCAAAAGATCTGGTCCCACTATTGGGATGGTTGTCTCCATGATGATGATGCTTCAATTATGTGTCACCCAAGTACTAAATCAACTCCATTGTTTCCATGGATAATGGGGTTGGTGATGAAAATTGATTTACCACATGATAAACTAGTCCTCATAACACGCCACCCAGTTGGGGCGGTACCCAATGTTGCGAATAATCCTAAGTTAGAAAGGATTGAAGTTTAAGAGATGTAATAATGAACTCAATATTAGTGTCTTTATGTTTTAACATTATCCAAAATAGATCGTTTATCCTAGTGTGTTACCCTCCTTATATATTAGTCTAAGGTATATGGGAGACCCTTTGGGTATATACGAACTAACATGTAAACTGATAAGGTGTACATAGAACACATACGATCATCCCATCGATATTGGATACAATTACTCCATCCCAAAGGGAGATACTATATGACTATTCATCGATAGGGTTGTTGTCATATGTTTAGAAACCGAATAAGATATAAGGCATCAAGGATCCAGTTGGAATTTTCATATTCCTTGAAATGAAGATTCCCCCCTATCAAGACAAAAAACTATATAGGGACACTAATCATATATGGGATAATTCCTTATTGAATATGGGAAGTTCTTTTTTAAAGGTGTGAAAGGGTCAGCACTTCCACATTAAGGTGGTATCCCTCTTCTAGACATACTACCATTACCAATGTACTGACCCTAATTCCTTAACATGCATCCCTCTCTCAGAAAAGACACCCATTCAGGAATATGGATATGAATCCCTCCAGCATAAGGCTCAAATAGATCTATGGATTCACCATATATCACCATGAAATATGATCCCTAACATCCAAAATGGCCTAATAAGAGCTAGAACGATCACAAAAATGCCAAGAAGGGAACCGAGGTGGGCTTATAGTTGTTTGAAAAACTGTATTCCAATAAAAAAACATGATCTCATCCTTGAAAGAGATAAACAAGTTCATAGTCATCACCTTTCTTATATTTTCCATTATAATTATGAGCATGTCCCTCGCTAAGGATGGTGTCTACAAAGGGTCTCTCAATAAATATTTTTCTAGAAGGATAACATCATAAATCTCTATGATATGGGGGATCTCACACAGTTTATAGATATCCCATAGGAGGATTCCCACATAGTCATGGGATTTATGAAATGAGTTGGTTCTAGGATAGAAATGGCTAAATATTTCCCCATGAATATCAAGCTGGTGATAGACTATAAATAATGTAATCCATACTATTGAAAAATATAGACATTATATAACTATTCAATGAACTCTATGAAGCTTTTCTTAACATGGAATGGCCAAACACATTCATCAAAAACATTACCACCAAGATGGACATCCCATTTTGATATTAATCTCCAATGAGGGTTGTTTAGAGAAGAGAAAGATAAAATCAATTAGCTCTAGGTGATTGGATGATGATTGAAATTGCGGTTGTTCAGACCAAATAGAGAGTTTTCCAACATATATGACAACCCCTTTGATTGACCCATGTCCAATCATCAATCCATGGAAAAATATCATCTGAGTATGGTCATGAAATGTTCACACCCAAAAAGATGGTAGATTAAAGTTCATAGGATGAATGAAAACATTATCCCATAAGTTGAACCCATATAGATTATGATAATGTGATAAATGATAGTTTTGAAGATTGAATGGAAGAATCCATTTCATAATACAATAATTATTATTCAAACAATATCATTGGTCAAAATTGTAGTTTCCAATAATCATGGAAATTTGATTACCCACAGTGGAAGAACCATTGATGAGGGCTAGAATCCATCTGAACAAATTTTAGCAGCATAATGCGTATAGATAAAATAAAATCTTTTCAAAAAATAAAATAAAATAATAGAATATTCAATTATATCTCAGGAACTAGAACAGAATTATCAATTGTATAAAGTATTCATGAAACATATAACTCATAATGATCTCGTAAATTGCATAAAACTATGAGGTGTCAAGTAACCACATAACCCCTCAGTGGACTCATGATCAGGTTACCTTTACATGGTAATAAAATCCTCGTAATAATCAAAGGATCAGGAAATCAATAATGAGTATCCTATGAAACACTAAATATGATCATTCACCCCAACAAGAAAGATCAATAAATTATCAAAGACACTCTTGTGGATTGATTTGAGTATGAACCTGAGAAAATGAAGTCATGCCGAGTTGTTTAACCTAATTGGTCTTGTGAAGAGGTCACATGATGGGTTCTCAAGGTATGGTCATGTGATTAGGTTGGGTGACAAGTGTAGTGTGCAGGATCTTGAGATAATACAATATTAGGTTAATGAACCACTCCCCACTCCCCACTCCCCTATTTATATGGAATTCCATGAGATACCAAACATCTCCTGGAAGACATAATGTATCTCAAAAAATCAATTGGTGATAGTGATAAATCCTCGGGTGGGAAATTATATTATTTAGAACTGAGACCTTGTCATTTCATACCTTTCACCTGAGGTGGGACATTTTTTGACACATGTTAAATGTGCATTGAAAAATTAACAAAGGGAGACACACATGAATATGGGAATTATTTTACCCAAAAAAGGTAAGAAGAATGTTCCCATGATCATGTGGATCACATGATCCTCCAAGAGACATGTTATCACATTACCTATGAAAGGTCCTGGGGATAGACAAGCACAATGAATAGCCCATGGAAGGCCCTACAAGGTCCCTTTGACATGTCCTTATACACTTGAAAATGTTCCCTAGGTAGTTAGTGACCACACAATAGCTACCATAGGAGCAGCCCATGTCATTATAATTGTCAACCAATGAACACCTATCAAGCCATCATATAAACCATGGAAAATAAGAAGAATATATCAAAAAGGTGGGAGCCTCTTGTGGTTATAAATATCTCATGACACATCACCAACTGATAGATTGATTATCTCCAACAACACTCATACAGCCATTCAATTTACCCAAACATTGTAAAAAAAATAAAAAATAAAAAGGGGAATGGTGGGAGACTCTTTTAATCAAAAAAATCATGAAAACATCCCCTAGAAGCCCAAGAGACAATGTATAAGAACTAGTGACATGTACACTAGGTCTCACAAGATCCTACTGGCATGTCTCCCCCATCACATGAATATCATCAGATTTTTTAAGGTGGTATTTCACAATTTATATGGATTCAAAATCAAGCGGAAGGGTTTATCCATGAATTTCTCAGGCATCACAATAAGGCCATTTTTTCATGTGGTGAATCACTGATGGGGAATGTGATTTTAATTGACAACACTAATACTCGATCAAAAGTTCCATAGGACTTTGAAAAATAAATGAAGGTAATAAATTTGAAAATATAGTATCCTTTTATAGTCAGAAAATTCATGAAACACACTAGAAGATTCTCGTAAAGCCCCTTGAAAAGCTATCCTTGTCTCACAACTTTCCCTAGAAAAGTTGCATGAGATCATGTGATGGCCTTTCAATAAGAAACCTGATCTCATGAAGTCCCATAGTCATGTTAGTATCACAATATTATGGTCCCCTGGAATGTATGCTTGATCAAATAAGACCCCATTAATTTTCTATAATCCAAAAAATGATCACTATATGGAATGTAATTTCATTCAATGAAAATCATGTGACACCTCTGGAATGACCTATGGCAGGACCTCAAGAAAATGAATAACACCAAATCCCTCCAATGACTCCAGACTTGATTTGTGTGATAAAATCCATGCCAATTAGAGAATAACATAGTTTGTGAGGACTATAAATCCCCCAAAAGAGCATAAAAAGGAATTACACTGGAGTAAAAACTCTTCATACCTCACACCGGCACATCCAGGTATCAGAGCGTATTTATATTAGCGTGTAATCTCATGACCAGGAATGTTTTTTTATTTATGATCTATGAAATAATTAGAGAGATAATGCAGCATGCATAAACACTTCATTTTATCGCTCATAGATCACATAGAGTACTTATATATGGTTACATGAAGGGAATCCCAAATATATTCTAAAACGTGCAATTTGTAATACAAGCAAGAAATGAAAAAATATAAGTCATATTCAATAAAAGGATGGAATAAAGAATAGATGAAGGGAGACATACTTGAAGAATATATACAGGTATTCTCATATGATTCACATAATGAACCTAGGTTATGCTACGTGACAATGACACGTGTCCAAGGTCATTGGACACTCCTTTGGTTTACTGTTTGGATCATGTGATATCCCCTGAACATGTCAGATAAAGTCACAAGGCCCTTAATGGGAATGACACCCATGTCTTTTGAAACCATTAGGCCTCACCATCTAGGCTTCACAATGTCATCTAGGAATGTCACCCAGATCATATAGAGATATCAATTCATATCATATAAGTCTAATGAAAACAAAACGTAATGTAATCTACAGCTTGTAATGTTTCCCAAACATGTAATCCATATCTCGCGATAACACCCGGACAAATAAGTTGGCACATACATCACCCTATGTGACATGTCATATTGACTCTCATGAATCCCTCCAAGACTATTATCCATATTTAGTGACGAAACAAGTGATATATAGTTGGATCCTAAAACACCATCAAATTATTCCCTTCAGTATTGTGCAATGTATTCTAAGACAAGCTAGTTAGTTTATTCAATATCCTACGTACAAGTCATACATGATCATCTAACAACCTTCATACATTCCATCTAGGTGATGTGACATCCCTCATGTAGGTTAAATAGATCATGTGACTATATTTGGACATGTAAATAAGACATCCTATGACATGTAAAATAGAAAATCAATGAATGTCGAGAATACAATCAATGCCTGATAGGTAGACAAGCATGTTGGTTCAATCATACATCCTAGTACTTGAAACACTTTTCCATCCTCAGTGTGTATGCCTTGATTAGATTGTAAATTCCATTGTTTGAGCACCAATCAATTGAAATATGATGAGTCTTATTCATTACATATCCCATATTTCTAGGATTCCTTCTTAAGTCTTGAGATCTATAATAAGCATCAAAATGGTATTCCTAGAACATAAGTCCAACATCCATAAGAAATGAGAAAAATTATTTTCCATCCATTATTTATAACACTAAGGATTGATCATGTGGTCTTAGGTAGTCGCAATGATCATATCATTCACATGAAATTATATATTTGGATGATGTATACCTTATCATGTAAGCCCTGATGAGTTGCATTGTACGATATAAAATTCATATAAGAAAAACAGTAGTTATAATCCCCAACTAGGATAACTACATGGAATATTATTCTTTCCATTACCAGGATATGTAGAATGCCTTTCATAGGCCTGATCCAGAAATCAAATGGGCATAAATTTTATTGCATGTCATGAGAATTCTCTATCATTTCCACCATCAAGATGAAATAATTCCCATGTGATGATCATATTTCCTCATCCCCCAATGGATTGATATCTTATTGATCTATGAGGACTCTAATTACCTCCATAACTAGGATATGTAAAAAACTATACAATGGAACTATCCCAAACTCAAATGGGCACCCACTTTTGTATAATTCCCCTCATGTCG
This sequence comes from Viscum album, assembly GCA_963277665.1. Classification (NCBI taxonomy): domain Eukaryota; kingdom Viridiplantae; phylum Streptophyta; class Magnoliopsida; order Santalales; family Viscaceae; genus Viscum; species Viscum album. The sequence continues at coordinate 1,567,029,457 of OY728120.1, forward strand.
CTAATATTTCAACCATCAATACCCAATAATTCACCTAGGATGATTATTCTACCTCATAAATCAGTGGAATGGGCATCCAATTGAACTATGATGACTCTGATTCTTATTATAACTATGAAATCTAGGACACCTTCCTAAGGACCAAGTTCCATATTAAACATCCTAAAGGGTTTCCCAGTACATAAGTCCTGAATCCAAATATAGTGATCCTGATAACTTTTTATTCTCTATTCCTCACACTGATCATAGATCACATTGTCTTAGGGTGAATCAATGCTTATTTAATTCTCATCATGAATATACACCATCTTAGGGAAATCATATTATGTATGCCCTAATGTGTAGTATGATATAAAAATCTCCAATATAAATAAATATACATTGGGTCCATTCCCACGGGCATCAACGAACTATAAGAACTATGATAAATTCTATAACCATGATATGAAGGACGTATCCTTGAGGACCGAGCTCAAATATATAGTGCTTAGGTTCCTAATATAATTTCTTTCCACATGAGTTTAAACATCACGGGAATAAAAAACTATGTGAATTTTGATTCATTAAACATACATTACTCATATGATGCATCATAATGTATCAATCCCCTCCTCATAATATTAATCACTTCCCTATATGAAATCAAATTCTGAAGTGCCTTGTTATGATTCTTCTATATAAAAGCAATAACACATTAATGGGAAATAGATGAATTACCTTGGATACATATAGATTGTTTAAATAATGAGATCAGCTTTATCTTCTTCACATGGAAATGGGTTAACCAATGATCATTTTGTTAGGGTAACATGTCCCATATTAGGATTAGGAATATTTTTTTGAACATAACTTAAATAAATAAGAGAGTCCTAGAGTAGGAAAAAATTCCCCACAAAATGGTGAGATGAGCCTAACCTCTCATCATCTCGACAAATGTTAGTACCTAAGTGTCATTGGATATGAACCCCCAATTGACCACCTTACTTCAGAATTTAGGTCTATACCTATTAATGTATGAGATAATCATTGGGATATCTTATTAAGAAAAACAATTTTAATCAGAAAAAAATTTAGGCAATACATTTATTCATTCACTCATAATCAACCATCGGGCCAAACCAAACACACCTAGGGGTGTATATTTCCCATTAAAACATGGTCTAACAGTAGAAATGGGAGCCTATAGCATATAATTATACTGTAAAAATTGTATTAAATAACCAAACTCTTACACATGGGTAAGAATCAAAGTATGAAAACTAAATAACTAAAAAGGATTCATGCTATAATAAATGGAATGTGAAATAGAGTCATACAAATTCAAACATGAAATGCCTACAATAGTTGGTTTACCATTGGATGGACCGCATATACTAAATAAACAAAAAGATATAAATATAATAAGATCAATTATAAACCTCCAAGAAACCATATACTTGGTATCCATGATTCTCAGGTTGAACCATCCCAATCTTGAGACTCCATGAAAACCATTATGTTTGATCATGCAGTGATGGGCCTTGTCCCTATCCATCATGGATCATGTGATCTAACCTGAAAGAAGACATTAGGTCTTCTCATACACTGATTTTCACTTAGATGGGGTATTAATAAATCTCATAATGCCACCCACAGTAGTTAATATGTTGTCTACTGTAATAATATGTGCATGAACACATGATATACCCAATCTAGTGAAAAGATTATATCATGTGGAATAAAAAAACTACAATGAATCAAAAGGGGTAAAATATAAAACCAAAGATTCTAGATTGATATTCGATTTAAATATACAGTTTATTTGGCCCATGCCAGCGGATTTGTGACACGTGGATCACCCATATACACAACATCAGGAACATCCACTAGATCTACATAGGATTTAAAATAAATATAAATGAAAAGGTAGGAATGTTGGACCCCTTAACGTATCTGTAAACATAGAAACATAAAATAAAATTTTCCAGGCTCTATAACTACAATTCCATTATGTGAACTTGTGACATTAACAGGTTGGTCAACACAACTAGAGAACCAATTATTCCAAAAGTTAATTTATATTAAATTTTGAACCAGCTATTGACCCAACAATTGAAAGAATATATTTATAAACCTAGTAGTACACAAAATCCATGGGGTTAGGATATCCAAAATATACAAAATGGAAAAAACACAGTTCGTGAGTTCTATGACATCTCGCGAGCATGAATCCACTCAAGCTATGTCATACCCTCAACTAGAGGGCCATTTCACTCGTCCAGATCACCCATTATTTCCTCAATATCATTTAACTTCAACTATGAAACAAAGGAGAGAAACATATCATCATATAATGTCAATTAACAGTACATGATTAACCAAGGCCCGCCTACCCAAACCAAACTATAGAACGAAAAATACCCCACTAACCATGGAGAAAGGCCAACCAGATAGGGGAAATCGTACCTCAAACCCACTATACAACCAACTAATATCACATCACCATAAATACATAGCAATCAATTAAAATGACCTCTCTAAATAGACTATATCTCACCATTAAATAACAGAATGCATGGGTTCTCAAAAACCCTCCTCACAAGAAAAGAAAAACTCGGGGCTCCGATGATCCGTGGTGTCAGGACATAAAGTGGATTACTACTAAGGACTATCTTTCTACACCTATGATATAATTCCATGACAATATTATATACTAAAATGGATAGAAGTCCATGAAATGATCAAGAAATTCTAGGAGTATTCATATAGATAATAAAAACCTAGGGAAATCCTAGCATTGAAAACCCCTTCAAGAGGCCCTTAGTGGACTCCACTGATCCTTGATGAAAAAATTCCCAAAAAGTTAAATATCATGAAACAAATAACAACCTATGTTACAAAAGAATCAATATCATTCCTAGTGTCTAGGGGATGTACCAAATGACCAATCCCAGATGTCTCTAATTACTGAATTTCAAAAACAATCCATGAAAACCCAAATTCATCTCCTATGGAATCATAAGGCCAAGGTACCAATTGCCTCATTAACCTCTCATGGTCTCAGAACACCTCTCTCACCTTGATTCTTGTAGGAAAAAGTCTATGATGGGGGAATCTTTTCTGTCCTCATCTATCTCATAGGAACTCATCATGACTATTATGAACCCATAAAACACATCGTCAAATACCACTACGGAGGTGTGTTAAAAAGGGTCTAAGAAAAAGTACAAGATCCATTTGAAGAAAATGAGGGATCCTAAGAGCATCCATATACACTCCATTATGTACTACTATAAGTATCATTAGTTGTGTCCCCACAATCAAGCCATGAATGAGGGTCCTCTGAATAAATAACCATCATCAAGGAACCTAATGAAAAATACAATTACAAAAAAAACACAAAAATTCCACAAACAGTTTTCAGAAACCGTGGAAAATATTTAAAATAAAATTAAATAAAAAGGGAATCCATTGAAAAATAAATCATCAACCTACCTCATGGTGTAACCACTAATTCATAAAGAATCAACCCAAAATTCACTAATTGTCGAAGCACCTAACTCAAGACACCAATATAAATTAAATTATTTAAATAAAATATAATTAAATAATTAGTTTTTTTCATGAGATGTTAATAATAGAATCTAATAAAATAAAATTAACTCTCTATAGTTATGACTATCCATGATTGGAATTCCAATGATGCACCACAAAAACTAAGAAGATATAAATCTCTAACACATGATTAAAAATTAAGTAGAAAAGACGTTAAATTTAAAGGAAAAATAAGGAAAAATGCATTCAGTATCATACCTCTATCATAATGATATGTGATGGAATGTAAAAACTTCCTCAGAATGAACTATTAGCATGATAAACCAAATCCCCATCATCTTGAGCTGATTAAACCTTACATTAGTTGAATCAAAATAGAAACCCTAAGTTGTGACAACCCAAAATCAACTTCAAGGTAAGAGGGAGAGTGAAAGTGAAATGAGAGGAAGAAGTTCACCTCAAACACCAAAAAGAAACTCAAATAAACCGAAAATCATGGTGTAGAAGGAGTAATAAAATAGGAAGAGACATCCCTAGATCATTTCCATGAGGGTAGGGGAAAGTGAAGGGATGGAACGAAAATTAATAGAAGTAAATTTGGGTTTTCTATCTCTTTAACCCAATGTGGATGTCCACAATGTTTTCCAAACCATACACCAACATTGATATTAGCTCTATCCATCCAAACACTTCCCACATGGTTTCTCCAAATAGTTTTAAAAACCATATTCGAACCATGTATAAAATCAGTAGAACCCTTTACAGCACCTCACATTTTTTTCTGGAATTGTACATAAGTGGTGTACCCAAGAAATGAGGCCCCCAATCCTACAGGATTCATATATGAATCACATGATTTTCCCTTAAACATGTAAAAAATATGATATAGAACCATGATATGTTAGAAATGATGTGGAAATGGTTGGAATAGCATAGGGAAACATTTTTCCCACTAAACTGGGCATAGAAAACTGTACACCATGCCAAAAACTTCCAAAAAACTCCAAATTACACTCATAATCCCATGAATTTCCCCAAAACCCAGCACACCATTTCATCATTAAATCATTCCTAAAATACATCCAATAATAATTTACAACATTAAATAGTCACCACCAAATATTATTTCAACAAAATGCCTCTCAATGCTCCAAATATTTAAATTTAGTCAACATTTTAATTCCCATAATGATGATGTTCATTATATAATGGGATTAATCCCCTTATATAAAGGACAAATATTTTATTCCATATTATGTATGTAATATATATCTTACCTAGGTTTTCTTGTAAGGGTAATATAAAGACTCATAACACTTATTCCATTTACTTTATAATGGAGAAGATCAACTTCATTTCAATTTATTTCCCCTAAGGGAAATTATTATATAAATATAATACATTAAATTGCCTCCATTCCATGTTTTCTATTTATTATTCATCCATATTATTATAGATAAATAAACACTATTGATCATAATCACCTTTGATATAATTCACTGATAGTATGGCCTTGTCCCTTTCAACACATCCCAAGGCCAAAAATATCTTTTTGAGGGGCATGATACATTGCTCAGATTCCAATGGATAAATAGTTACACTAAAATATGGGGTCTTTCTTCACATTAACTGATAAAATATTGGGTTATCATATCTTGCAACATCATGTTTCACTATATCATAGTGGTTATTATTGATAAACTAGGTTAGCTGTACTAATATTTCCATGATCTTCTTAGCTTTAATAAACTATTTATTATCTTTCTGAGCAAGGAATTTTTTTCATTGGTCTTGAGTATTTATACCATTATTTAAGATAGGCTTAATTTCAAAATGATGGAAATTAATAATTTTTTTCTCAACATTATGAATTTTTAATCATGATAAATAGTTTTAAATCTAGTGCAACACAAGATATAAATTGAATATTTATACATTTGATACATCAGAATATTAAACATTGTTTTTTGGGAATATATTTAAATCATAAAAATATATTCAAATTATTCATAAGGGATTAAAAATAAAATGGGATATATCCATATTATATCCATCTGTTGTTTCATACCAGGTGCATTGTAGGGGCACACTCAACAGGCAATAGAATGATGGTTGAGATAAACATGGAAAACTCTTAGATGTCTTATTACACGAATATGGATATACGTTAAAACCATGTCCACGTTTAGTTTCTATATAGAGATATATTTCTAGGAAAACATTTAATATATACCATCCCAAAAAATTATGATATTTTTTATCAATTAGACAAATCCTCAAAGTCTATCATTGGGTTATGTTCCCTAATCTATGATTTCCAAAATCTAGTTATCCAGGATTCTAATAAACCTATATGATAACAACTATAAAAAATCCAAATCTAGTATACCAAACTTTGTGACTAATTTATTTCATTGGAATATATATAAGGTATATAATCCTAAAGAACGAATAGGTTTCCTTGTCTTGTAGAACCCAATACACACATGATACCGATTTTATATTAAGAATAAAAAACAAAATATAAGAAAATAATATTCTATACAACCTTGAAAATCATTAAAATATATAGTCTTCATGTCTTGTGGGAATGAATAAAATAAGTGTGAGATCAAATGATTCCTAACAATGAGTAAAATTGAATAAATTATGTGTAAATTAGTCATAACGAACATGAAAAGATAAAATGAAAAAAACACCTACTACTTAATCAATAACTTGATCATGAAATTCATTCATGGATAATATTAATGAAATAAAATCATTGAAAAAAAAATTGAATTATCAATGTATGAAAATCATAATACTGGATTACATGATCTTAGACATCATTATATTTGTACAGTCAATGCTTTGTGCCAAGACAATTTAGTCGACGGGTAGGTAGACACCATAAACCCATTTAATTTTTCTAATTATTTTGTCTCATGAGACATGTCAATGCATAAAGGAGATATTTAAAACCATGCCCCACCCATCACTACATGTATAATTTATTACTCCTAAATTAAATGATAAATTCAATTAATAATCAATATTCCTTATATGAAAATACATCTATTTACTGAGGAATAGTTAATTATCAAGATTATCCCATGTCAAGAAAATAAAAATCATTATAAACCACCATATGTAAGAATGGTATACGGTTTAGTAAATAATAATATACATGATTCAAAAATGTGTATATTTAAGAGAAATGTAATTTAAAATTATTATATTAATGAAAATGATTCAAGGTAATGTAAATTGAAAAAAATAAGAAGTGATAAAATATGACCATAGATTCATCATAAATATAGGTTTTGGTTATAAAACCATGTATATGGTAAAATAATAAAATTGAAATTTAAAATTTAAAATAAGATTTAATTGAAAAAAATTATTTATAAAACAATATTAAACATGTATAATGACCTAAATATCATAAAATAGTTATAATTGTGGAAATACCATTAACATTATACACAATAAAAAGAAACATTCCTTTTGACTATTAGTAAAGAATGTAAAAAAATGACCCTTTCGAAAAAAAATTAAAAATATTCCTTTCAAACCATGTAAAAAATCATGGATAACCTAAAATTTCCTCAATAAATAATTTTATTAAATAAAAAGGACATTTTTAGTACGATTTCAAAAAATATGGACATGCAATGAAAAATATACCCGATCAAAAGATAAATAAGATTGTCTTTTATTTTAGACATTTAATTTTTTTGTTAAATTTTAAAAGAGTTGAGTGTTGGTTGAAAACATCAAAACTACATTAATTTAAATAGCATTAGTATGTATATCGATTTTATGAAGGATTTATTATAATATTCCACTAGTGAAAATAAGATAAATCAAAAAAATAGATTGTAAAATAAATTATTTCCTCTTTAGTAACTTTTTAGTTGGTACCCCATTAAATAGTAAAATTGAATGGGAATTATTAATCCTAAATAATAAAAATATATTCAATTTAAATACATAAAATATGTAGAGTATACATCACATAAAAGAAAATTGTTTCATAATAACTAACATATCTCAATGGGGTGTAAATTGAGATGAAATCAATTACCACACACTTCACATTACATGAATGTGATTTAACTAAAAATATAATGTAGTTAAACATATAATCAATTAATTATTTAACATTATTCATATTTATGATATCTTACATTATCCTGTTATAACATTTTATCACCTATTCATGAATAATTATTCATTATTACTATTGTTTTGAGTATTAACAACTTTATTTTCTCAAACATGTTGTGTCAAAGAAGCTCAAGTCACTATTTGTAGGATATAGTAACATTATATCAATAATTATACTAATGTTTTTAATATAATATTTAGTTAGTAAATAAATTTTTAGAATCATTCTTTAAATTTTTATAAATAAAATGTATAACATCACATTAGGGACATGGTAGGCTGTACATATTCCCAATAGAAATTATTATTTCTTTAATGGATGTAGGGGTAAATAAATGGATGATATATTAAATTTATTGAAGAAATATTATGTCAAAAAAATCATATATATTCATTATTTTCATCATCTTGACTATCTATCTAATTCAATTATGGGAAAAATTATATCTATTCATGAGGTGGTAGTCTGTTGTACACATGAGTGATGGGTTTGTTCCCCAATTTATAGTGAAGGATATGGATAAAATTTATACCATAAAAAAACATCATAGTATTCTTATTGATTATGGTTTGATTATATTGTAATTTGTAAGACATAATTTAATGTGGTAAAATAATAAGTAGAAAAGAAATAGCTTAGTGAAGACGATTAAATTCACAGAGAAAAACCTCATTTGGATATCTTATTATGAACCATAGGGTTGCACTTCAGGGAATAACTAATGAACTATGACATGTCTACAGATTTTTTGGATGGATTTTGGTAAGATGTTTCCAAGATAATTGGATTAAGTTTTGTAAATATGTGATGTGAGGAGGTTCCCTTTTATAATTAATGTGAGTGACACACCTAAAAATTTTTGATGTTTTAAAGCAACATCAAGCCCAATTCATGGTATAACTGATCAAAAAATTTCAATATTAAATTTTGATAACTATATGGTCAAAATAAAAACAAAAAAATGCGGTTTCATTATATTTTCAGTCCATTTTAACACTTCTAATTTTACTTTACCCCTGTGAAAACTGTTTTAATTTTAACTAGGATGACAAATGTTTTCTGCTTTTACTATTCATTATGACAAATATGAAAGTATACTTATTAAAAAATATGGGCATGATGATTCCAAATATTTAATCCATTTTATCAAATTCAATTCATATAATTGGAATAATTTAAATTAAAAATAAACATAGAAAAGGTTTCAAATATCAGTTTCTAAAAAAATGCATTTTTAAGCATATCATGGTCTAAAGGTAACAATATGGATATAAATAATAATTATATGAAATTAAATTCATGATTTCATAAAAATATTTTATAAATTTAATTTAAATTAGTAATCATTAAAAAATATTTAATTAAATTACAATGGGATTTTTTTATTTTTGTAAATTTTGTTTTACGAAAAATATAAATTTTATAACTAAACATGATCTTTTATTTATTTATTTATGTAAAATTTATAGTAAATACCAGATTAATTGTAAATATTGTAACATATTTGTATAAATAGAAATATTATTAGTTTAATAATAAATTTTCAATTATACATAAAAGCTTATTTTTAATGTAAAATTTCAAAAACTCAATATATGTTTATTTTTAACAAGTAAGGTCAAAATTGATATTACTTATATAAAATAAGAATATTTTTTCCAAGAATGATTGTAATTTTAATTGTAAAATGATTTAATATTGGTTGTTATAGTAGTAGAAATAAATATAATATAGGTGAACTGCATGGGAAGTAGTTGGAACTCTCAAGTTTACGTGGGAGAGTATAAGAGATATATTGATATTACATGGATAGAAAGATACACTAGTTATCTGGGTAAAAATAGTATTTAATTAAATAAATATCATAATCTAGCTATAGTAATGGGAATGATATTCTTATTTATGCTAGTTGTATACATATCTACCAATACTGAGTGTCTTCTGTCATCTAATATAGCTAAAGAAGAAGTGAGAAATGCACAATGATTCTTTCAAAATCATGGAAGGAATATGAAATCATTCCTAACAAACATGGATATTATATCATTTTATATCAATATTCCAAAAAATAAAAAAATAAATCCCCAAGGACTATAATAGTTTAGGGTCTTTTGATATGAAGAATACAATGTCGTCTATATTTCTGAAATATCTTCAAAGTCTCTCATAAATATCTTCTCATTTAGTACTCCTAAATAAAACATTTATTCATAACATGGGGAATGGAAACATAATAATGGGTTATCTAAGATGCTCACTAAGGGTAAATGATAAGATATGTAAGCATAATGTGTAATGGTATGAAAACATGATCATAACATTAGAAGGTCATACCATGAATATCAAATATCATAATGATGATTAATGGAATAATGATTGGTAGTTAATAAGACATGGATTATAAGATAATAAAAAAAATTAACCATGTGATCATATCATATGAATAATACATATATTTTTGGAATACACATTAGCATATGTAATTACGAACTTGAATAATGTTGGTCGTAGTAGGACACTCAAGAGGGGGGGATTGAGTTCCTAATAAAAGTTAATATTTAAAATGGATTTTAAAAAAATCACCCAAATAAGAATAAAATACAACCTAATAAATCAAAGTACAATATTTATAAAAGATTTGGTGTTTTCAAATATTTTTAAAAGTTTGATTAGTTCTATGTTGAAATAATATTAAATTCTATTTTATCATTGGAAATAAATTTAGTAAATCAAATTCTAAAAAAATGCTATTTCAAATTAACTATAAAATTGAGATAATTTTTTAGAGTATAATAGTTTGTGAATTTAAAATAGAACATTGAAAGGAACAACATAAATAATAACAAGAGTTTAAGTCTCATGTTTAGAGTTAACCCTCTTTACTTAGTGATCACCTTCCAACATGAAGTTTATAGAAAAAAACATGATTAATATCCTAGATTGAGGTATAGAATGACACATTTAGTTCTTTATATGCTATAAATACATAGTTTGATGTTTTTTTGGGAGTGAAAAATGAAACAAGCCATGCATAAACATCTTATAATGTCATCAGTGGTAATACAAGGTGCCAAAAAGATATGTTGAGAATGTATATGTGTATCTAATATTTTTTTCATAGGAGTCGGTTTTTGTTCATAAAATAGATATAATTACACATTGATCAATATGTAAATAAATTTCCCAAATAGGGAAGATGAAATAATATAAGAGATAGTGTTTCGCTGTGTGATATGCGTTGTAGCTTCATGACTCCTTGAAGGTAGCTTGAAATGATGCTCGAGTAATTTTTCAGTAATCTAGTGTAAAAAAGAGTTTCGTAAAATATTTTTCCTTATTTTGTATGAATGAACCAAGAGTTAGTAAATATTATTCTTCATGTGTTATTTGTGTGTTTTAATAATAAGCTTTTATAGATGAAAATGGATCTCTTCAATTTTTTACACTAGTTGAGTTTTTTTCTTTCTCGTCTATCACCACATGCCTTCTTTTTCTTCTGTTCCGTATATTTTCTGAGATTCAATTTGTAGATGTATACACTAAATCTGACGTTTAACATGTTCTCGATCATGTTCTTTAACCTTGTACCTCATATTTCAGTTTGGAAATGATATATATTTTGTTTTGAAAACCTATATAAAGATCATTAAAATAACCTGTATCATTAAATTCCTCAAATATGATAGTTAAAAATGGTGAATATATAATGATAAAGGAAAGATATAGGTGATTAATTTTATTGGTGAATCTCTGGACGTCTCTCTAGTGGTGAATTATTATTGGAAGTGTCAGGAAGATGTTTTCTTTAGAACAATGACTCAAACATTGTGGTAAGTCGGGATTCGTGAGTTTTCTGTGGCGAGTGAGGAGCAGTGAGTCAAGAACGGTGACTCATAATTAGTGAATTTTGAAATAGGTTTTGAAATGGAGACTCCTTAGAGTGGTGACTCAAGAATTGTGAGTCAGGAGCGGTGAGTCAGGAGTGGTTATTCATGAGCAGTGACTCATCCATAGTAGTGAATCAGAGCAGTGACTCGGGAATGGTGAGTCAGACATAGAACAACATTCCAATCTATCAAAATATTAAAAAATCTATATTAATGGAGTAAACTTATTATATACACAAATAAGCATGATTTATGATTATTAAAACTAGGAGAGGCCAACAATCTCTACCTTTTTAATGATAAAAAATCATGGCATTGAAAGAATAAAAAATCAATCAAATTGTATTTGAGTACATAGCATAATCCTAAATTGTATGTGAGAGAATAAAAATAGAATGGTATTAGAGAAGTAGAAAATTTCAAAGAGATAATAAAGATAATATAGATCATATGCCAAAGTTATTTTATCCCACATTTTGGGATTATCAGAAATGGTAAAAGTAAATAGAACACAGATAGAATGAGTCAATTGGATTATATATATTGATAAAAGATTCTATTTCATCCCCATAAAAAATATAACTCTAGGTCCACTCCAAGGTCAGATCTAGTATCTCTTTCCCTTTGTCAAAAGTGCTTATATTAGATTCTGATGGATGAAGGACCACTACCATTATTGTAGGAAAATTTGTCATTGTTTATTGTAATTCATGGTAAATGATTGGCCTTAAATTCTTGAGTTCCTCAGTTTGAATCCTTGGAAATATTTTTTGGGTAGGAGGTAAATTGGAAAAAGTTTTTTTATAAAATTAGAATGAAACTATGGATGAGGAGAAGGGTAAACATGTCTAATAGTGAGTCTATTTGAATTTAATGAAATGATAAGGGAATCTGAAGATACAATTGTAGTGGTCTGAACATGCAGATTGGGCATCAAAAGATTGATAAAATACATAATAATAAATCTTCCCTTTTACGTATCTGTATTAAATTCATCCATATTTTCGATAAAGGATTGAAGATATGGAGTTATTTTTGTAAGATTCTTAAATTTCTCTCCAAAATCCAATGTGACTGGTGGAATCCTCAAATAATTAGTCAAATACTTTAAATGGCTATCCAATTGATGCTTGGTATAAATCCTTTTAAAGTATAAATATACTTTCTTGGCGACCTTTGGTTGATCAATAGTGGTATATTTTTAGTAAATCCTAACCATGGAATGTACATGGTCATTCTTTTGAAAAAAAATCTCAAGATCCTCTAATCTAAACCACCCATCATAGTCTGTAGTTATTCTCTAATAACTGATCTGACCATATCAACATTCAATGATTTAAAAGGAGTAATAATAGAGGTGTATGAACCTATTATCACATCTTTGATAATTGATCTCATCTTATAAATATCAAACATATGATGATGATTTTAATCATATAGAGATGACTCATAAGAGGTTTCTCCAAGACTTTTAAGGATAACAACCAATGAGGTTTTCAAATATGAAATCATTTTCTCAACCATTTAATTTAGGGTTTATAATTCAATATTGAGCTACTTATTTTCAATTATAGATTCTTCTATTTCATGAAGAATCACGCATTGAATCTTCCTAATTACATTCTCCAAAAGTTATGAATAATCTATTTCACAAAGACTTATAACGTATATAGGGTATGATGTCATAATATTTCCAAAACTAGATTTAAGTTGCACTCCGAAATAAATGATGTCATCTTGATAGACAAAATTTAAAGGTATCTGCGTTGTGAAATGGGTTGATTATTTAATAGATATTGGCTTGAGTTGAAAATCTTTTGATAAGTCTACTTCATTAATTAGGCATCCTTACAGGTCCCCGAGATCAATATAGGCAGGTTATTTATACCAGTCATCCGATAAATTTATATCAAAATGGTTGGGCACTTAAACTCTTTCCAATCATGGGTTTTTCACCCCCGTAACAGATTATACCATTTGAGTATCAACTGAATCAGTCAACTGAATTTCATCATAATTTACATCCACGATTTCAATAATATTTGGAGATTCCTCATATTCAACAACATTTTTCTTTGTTTGTTTAGTCATTTCAATATTATCTCTGGGAGATAGAGGCACACACATTGCATCACCTCTATCCTGATCTAAATTATATGTGTAATCATCATCACCTTTATTGTCTAAGATACTTAATCCATTTTTATTATATTATTCTTCTCCATATTCATTATTCTATTCTTCTTCCTATTAATTTATATGATTCTCTTCTTCGACATCATAATCATCTCATTCATTATTTTCCTCACTATCCCTTTCACTTTCTTAATAATTATATCCACTTTTATATATAATCTATTATTATTCAGTATCATTATCATCACTTTTGATAAGAGTTTCTCAAGAGGGTAGATCCTATAAAGGTATAGGATATTCACATGAAGGTTCATCTTGGTCATTAGGAATATCAAGATAACATCCTTCTCCATCAAATAGATTTTCTTCTTCAATTCTAGAGATAGTAGCCTTGAATTCTTCATTTGAGTATTCAATTACATCATCTATTTCCAGACCACAATTAGTAATGTATTTTGGTATTTTGGGATGGTCAACATGGTTAGGAGTAAAATAAATCATTTCATAATCCACTACCCACTATTTTATCCATGGATTCCAAACTATTTTCATCAACTTTCATATGACATTGATAATTATAGAACCATCATAGTCTATAACACCTTCTTAATTTTCCCTTGTTAATTATTTTTTATTTAAGATAGTATAAAATTCACTTTGAATAAAATATTGAAGTGGATCTTAAATTGGTTTTAATCATATGAAACATATGATGAATGAGGTATTTTCATAGGTTGATTTTATATCCTTTCATCATGATGTATGGAAAATACACATCCTAGTACACAAAGTGGGATAGTCTCATTTTATCAAGAAAAGTATATTCTTGATAAATTTAAATAGTAACCACATTTTTCGACTAACATAGAATAAATCGGTCTTCTAGAAGTTTTATTTCTAGTAATATCTATTAGATCCTTTTAAAATCATGAAATTTCCCTTGTATGAGTAGTACTTCAATAAGGATCTTCAAAAATACCCTCATATGGTACTACAAAACATGTTTCCCATAAACATGAAGAGAGGACACATCTACGTCTATTTATTATCATTCTTATCACAAAATCATATCCTTCCGTCAAAGAAAACTCAAAATATTGATAAAAAATGGGCACTATCTTCAGATACAGGGGTCTCTTATTATCCTAAAACCATTCTAGCAAAAAATTCCCATGAAATACCCTTATAAAAGTTAATTATATAGGAGTAGCCATTTTGGAGAGATCTCTCTATTCTAGCATGACAACTCGGTTTGGGAGTTCAGGATTCAAATGTTCCTTAACATTTCCGGACAAAAAAATGTTCCTCTTCTATTATTGTAAGAATTGTTCTGGAGTTGATTCATATGGTCACTTTATTCTAGTCATTATGAACATTTGGAAAGATTTCAAAGGTTTTGGAGGGAAGGACCAAAGGATTGGAATGTTTTTTGAAAAATGTTTTAATAATTGAGAGGCCTGATTAAATTATATGGTATTGGATTTTATAATTTAGGAATTCAAAAATAAAATATATAAAATATATAAAATAAAATAATTAATATGAAATGGATTAATAAGATTAAAATTTAAATGAAAAACAATTATGAGACAAATTTATAATGATACATCAACTCTCATACATCAATAGTGAGATAGATAATGATGAGTCATCAACAGTGAGATGTCAATGGTGAGATATCAATAGTGAGAGATCAACGATGATACAATTAACTAAATTTAATAATTCCTCATTCATGTTTTTTGTAACTCATTCTCTCATAATTCAAATTCATTGTAAAAAAACTGCAACCTAATGTTTTATTCCATTGTATTCAACAGTTATATCACCATTATGATAATAACCACTAAAAAAGATGTTTCTTACATCAATATGTTTTGTTCTAAAATGAGATACCAGATTCCAATAAATTATATTAGAAATTATGGTGTCATAATTTTTATGTATATGTCAGTATTGATATATATAATCTATTAATATATGATTCATCCACAAAATTTGAACACAAAAACTTCCAGTAACTATGTATTTCACTTCAGTAATAGATAGTGCAACATTATTTTTTTCTTACTACACTATGATATTGGTGAATTACCCAAAATGTGAAATGTTCTAGAGGTTCTATTTTATCCAACCTTCTTCCACAAAAATCTTTATCATAATAACTAACTATGTAAAATGATTTTCCTTGGGATAGAACAGTCCTTAATTGTTACTATATTTGATATATTTATAAATTCTTTTGGCAACATGTAACTGTGACTCTTTTGGCATTTCATTAAAATGAGAATATGTACACACACAAGACCTAATGTCATGTCAGCGAAAGATTATTTATAGAATACTTCCAATCATACCTCTATAATTGGATTGATCCACTACTTTACCAGCATCATTAATATCTAGATGACATGTGGTTCTTGTGGGAGTATAACTAATTTTATTGTTATCTAGACCAACACATTTTAAAAGATATTTGGTATATTTTCTTTGATTTAAAATAATTCATTTATTGTTTTGAAAGTTTTGAAATCCATGATAGACTGTATGTTCACCTATTAAACTCATTTCAAATTAACTTTGCATAATTTTATGAAAATATAAACATATGATTTATTTAGAAGATACAAAGATAATATCATTTATATATACATTTATAACCTAAACATGTTTTAAATTTTTTTTTATATAAACGTTAGGTTCAGCTATAACATTTATAAACCCTTATCAAATATGAAGCGAGGTGAGCCTACCATACCAAGATATAAGATATATTTTTTTAAAACCATATAGAGTTTTTTTTTAAATTTCAAAACACTATTTGGAAGATTTTTATTTTGAAAACAAAGGGTTTTTTAAAAAAATATTAAATTATATAATTATTCCAGAAATTTATTTTGAAATCCGTTTGATAATTTTTAAAATTTAGATGATCTACAAAATCTATTAAGATTATAGTGGAATAATGTTAGGCTACATGTTTAATGTTCTATAAAAAGTATATGACTTATTCCTAAATATAACCTAGTGCTGCTAATTTGGACTTATTCATTAATATAGTTCCTGCTTTATAAACCTTGTTTCTAAACACCAATTTAGTACCTATAGTTATGATTTCATTGGGTATATCAATATGTTTCCATAAATTATTCATTTCAAATTTATTTAACTATTCATGTAGATCCATTACAATGAATTCATCATTGAATGCCTCATCAGCATTATTTGGTTCATATTGTGACAAAACATTCTTGATGTTCAACCTGATTTCTTAAAGAAGCTCCAGTTTGTGTACCTTTTTTTAAATCTACAACTACAACATCTATAGGGTAATTTTTAATAGTTATGATGCTTTTTGAAAAGGATGGTCTATTTTCCTCTGGATCTTCTATAGATTCGGGTTCTATCAGCTTAGTGTTCGTAAATTTTCCAAAATTGGATGATTTTTTCTCTTTATTAATAGAATCAGTAGGTATGGAATTTTGGCCTATATTTGATAGATTTTCTTCAATATTCTATTGATAGGTTGTGGGATCATATGGATATGTTTCATGAAATTTTACTTGTATAGATTCTGCTACACATTTTGTTCTCTTATTAAAGACTCTATAGGATTTTCTAGAAACTAAATATTTTTGAAAAATTCATTCATAAATAATGGAGGCATATTTGTCTATATTATTCCTATTATTAAGAATAAATATTTTGTAGTAAAAAAATATAATGTACTTATCCTTAGGATTTGTATTTTGTTATAGTTCATAAGAAGATTTCTTCATGATAAGAATGATTAAGAATATTTTGGTTTCAAAGTATGATGTATAGAAAGACTCAACCCAAAAATAGATAGGTAATTCATATTCATTAAGAATATTCCAGAAAATCTCTTGATGGTTTTTTTTTCTTCATTCTACAACTTCATTCTGCTAAGGTGTCCTAGGAATAGAGAAGTTGTGACTATAGTCATTTTGTGAGAAAAATGATTCAAAATGCTAATATTCAAACTCACAATCAGGGTTTCTTATTAATTACTTAGTTTAAAGTAAAATTAAATTTTCTATAGATCTAACATACTTAGTAATATTGGAAGTAGCTTTAGTTTTGTGAGCTAAAAATAAATCCCATGTATAACTAGAAAATTCAACTACATGCACATAAATGCAGTTCTTTCTATTTGAAATTGACTATAGATGGTCAAATCAAGTCCATGTGAACCAACTCGAGTGTTTGAGATGTTGATACTTCATTATTTTGTTTTAATTATATATTCTGATATTTTCTTTTTTGGCAAGGATTGTAGACATTATTATTTTTAAGCTCGAATTTGGGTAGATCCTTGACAAACAATTTTTATTAATCTCCATAAGTACATGAATGCTTTAATGGAGTATTATCCTATTCCAAATCCAATATTCTCAATGAAATGAACTTATGAAATAGACATTTTGTGAAAGTAAAGAATCTAGAATGAAAACATAAATTTTTTCATTTCTATAAGTAGTAAAAACTGATTTATATATAGAGTAAAAATTTTACAATAATTTTTTTAAAATTTGACCTGAGAACCATCACTAGAAAATGATAAATTCATAACATTTTATAATTTAAAACATCAATAGGGAGTACATTACAAATCAAAATTGAATTGGTGTTACTAATTTCAACAAGACCTATGATATTTCCTTTATCGTTGTCACCAAATGTGACATGTCCACCATGTAAATTTATTAAATTCATGATGTTTGAGAGGTATCCTAAAATATTACTTGAACAACCACTCTCCATGTACCATAGGTTTTAATAAGAACTCTTCATGAAACATTCCTAAAAAACATATTAGGCAAGACATGATTATGGTATCCAAATTTTCATGGGTCCTGGAATGTTAGTAACTAATGTTATAGGAACCCAAAGAGGCTTAATGGGGTTCCGATAAAAAGATTGAATATTTTTAGAGAAATAAAACCTATTATTTTCCCTACTAAAATATCCTATAGAGATATTTTCAAAACTAGATGTAGTATAAAAATTTCTAGAACTGTAAGTTACAAAATATTTTCTAGATTTAGGAATAAATGTGTTTTTAATTATTCTATTCTATCCATATTGGTAGCCTATACCTATATTGTATTTTGGATCAATCTTTTCTCCAAGAATATTCATTATATTATTTGTTCCACTAGTAAATTTTGGTAGATCGTTTCATAATTGTCTCTAATATATCTTATTTTCAGTATTTTATTTACGAAAACGAGCAATTTTCTACTTTTTTATAGAAATATCATATTTAACAGAAATATAAGATCATGATTTTTTTAAATGTTTTTTATTTTTTCTTTTATTTAAGTAAAATTTTCCACAAGCATGTTTCAATAATCAAAAAATTCTTTCATAGTCATGTTCTCAACAATATAATCTTCTCTTCATATCTAAAGAAATGAGAGTTATGTTTAAGAGATATATAATCTACCTTAGATATATTTTTCATAAATAAAGTGTTGTCTTTATCAAATATTTCTTCATGAGATGAATTAGAGTCACTAGAGGAGTCCTCATAATCACTCCTGGTAGCATTCATTACATTCTTGTACTTCTGATCTTTTTTATCATATTTCTTTTTGCTTTTCATTTCTGAAAAATCTTCCTTCTCATGTTCTTTCCACTTACATTCATAACATATGATGACATTTGAAGGATCCCCTTTCTACTAATAATTTTCCCAATTCCCAATATATTCATATTTTTCATTGTGAGTTGGATTTCCTGAATAATTTATTCATTATAATCAATTTTCTAAATCATCGAGCTAGTTGAGCCAGTTAACCATCAATTTATGCGAATGAATCATCATCAATTGAACTTTCATCATTAACTTGAACATTCTTATTTTTTTTCTTGGATGTATTTTCTTTGAACGAATCAATTTTTATTTTTGTATCATCATCTTATTTTTTATTTACCATTATCTCTTACTCATACATCATCAATTTTCATAACAATTCATTTATTGGAATTTAACTAATATCACAAGATTCTCTAAATGAAACAAATGTCAATATCCATATTTCTAGAAGACAACTCAAGAGTCTCATGATCTATTGCTTTTAAGTGACTGGCATTCCCAGTGTGATCATTGTATTCATGATATCATTGAACCTGAGATACATGTTAGATATTGGATCAATAGAATTCATATTAATATTTTTATAGTTAATAGTGTATGTTTTAAGCTTCATTTCATTAGCATTTTTAGTTCCTTCGTGTGAAACAGCTAATGTATCCAATATCTCATAGGTATTTTTACATGAGAAAATTATATTAAACACTTCATATCAAAAGGGATAGTGTAAAGAACTCATGGATTTGAAATTATTATTATAGGAAGCCTTAGTTGCATCATCCCAAGTATTTCTGTCAATAGTAATAATTATGTAATCTTATACTATGGAAGAGAAAATTTCAAAAACCATACATTCAATATGGATTTTCAATTTTAGTTTCAATTGGGCATAATTGGATCCATTACAGAAAAGAGGTCTATTGGTAGTAACACCTTCCTATCTGTTATCCATATTAAAAGACTAAAGAATAAATATAAAGAGATGAAAAATTATAATTAACATAAATTTTAATATCATTGAGGAACAACTTTAATCTCATTTAAAATGATTTGATAAGATTTAATTCATTTAATACCAAATGTTGGTCAGATTAGGACACTTAAGAGGGGGATATGAATTGAGTTCCTAATAAAAAGTTTTGTTTACAATATATTTAAAACAAATCACAAAAATCAGAATAAAATAAGGCTCTTCAATCTATTTTTTAGATTAACAATACTTTTAATCTTTTATAATATTAATCCAAGAGTGATTAGTTGTCTATTGAAATCAAATGAAATACTATTTTAACTTTTGAAATTAATTTTCTAAATAAAATTATAATATAAACAGAATATATGATTAACTATCAAAGGTAATGTAATGTTTTCATAGTTAAATAAATAAATTAGTTTGAATAAAACTTTTAAATCCCCCATATAAATAAAAATAAGAGGTTCAGTCTCAATATAGGACATAGCCCTCTCCACATGGAGATCACCTTACACAAATTTTTTTATAGTAATAAATGTGATCCAAAACCTGAATCCAGGCATACAACAACACATACAGTTTTATCCAAGCCACAATGACCACTTCCACAGTTTTCATGGGAGTGAAAATGTCACAGTCCAGGTATGGACCTCTTCCACTATTATTCATGGGTATACAAGGTGTAAAAATATAAGATGAAAATATATCTATATATCTTCTAGTTACACGTAGGAGTCATTGTGTTTTCATAAAATAGTGACAATTATACAATAATCATAATGTAAATAATGTATAAAAATTGTGAAGATAATATAGTATAAGAGATAATGTTTCTATGTGTGATATGTGTTGTAGAATCATTACTCGTTGAAGGTATCCTAAAACGAAGCTCGAGTTGTTTTTAAGGGGTCTTCTATAAAACAGAGTGTCATAGAATATTCAGCCTTGTATTTTATGAATGATCCAAGAGTATAACAATACTCTTAATTATGTGTTCATTCATTTTTTGAGGAATAATATCACATGCATGAAAATAGATCTTTTCAGTTTTGTACACTAGTTGAGTAATGTGAATTCTCTCATATCACCATTTTCCTTCTATTTCATTTTGTTCCAAGTATTTTCATTTCTTTAGTTTGTATATTTATACACTAAAACTGGAATATAACATGTTATTGATCATGTAATGGTACCTCATACCTCTTACTGCAATCTAATAATGATTTATATGATCTCTGTAAAAATCTGGGAAAAGATCATTAAAATAACCAGTATCATTAAATTCAAAAAATATAACTGTTAGAAATATTGTATTTAAAATGATAAGGGAAAGTTATTGGTGAGGCTTTAGAGTGGTTAATATCTAGTGGACTCTCTGAAAGTGACTTATTCTGTATAGTTTCATGTTGACAGTGTCATTATAATGGTGACTCGGTCTTAGAAGTATGTTATGGGTGGTGTGTCTGGAGTGGTGTGTCAGGAGCAGTGAGTCAGGAATGATGACTCGTAAATAGTACATTTTATGATATGTCTTGAAATGGTGACCCCTTAGAGTGGTGACTCAGTAACTCTGAGTTAAGAGTGGTGATTCAAGAGGGGTGAATCAGGATTGGTGAGTCAGCCTCAACAGCGAATCAAAGCACTGACTCGTGAACAGTAATTCATACTGAGAACAATCTGGAAATATGTCATGAAATTAAATATGATAACATATCAAAATAATCTCATTAAAAATTTAATTGTGCATGATTTGTGAATTTTATAACCAGAAGAGGTTAACACATAAGCTGAATAATGGTTAGTCATTATGTTATGGTCATGAAATCTAGCCCTCACATAAACTTATGGACATGAAACCAGTTCCAAGCATTGTAGTGTGAACGTGTAATAGAGTTCATGAATAAAATCATAATCATCAAGGTACACTCCAAGGACTATAAAAATATTTTACTAGGATACACATGTTTCCAATTTTATACCAAGATACACATGCTTCCCATTGTGTTTCCAGACACACCATTTTCCAATAGTGGATCCTTACAAATCTATTTCCCATTTTGAATGGGGACACACATGTTTCCCTATTGTGGATCAAGCCCATTCAATTTTATGAAATCATTTTATAATGAGATATAAATAATTACCCAATTCATTAGAAGGATATATAGGTCCCCTATCACATAATGAAATCATATATACGTGTTTCACAAGATAATAAAAAATTCATCAAATCAGGACATATACAAAGATATGGGTTTCATTAACTTCATACCAAAACCCTTGAAATGAAATGAGTATCATAAAAGTTTCATCATATCATAAAAAATGTAAAAGATATAGGATTCATAATATATTCAACATATAATAACTCATGAATGGAAGAATGTTTTATAAGTGCTTTATCATGGTATAACCCATGGAAGATAAATTGTTTTCATAAACAAATTTTCTTATAAAATAACATCCCGGAAAATAATAAGAATGTTTTATTTGGATAATATCTCTAGTAAATAATTAGTTATACCAAAGGTTTTCATCTTTTATGGATAATTATTTTGAATCATTAGTTTGAAAAAAATTAAGAAGATAACCTTTCATTAAAAATAAATTTTTTATATAGATATTTTATTAAAAAAATATCTTCCAAAAACACATTGAAAACTAATAATTTAGTCTTGAAATATAATTTAAAAAAATTCTTGTGGAAAATATAAATTTCTCTCAGAAAAAATATTTTTTAAAACATAAGATATCATTAGTACAATTATATTTAAAAACAATAATGGAAACATATATAGTATGATTTGAAAAAACATTTCAAAACATTAAAACATAAAGCCTTTTTAAAATTAATACCATTAAAAGTGTGCTAAAAATATCATTTACATATATTTTTTTGTAAATTGTTTTAGAAAACATGTTTTCTGTATAAAACATATTTCAGATCGAAGATAACAATAATGATGGATTATCATAAAATGTCTTTTTATTCATCTTAAGTACCAAATAGTTGAATTTTGTACTGATGTAGGAATATATGGTTAATAACCATATGTAAAGAATTTATGTTAGGTTTTCTGATATATGGATCATATAATTTCATTAACATAAGTATAATCCTAAATAATCTCGACAAATGATGATATTATAACAATACATTGGTATGACTTTGGTAACATTGAATCATAATGAACATGAAATAATAATAATAAATGAAGATTATAATATCAAAAAAAATTATTTCTGGTATAAAATGTAAAAGGTAATTTTATACACCTCATAGAATAATATAGGTGTATAACACGGCATGTGTCTCCAAGAAGGAAAATTGAGAAAAAATTAATATACCGATTTCAAAGCTTTTGAAACATAAACCCCATAAAAGAGGGATCAAAAAATGGATATGTAAATACCCATAAATTTATTTCTATAATAATATAATTTATCCATGGGTAGTTTATACGCCATAAAAAAGATACTACTATAAATATTGCATAAGTGCTTTAGAAATAAAAGTGATACTAGAAGTCCCCATACTACAAGAGTAACTTTTGAATCTTGATACCCATTAAAGAATAACATAAATTAAAAATTTTGATATAATTAAATGACTTAAATACATGAAATAATATTATGTAAGTTAGTATATAAACCACACATGTAGAATAATTGGTGAATATAGCCTATATCGTACAGAATTAGAAGCGAGATGACAAAACACTTACCTCATATCTTGACTTTCCTCATACAGATTCCAACCAACTGTATAATAGATATATTTTTATTTTAAATATTCCAAAAAACCATATAATTATATATAATTCGATATATGGTTTTATAATTACTTTATACTATCGGCTTATAAACAATTATATAATAGTGTTATGTTTCAAGTAATAACTACATTATGTTTCACATGTGTTTTGATTTGTCATATTATTTGCCCTATTACTTTTTTCATGATTTAATCACCTCGATAATTATAAAAAAATATAAATTTCATAGATATTCACTATATATGTATTAATAATAAAATATAAATTATAAAAATATGAAATGGTATACATCGTTCATGTAGACAGTAGGTCGTATATACACTTGAATGATGTTTCCATTTTCATGTCGTATTGAAACAAATAGAATAAATGACATATATATAATTATTATAATTCAATTAACATTATTATTTTAAATATATCATATAATTTTAATAAAACAATCTTTAATACATTCCATTCAATTTTTTAATGAATCACATTGCTCTGAGGAGGTGGTAGTCCTAACGCCCACTAAGGAAGTTATCTTATCCGTACGGAATGAGAAGCATTAAGGTATGTGTAATATTAAAATTTAAAAAGAATAAATATATAATAAAAATTATATATATATATATATATAATAAAAATAATAATTACATTATTAATACCAACCATTAAAGGTGGTTATTGAGAATGAACAACATTGGATCGTGAGGTGGTAGTCCACCATAAACATAGATGATGATTGCATATCCCATTTGATAGAATTGTGTGTTGGTGTAGGTAGAACCCTTATAATAAAAATATCTAAGAATATTTAGTATATTTAGGCTATTTTATAATCATATAACAGTATGATTTTATGGGAATAATAATTAAATAAAACAAAAGTTCTTTTTGAAGGACGTTACATATTCATTGGGAAATTCGTATTGGTTTCAACTAAAATACTAACTTTATTTGTATTATTCCCAAATTTAGGTTTCAAGGATTATATTAGGGATATTTTGAGATCTTTTTTTAATGTTTTTGATGAGATAATGGGATTTAGTGGTGTGACTAAGTGAGGGGGTGGTGAGTTTATTTAATAGAGGATGATGAGTTGCATTCTTGTAAATATAAAAAGGTAAACACCATGGAGATGACTTTATGACATCATGTGTATCCCATAATGGTAAATGTTAGTTAAAATTTATATTAGGGTTTGAATATGGTTATAAAAAGAATTTTTGTCTTGTGTCTTGGTTATTTGTCCCCTTAAGAAAATGTTTAACCACTAAGAAGTCTCATTTTTAACTTAATCACTGTAATTAATTTTAATTACTTTGTAAAAAAAGTTAAAACTACATGGAATTATAAATTTAATTTAATCCATAAATGGAATATATTTTTATATATTCTAAACACATTAGTGGAAAAAATTAATTTAAAATTAATCTCACAGACGAGATGTGATATGTTTTTAAAAGAAAAATGTTCAAAAGCGTAAATGTTTTTATATATAATTTAATTGTGAGATAGATTTAAATAACCTAAATTTTATTAATATATCTATAATTAAAGTAAATATACTTTAATATGAAATTATAATTTAATTTAACTAAATACATATATTAAATGAAAATAGGGGTTTGAAATAAAATTTAGTATGTATCACTATTCATCAAAAAATGATCCTTTCAAAAAATTACTATAAATTCACCCTAAGATAATTTTTATGTTCCTTTTTGAAATATGACGTTAATGTTATAAAATATACTATATAAAATATTCAAAATTTATATTTAAAATATGTACTCCATTAAAATTCTATAAAATTACCTTTTAGAAAAATATAAATCCTTATGCACAAAATAAGTTTTTTTTACTTATCTCTGGACTGGAAAACTAATAATATGAATTTAAATTAGTTTAAATAATATAATATATATATTTTTTTAAATTAATTTATCAAATTTTGTTTAATTACTTTATTATGTTAAAACATGTTTGATTTCATAAATATAGTTTTTCAGCACAAGATTTCCTATATTTTCAAAACAGTTTATTTCATTTCTAGTTAATTGGTAACCATATAATTATTCATATATACATGTCTAAACCATATTTTCATAATTTAGTTATTATTATTCACAGACATCATAAAAATGGATAGGTTACAACTATAATAATATTTCAATAATAATATTAATACTACATTCTAGTTTGTTAAAACTAGTTCCTCCGTGTAACACAAGATTTCAAAGGAATTCATAATTGTGTGTAATCCAAGACAAACATAGTGTTGCATGTACAAAAATAAAATTTAAGTGATTCATGTAGCACAATATTGACATGGGTTTAGTTACAAAGAAATATTAACATGGTGATTTCATATTACACAAGCTATATTCAGTGTTGCATGAAATGAGAAATATGGAATAGTTAAAATTAGTTTGAAAAAAAATCACAAAATCTTAGGGTTTAACATTTTACCCCCTTAAATTGAATTTCTCCCTTGAAATTAGTCAGGGTAAGTAGTGTTTTAATACATGGATGTTCTGATCATAGAAACCCACATTATAAAAATGAATACAAAACTTCCATTAAAAATTTTGGAATAATAATGTTAACCCAAAGTAACCCATAACTAGGATTCCACATAGTAGAACATTGGTGATAATTTGAGATTTTACATAGAATAAAATTGTAAATAATTATACAGTGGGATAAATATCACTGATCATAAGAAATTAAATGATCAATGGAATGATAAGGGCCACAAAACCATAAATATATGATGATTTATAAGGGAATCAGTTTAATATAAATGAATGTATTAGGATAAATCATTTTCAATATCCTTTTACTAGAGTTTAATGTTTTTTGCCAATAATATATACTTACTTTGTTCCATTTAATTCCATATATATAATCTAAAACTTTGTTTATGCCTGGATTAATTCTTACTCTATCTCTTACTCCATGGAATGAAGGTGAATTTTTAAATACTGAAGAAATAAAAGGTCCTGAGATCTATAAATTGAATGAAATGTCTTTAAATTATTATTTAATTAACATCATAGAAAAATGGTTAGCATATTTTATCAAATATGCATAAATCCTTATAAGGAGAGGTAATACATTAATCACAAAAGCATCAAATGATGTTTAACATTAACCATTAAAAATATATAACATTATAATCTTTCATAAATATGATAATAAAAAATATTATAAATATAGTCAAAAAATTTCACAAAATATGTTTAATAGTGATACCCATATATCACAAATTTGCTCTTGGTTTTCATATTCCAGATAGGTGGACACCTTTATCATGTATTCTCTTGAAAAATGCTAATAAAATTAATTAATACAAATATTTATATAAAAAATTCATGATTTCTTATTCAAATTATTCTTGGATATATACCTTAAATATATAAATGGTTATAAACATTTTCCATGATAACATAATCCACTTTTTTAAAAAATCAATAACATCTTTTAGGGTAATCGGTACTATCCAATTTACTTTATCCACATCAATAATTTCTTTATGTAATTTCAACAAAATTATATCAACATCAGGGACACAATAAGTGATGCATTACCTTTATACAAATATAACAATTACACTAAATACCCCTTCTTGTTCATAATCACCATTCAATATATTTTTCAATTTCCTAATGGAAAACATATACTTCATGATTCATATAACATAATTCTTGAGTTATACTACATAGAAACATCAATCACCCAAAATTATTCTTAAATAATTACTTATGATTCATCACTTTATTCCTTAATACCCCATTCATAGAATATGAAATATTAATTGTTTCTTAAGGTTAAATAATCTCAATTTAATAACGCTTCTTACATTTAGTGTAAAAAATATTTTTAGAACACCCCATACCTTTCACATGTTGTTTGTTGTCTCAATATCGTCAGCTGTTTAACCAAAACTCATACCGCCTTCATAATTCTTTTCATGAGACTTTTTATTAGATTTTTATTTGTATAATTTCCATACATTACACATTTTAAACATTCAATGTTAACCTTGATCCTCTTAGTTCCCACGATTAACTATGACCATAAATCATAATGTGACAAACACAAATCACTAATGAAGAACACATAATCATGAATAATTACTTATAAAATGCCTAAATAATCACACCTAATTTTAAATATATGATACCATAGGAATATCCCTATATAGATC
Source organism: Viscum album (assembly GCA_963277665.1). Taxonomy (NCBI): domain Eukaryota; kingdom Viridiplantae; phylum Streptophyta; class Magnoliopsida; order Santalales; family Viscaceae; genus Viscum; species Viscum album. The sequence continues at coordinate 1,567,057,734 of OY728120.1, forward strand.
CCTAGACGTATCCGACTAATGTTTACAAACCATAGTTTGGAAGGGTTAATTAACCCTTTCATTTTTACTAACTATTGTGACCTAGGATTAACAAACATTAATATTAAATAATTTTAAAATAATATTTATAACATTATAGAAATACATTCCCACGATCCATAATAGTTTAACGTCTTTGGATTCATGGATAATAATATCTTATATGTTCGTGAATGATCACCAAAGTATCCCATAAAGATATTTCCATTCAGTAATACTACATAAAACATTTCTTCATAACATGAGGAATGGAAAAATAAGAACATATGAGCTAATAAGATCAGTGTGGGTACAAAATAGAGATATGTAATCTTAATCATGATCATAAGGGTATGAAAACATGATCACAACATTATAAGATCAATCCATAAAAATTAATGATCATATTGAAGAGTCATGGAATAAAGAATAAAAGTTCATTATACATGAATCATAAGATAATAAATAAAAAAAACCATGTGAAAATATAATAGGCATTAGAAAATGATTTTTTGAATACACATCAACTTATATCATTTTGAACATGTATAATTAGAAGTAGGTCCACTCATTTTGTTAAGGATATGAAATTGGTGCCTCATATGTGAAATTATGGACATGAAACTAGGACCACACATAACATTGTGACCATGTAATTAGGTTAAAAGGAGATCATATTAGCCATGTTTCACTATGTAAAATATAAATAGAGTGGATCTAGAGATACATATTTCCCATTTGGGATCCGGGCACACCTATCTCCCATTGTGGATTAAGATATAGCTATTTACCATTATAGATTAGGACACTCATGTTTCACATTGTGGATCAATCCCACAAAATTGTATCACATAATTACAACATGACATATAAATCATTACTCAATTAATTGGAGGGATATATAAGTCCCACCATTCATTTGATTAAATCATGAAAATTGTTCAAAAAGTTAATAAAACATTTATAAAATAATGATTTTTAGTCAGAGTGAGAATCTCAAGGGGCGGGGGAGGTGAATTGAGTACCCAATATTTTTTTGTTCTAAATAGATTAAAAGGGATACCCCAAATTAATTAAAAATTTTCCCAGTTAATGAAAACAACAAATCGTTTCAAATTTCATTCATTTAAAATATTTCTTAGAATATTTTTTAGGTAATATAGAAAAAAACATATAGTATTACCTAATCATTTGAAAAAAAATTTATTAATTAAAATCTTATAAAAAAATAATTCAGGTTAACTATAAAAGAATATATTTTGATTAAAGTTTAAATTTATTTTCAATTTTAATGAATAAATTAAATATAATGCAAAATATAACATGAAACATAATTTTCAATGTAATAGGTTCAATATAAAGATTAGAATTAATCCTCTCCACTTAGTGATCACTCACCACCATGATTTTAATAAAAAACAGTTTGATCTACAACATCGATTAGGTATTACAAAATATACAACTTTACAGGAAACACATAGCCACTTCCATAGATTCCAGGTGAAAAATAGAATAGGTTGCATATGACCTCTTCCATAGCTTTTATCAGAAAACAGATAATGAAATATTTATAAGATTTTTATATATATTCTAGTTAAATTAAAGAGATAGTGTATGTATATAAAATTGAGTATATCAGACACTTCTATCATATTTTTATGAATATAAATAGACATATCCGCTAAATGTTGTCAAGAGATAGAAATTCTTAGCCTACTAGTATTTGTAGCTCATGACTCATTGAATGTAATTTGAAATGTAACATGAGTCATATTTATGACAACTAGTGTAGAATAGAGTGTCGTATACTTATTTTATTATTAACTAAAGTAATATAGTTTATGTTTATTGTTCTTTGGCTTCTTTAGTCATGTGTAGTCATGTATGTTCTTGAAATGATCTACAACTCTCATTTTGGGTACTTATTTCAGCATGCTCTAAATTCAATGCATCACACAAGACTTTTTATTCTCAATATATGAATGATGGAGTCTCTTTCACTATTTATCAAAAGCATTCATGATTATCCAAGTGATCATACAGACATTCTATATCCTCATAATTGGGGATGACACATACTTTAATGAATTCTCTTGATACATTAAGAAATAATTACTAATATAAGGCTTAGAATTAAATTTAATAATATAACCATTAGAGAAATTAATTCAAAAAGAATTAGTAGTGAAATAATAGAGGTGATTCATATAACGGTGACTGGACTAGAGGTGTGTCTTTGTAATAGAATATCTCTGTAGTGGTGTCTAACTTTTTCGGTGAGAATTTGGAACAATTTTATAATGATGAAGGTGAATTTTACTAGTGGTGTCGCACTGGTGGTGTGGCATTTAATACCTACACAAAATTTATAAACACTTTGTGAGTCATCCTTCTGGTGTTTACTTCTCTGATGATGGGTCAAGATAGTGGAGACTAATAATACCAATATTATGAATTTTTTTTATTACATAATTGACATTGATTCATTTTGTACATTTCCAAATTTACACTCTTGAGGTTTCTCATCCTGGATGGTATCTTATGGAGGTGGTGACACATAAAGTAGTGGTGCCTGATCCTTTAAAAAATTTATAACATCTATCTTATATAATAAAATTATAATATAAAACATTATACTCATTAATTACCATAATATTGATGACTTGATCATCATTAAATCAAATAGGTCAACAATATCCCCTTTTTTAATGATCACAAATCATGATATAAAAGGTAAATAAAAAGATAAATGATCACATATCTTGCACATGATATCAAAGATAACAAAGGTAAATTGTGAAAATGTAGACATATGATATCGAAGAAAATAAAATTTGTTTTTTAAATGATTTATATAAATATGATGCTGGTGTTCTCCACCATTTGGGATCATCAAAAAGTGAAAAATAATATTAAAAATAATATTATATTAAAAGGATATTGAATCATTCCCATTAAATATATCTAAAAAGATTAAGAAAATTTTATACAAAAAAATCCATTAAAAAGTAATGTCTAATCCCCTAAAAATGTCATAGTTTAGAAGAAGGGTCCAATATTTCTTTTACTTTTTCTTTGGATTGGTCCTTGTTAGAGCCAATAGGCTCAACATCAGAGTCTAAAGAAGCTTGAGGTAGATTATTACGAACACCAATAAAAATTATAGCTATATTTTGAGTTTCCCAGGGATCTCAAGTGAAAATTGATTATAGTTTCCTCACAAAATAGGTAGGAGATAAATCAAATTGTTGAAATTGGACAGCCAAAGGTGCATGAGGGTCTCTGGATACTCCTGGAAAAATGGAGTATTCTACAAGAGGTGACATGTCAGTTATCACTGGAATGGATTCATGATCTATAATAGTAGTAATATGAAAATTATGTAAGGGGTTGATAAGGATAAATAAATCCATAATGATCTACCCATGTCACTACATAGAACTAAAAATGTATCATTTCTCTTCCATAAAGTAAATCATCACTGGAGTTGTTTCCTACCATTTTCTAACATCCTTCTTAAAGGCTTTGGAAACAAGAGGTAGTATCAAATTCTTAGTACAAATAATTAAATTCGAACTCATGGAATGGATAGTGTAAATACACAAGAGATATTAATTTATTTCCTTGGTTATAGTCCCCCTTTTAGATTTAATTTCATGTTCATAGGTGGTAACCATCATGATAAAATAACCACTATTATAAATTTTTCTACTTTAGGATTCTTGAGGCAGTTCATTGGACTCATTTAAGGAACCTATTGAAGCTGCTATAATCTCCACTTTTATCACTGATAGAAGTAACACAATATCAACTAGAGGGGTAGTAGATTTAGAAGATTCTAATGATCCATATTCAATAATCTTAATAATATCATCCATATATGTTGTAAAAGAATACTTCAACTCTTCAATAAAAGACATTATGGATTCTAGCGCACCGATAATCCTCTTCATCTATATCATTATTTCTGGAATATGATGCATCATCTTTGGCAGAATGTGGTTAGTCACTAACAAAAATAGGTATATTGCATCATTTTTACTTATTGTAGTTAGTATAGGAGCCATTTATTCAAAACATTATCCAAATATGATACTATCTTTTCTTTAAAAGCATCTAAGTCACCAATAGTGACTAAGCCCAATGGAACAGGAGGAAAAATAGGTGAAGGTTCTTGCATTGAAAACTAAATTAATGAAAATATAGAAAAATAAAATAGAGAAACCATTGATCCTTATAGATCCCTTGAATCTCAAAAAATAGTTCTATTATCCTTTAGTGGACACTCGACTTCACCAGAGAATATACTCATTCCTATATCATAGGATCAATCCAATTGTTAGAAACAATAACCATAGAGGAGTCAATAATGGTCTATACAACTAGATAAGTTAAAAAAACTAGGAATTCAATATGTATCTAAGAATTTACACTCTGGAGAGAAACATTCAACACAACACAAGTATCTGGTACTTCTTCAATCTTAACATCAAAATTCTTCACAACTATAGTTGATTAAACATCCTTATTAACATCAATAGAGGGATTATCTGAAATAAAAATTCCTCATTCACCAGAAGAAGGATAATTTTTCTTTTGTTCATCTATATCTAGTTCCTCTTTTACATGTTCATGAACATTAAACTCTATAAGCTAATTTCTCATTTGTTCTTCCACATGCTTCTCAAGAGAAGTAATAGCTTCAATCTATTCACAAAGACTACATTTTCAAATTCATAAACAACATTAATACTTGGGTATTTCTCTCCCTCAACATAGTCATCATCCTCTTGACTATATAAAATTTACATTTCACCAACAATACTAGGCATGTCCTCGTATCAAGAAACTAATTATTTAAGAGAAGAAAACATGTCTTGAAGATTTTCAACATCCTCTATTCATATATTAGCATTGGATCCATCAGGATCCAAATAATCAACATCACCATTATATGAATCCCCATTTTCAGTTTTAGTTTTCTATATTTTTATCACTATTATCATGATATCCCTTTTCTTCATACTTTTCATCATCATAATCATATTTAGAGCTAGTCTATATCTCTTCTTCCCTAGAATCATTAGCATCCTCCTCAACACTTCCTAATAATTTTTCAATATTATTAATTCTATTAAGAGGAATAGGGTCTCTATATGTAATGGGTGGATAGTCATGTGAGAGATCTGGGACACTTCCCTCATTAATAGGATAATTCTCTTCCTCAAATATAGATAAAACAATAACTTCCATATCCATATACTACACTATATCATATTTTTTCCAACTAGGATAAACAACATCTTTTATCCATGAATGATAGTTTATAGGGTTGAAATCAACACTGTGGTTTTCACCATCAAATACCTAATGAACTTTTCAAGGGTTCTAGTAGATCTTCAACCATAAACAAATAGTTTTTTAGATATAAAAACCAATATACTCTACAATGAACTTTTTTCATCTGAATCTAAACCTTTTGATTTTAATATAACTGAAATAAATTTTGGATAAATAATTGAATTTGATTACGAAGTAGGATTGATCAATTTAGAAAATAGAACCATAAGTACTTGTATAAGTTGATCTTTTGTACCCTTTTCATCCTGAAATGAATATAGACATCCAGATACCTAAAGGTGGAAATATTAACATTCATTTGGAACAATATATGTTGAATGAAAAAAATGTTATTCTTCATTATCCATACACATGAGAAGATAATGGCCTAATTATTATTCCATCACCAGTTAGTTTAGCTAAACCATCTACATAAATAAAAAATTCACTATATTCAGGAATGTTTCCCTGATAGACATCATATACACCTTCATGTGGGAAAAAAACAACATGACCACTATTTTGATGAAATATATATTATATTACCATTTATTATTTTTCTCATCTAATATTATTCTTCATCATTAAAATCAAACACAACATATTGCAAAAATCCATAAACTAGTTTAGGATAAAATGGTCTTTTATTCGGAGGGAACTAATATGAACATCCTTGGTCATGAAGTAGATTGAGCACCAATGAATTACATAAAAGAAACCATTCATCCTAAACATCCTTTTAGGCACTACGACACTTTTTTCATATACATGAATTTAAAGACACTACAATAACCCAACTACTGGATTATGGTTTCACCTACTTATCGGGATGTGACTTGTCTGGAGAATACATTGAAGATCACATTAATCTGGCCATATATATAGGTTCAATTTTCTCGGTTGAAGGTGAATGTAAGGTTACAAGGTTGTGGTTTGTATAAAAACGTGTCACATTGATCGTGACAGGAAAGACAGGTGTGAGAAAATTGGTGCATTGGAATTAGATAAACATCCATTTTATATAATTTTGTATTTTGGTACTCAAAAAATCTAAATCAAAATAATACATGAAATGTAGAATTTTAAAATTATGAAAAAACTGAATCAGGTAAAAAAAATAAACTCTAAGAACAAAAAATCCATGGTTCAACAATTTTGATGCGAATTTTTTTAAAGGAATGAAATACATTGGTGTGATGTTAACAATGGTAAGACTATCACAATGGTGATGCAACCAAAATAGTGATACAGTCATAATGGTGAGACAACAATAATGGTGTGTCATACCCAATAGTGAGTCATCCCCAACGATGTATCATACCCCATGATGTGTCATATGGAATGGTGAGCCCTCATAAAATTAAATATAATCAAAATTAATATACCTAGATAATGGTTGATTTGATTCATTATCACATAATATAAAGGATTTGTAATGATATTAGGCAACTGATGTTCTATACCAATGTATTCAAGAGTGATATCACCTTTTTTAAATTGATCACTCAAAAAGGGGTGTGTTTCATCAATATGTTTTTTTATATAATGTGATACATGATTCATAAAAATATTTATAGAACTTTTATTTTCAAAATTTATGGATAAATGTAAGAATTTATATCCATGGTCTAGTAATGTGTTTGTCAACTAATATTTTTTTCAAAACAGCAACCTATAGATTTTTATTCATATTTAGTAGTATATTATGCTACAAAATTTTATTATATACTAAACCAAGAATCTAGAGACATTCATAAAAGGTGACATGTTTCAGAGGTTCCTTTTCTAACTAACATACATCCACTAAAATCAAGATCAAAATAACTAACTAAATCCAAATATTGTACTTTAGGGTAAACCAATCTTAATTTGGTAGTGTATTTGAGGTACTGAAAATTTATTTTTATGTAATTTGTTTTTGAATCTTTTGGACTTTCTATAAAATGATCACACATAAATGCACTAAACATTTTATCCGGTCGACAAGATGTCCTTTATATTACAATTACAATCATTCCTCTTTAACATCATTGATCTACCGATTTCTTAGTTTCATTATGATCAAATTTTCCAATGGTACTTAGAGTACTATTAATAATTTTAGTGCTATCCAAGAGAAAACATTTTAAAAGATACTTTGTATGTTTACATTGATTTAAAATGATTCATTTTTATTTTGAGAAATATTAAATTCATGGAAGAATTTATGTTCATTCATAAAACCAATTTCAAACTCATTTTTCATCATTATAGAAAAATAATTTCAAAGATAATTTCTTTAAGATCCAAAAACAATCTCACAAAAAATGATTTGAACAACAAAAATATCTTTTCAATTTCATTTTATAAAAAGGCTATGATTAACTTTTCCTTTTGAAAATTCTTATGAAATATGAAATGTGATGATCCTATCATACCAAGATCTAGGAACCTATTTCAAACCGTATAAAGCTTTAGTTAATTTGAAAACATGATTTGGAACATCTATATTTTGAAAACATGGGGGTTGTTCAAAAAAACATCGACAATTATAAAACCATTACATATAGAATACTTGAAATTGATATCATGAATATTGAAATATAAATGTTTGGAATATTTTAGAATAATTATAATGGATTTGGACAATGTTTTATTCATTGTATATTACTTCTTCTTAACCAAAAAACATAGGAAACTGGTATTTCCATGATTCTATCTATTTTTCTAGACTCATATACCATGTTCATAAACACCCATCTTGTTTCTATTTTTAATGTATCCTTTGGTCTATCTACTAGTTCCCACATATTGTTTCTTTCCAATTGAAATAATTATTATTGTTGTTTCTTCACCCCAGAATACATCATTAATGGATTCATTGATGATTATAGGTTCTCACAGAGATAATAATGCTTGATGTTAAACCTGATTTCTTAGAGAATTTCTTCTATGTGAAATTTTATCTATATTTCCTATAATGAAATCAATGGGGTTATGCATAAGGGTTCTAATATCTCTATAAAAATCATGGATTGTTAGTTTAGTATTTTATATGGGATTGGGTTAAGGATGTTATTGAAAACCCTAAAACATGATGATTTTTTTACTTCTTAATAACAAAATCTAATGGTTTAGAATTTATGTTAAAAGTTTATGTATCAACATTATTGTTTTTAAGGTAGGTCTTATGATCATTTTTTTCTATCTCATTAAATTTTAAATTAATAGATTATTCCATTGTTATTTTTATTTTATGAAAAAAAATATTATTTACTAGAAGTTGAATTAGCAAGTAAAATTCCTTCATCACTTATGGAAGAATATTTTTTCAAATTATCCATATTTTAAAAACTAAAAACTTTTCAACCAAAAAATAAAATTAGTTAACCTTAGGCTTCCTATTATTGAATATATCATATGGTATCTTCATTAAAAATTGTCTAATTAACACTCTATTTATGATCTAGTAGGAAGTATTCATAGACTCTTCCCAAAAATAGATAGCTAATTTATACACATTTAACAATGTTTGAAATATCTCTTGATGTTATTTGTTTATTCATTATACAACTCCATTCTGAGAGGGGTACTTGGAGAAGATAAGTTTTGAATATAGTCATTTTTGTGATAAAAAAGATTCAATGTATTGATTTTCAAATTCATTAACATGGTAACTTATAATGCTCATAATCCTATGTCCACTTAAGTTACAAAATATATATATCATGCTTGGTGAAATAATAACATGATTCACTTTTGTAAGCTAAAATGAAGACCCAAGTATTCTTATAAAAGTCATCTATACATACATAGACATAGTGTGTCCCATTTAGAATAAAAATTCAAGATGGTCAAAATAATCCCACATGAACCAACTCAAGAGTTCGTGATGTTGAACCTTATTTCTTTGACTTAAAATAAATCATGTGATATTTCTCTTTTTGAAAGGGGTAACAAACTTTGTCATTTGGTAACTCTAGTTTAGGTAGATCCTTGACTGATCGTTTCTTAGTAAGATTATTAAATGATTTAATATTAAAATTACCTAGTATTCTATGTTAAATCCAATATTATTTGTGAAAATCACTTAATGGGAATCATTTGGAGACGTTAAAGGATTTAAATTGACATCATAATAAATTTTCCTTTATTAATGTAAAAAAACTAAGGAATTTTTAGAAATATAAATGATGAATGCATTATTCTAAAATTTAACATGGAAACCACCATCATATAATTATGCGATGATAATTAGGTTATACTTTCATCCATCAACAAATAAAATTCTAGAAATTAAAAAAAATTGCCGTTACCAATTTTTCAATGGATAATGATTTTCCCTTTGGCATTGTCACCAAAGGTGACATGACCAAAATAAAAACTAATAAGACTCTTAAAGTAGGAATAATATTTTATAATATGTCTTGGACATCTTATTTCAATGTACCATAGCCTCTCATAGGTGGTATTTGAATAATTTTAATATAAAACAGAATATATATATAAGGAATGATTTTGGTTCCCATATTTTCATTATTCCAGAAGTGCTACTGATTAATTATTTAGGAATGAAAATTTTTATAGGAATCATATAAATATAATGAATAATTTTTGAAATAAATATTGTGTTAAGTCCTCTATATAAATAGGTAGAAGTATAAATTTCAGGTTTTAACTTATGTATAAAAGAAATTTTTGTTACTCTTCTTTGTCTAGGATGGTAGCCTATAACTGAATCATATTTAGAGTAAAAATTATAGATTAAATTTTTCCAGATAGTTTATATAGAATTAATGAATTTTTCCATTCCTTTATTTAGTTTTCCATTTGAATGTTAATGTTCAGTATTATCTTTCAATAGTGGATCATTGTTTTCCTTTTCAATAGACTGATCAAATTTAATGTTTTCAGATAAAACTTGTTGTCTCTTGAGTAATTTTTATTATTATTTATGATGATTGAGAGTATATTATAAAATATTAAAATACTTATTATTTAGTTTAATAATCATTAGAGTTTTCATTCGTTAAATTATAAAATATATGTACATATGATACAATAGGTACCTCAATGAATTTTGTCATTAAGAAAATATTGGTGATATCTGACATTTCTTCATGTGAGGTATCATAATAACTAAAGATGACCTAAAAATATAACCAAATTTCATTCATTTAATTTTTAACATTTTTTTGTTGCCATCATGTTTTCTTCTATATCTTATCTTTGGATAGTCCACCTTGATGGGTCCTTTAATCTTTCACTCATTGCAGGTGAATTAATTTTCATTATTCTTATAATTTTTCAAATATATTACTCTAGAATCATACTTTCCTATGTAACTATATTTTGAAAATAAATCCTTTTCCATATAAAAATCTTTGAAACAATAGTTTTGATATCCAATCTCCTCATCTCTACCCAACAGTGAATCAATGTCACCTGAACAATCAGCATGAACTTTCTCATATTCTTTTTCTTTAGATGTATTAATATTAAAGGATACAAATTTTATCGAAGGGTTATTCAGGATGTTCTTTGTTGACCACTAAATCATGTTAATACACAATAATTTAACTAATTAACTCTTTGTTAGGTAGCTTACGGAAATCACATAACTCCTTAATTAATATAGATGTGCAATTTAACAAGTCACATGATTTGGTCCTTATTGAATACAGGATTCCCAACTGATCTCATTTTGTTCACAATCTCATTCATCCTAAGGTACATATTTTAAATATTTTCATCAGGATTAATCTTAATGTTATCATACTTGATAGTGTATTTATTGAGTCTCACATCTGTAACATCAGGTATTCTCTCATGTGAAAAATTTAATGTATGAAAAAAAATATGTTTCTTTGTAGGTAGATATTCTATTAAATTCATCATCTCATAAATCTTAGCCATGGGAATTCATTAATTTAAAATTATTATTTTCAGAAAGATCATCATAATCATCCCAATCCATTCTAGAATCTGCTTGTATAACATATTTATCTTCTTCAGTAGTCCACATTTCAAAATCCTTACTCTCTATATGAATTTTCATTTTTATTATCTATTGATAATAATCATTACCACTGAATAAGCGAGGTCTATTAGTAGCATAAAATTATTTCCAAAAATCCATTTAATGAATTAAATTTCTAAATGATTCAAATTTAATATACCTAATAATTATCAAAAATCATAGCTATTTTTTTTGAAAACATAGAAAACAAAACATAAACATTTGATAGCATTTTTTGTTCAATGTGAGTAATTCAAGTGGTTGGGTGAATTGAGTTGCCGATAAAAGTTTCTATTCAAAATGGATTAAAATTGGTTCCCCCAATTAATTTAAAATAATGATAGTTAATAACAAAATAGATCATTATAAATTTCAATCTTTCAAAATATATCTTATCAGATTTATTGAGTATCAGATAAAAAAAATACAATATTAATTAAACATTTCAAATAAATTTACAAAAATAAAATCTAATAAAAATGATAATTATGGTTAACTATCAGAGTAATAAATTTTTTATAGCTTAGTGATTTTTCAATTTTTATTAACAGATTAAAAATAAGACAAAATAAACATGCAATGGAATTTTTTATAAAAGAGATTTAGTCTCAAGAGAGACTTAGCCCTCTCCAATTGATGTTCACACATCGCCAAGAAATTTTTATAAATAATCAATCAGATCCACAACCTAGATCACATTTTAAAACATTATAAAAATTTCCAAACCACACATGACTGCTTCCTCAATATTTGAGTGAAATAAAAATAAAAAAGGTCACTTAGGACCTATTCCATTATTTTAATTGGAAAAATGATAAATAAATGTTGAGAAGATATCTATGTATCTTGTAATTAAATGTAGGATACATTGTGAATATATAAAATATAGTTTAGAACACTCTAATCATAATTTAATGAACATAAATTGATTGAGCATCTAAAATTTTTCAATGCATATAAACACTCTGTCTATTAGGATTTATTTCTTGTGAGTACTTGAAAGTAATTTGAAATGTCCCTCGAGTTTGAATTCTGAAACTACTTTAGAACAGAGTATCATATACGTCATTTATTATTGAATATTTGAATTTAGTATATGTGTAGTGTTATTTTTATTTCACATTTGATTTTAGTCATGTATGTTCTTACAATGATATATAACTCTTATTTTGTCTACATATTTTACCTTGTTCCACTTTCAGTGCATCAAACATGAAATTATATTCCCAATATTTATATGGGTCTCATTTTTTTATTAGTAACATGAATGAGTTTCCAGGTAAGAATCTGGATATTATTTTTCCCCATAAAGAGGGCTGAAACATCCTTTATTTCATTCTACCAATACATTAATAAATAATCATTAAAATAACACTTTTAATCGAATTCAATAATATATTTGTAAGAGAAATTAATTGAAAAATGATAATTAGTGAAACTATGGTGGTGAGTCTTGGAATGCTAACAAGTCTCTGGTGGTGTGCCTTTTTAATAGAGTCTCTCTATAGCTATGTTTGATTTTGGAGGTGAGTCTTTGAAATGGTTTCATAATGATGGTGGTGACTTGTACTAGCGGTGTGACATTGGTGGTGGGTCATTTTATACTATTAAAAAAATTATATGCTGGTGTCGATTCATCCTTCTGGAGGTGACTCCAATGACTGTATGTCAGGATAGCAGTGACTTATAATTTACCAGTTTTCTAAATAAGTGTTATGACACAACTAACAGTGTGTTATTCCATTATTTTCTAAATTTACACTCTGATGGTGTCCCATCCTTAATGATTCCCCAATAAGATATTGTTTCACAATCTAATGATGTATCATCCTAATGAAAATTTAACCAATCTGTCTTAAACAAAACTCTTTCATAAAACATGAAACCCAATAATTATATCGATAATAATGGTTTATGATCACTAAAAAAAGGTTTTCATCAATGAATCATAAAAAGTTGTGGGTTTCATAAACATCAAATCATAACCCATGAAATAAAATGGGTATAAAAAATATTTCATTATATCACAACCTGTGGAAAAGAGATAGGATTCATAACTATTTCATCACAGAATAACCCATGAAAGGAAGAAGGATTCGTAAGTGTTTTACCATGGTATAACCTCTAAAAGATAGAAGGGTTTCATAATAGACTTGTCATCTTAAATATAGAACATCTTGAGAAAGATTAATAATGGTCTCTTCAAATCTTATCCCCATTGAATAATTAAATATATCAAAGGGTGTTATCTTTGATTGAGAGTGAATTTGAAACATCACATGGATCCTTTCTTAACGAAAATAACTTTTCACTAAAAAATATTATATTTAGTGATAAAGATTATTTGAAATCATTTTCACAAAAAAAACATTTAAAAATTATAATGTATGAAATAAAACCATTGAAATCATTTATTGGATAAATTATTCTTTCCTATTGGAAAATTTGTTTTTAAAATATGAAATATATTGAAAACCACTTTCATTGAAAAAACATTGAAAATATATAAGGTATGTATTTAAAATAATTTTATATACTTTTAAACACTTTTTTTTGAAAATTATTTTTCCTTGAAAATGATCATAAAATATCATTTAAAACATTTTTAGAATACATGGTGTTTGAATAAAATAGACTTTCGATCAAAGAGAATGATAAAGTCATATTTCTTTAAAAACATTTTCTTAATTATATTCATTAATAAAGAGTGGAAAAAAATCTACCAATACATTAATATATCATGAATAACTATGTGAGAAGAAAATATATGATATTTATTAAGATATGGATAATAAAATTTCATCAATTGAAGCATAATCTTAAACAGTCCAGATAAATTATGAGGTTGCATCAATAAACTAATAAAACATTGGTAACATTGAATCATAATCCTCATGAAATAATAACACCAAATGATGCTAAAAATACAATTAAAAAAATAAAATTTAAGATATAACATGTTGAAGTTCAGTATGTACACCTCATAAATGAATATGGATGCATAATAAGGCATGTGTATCAATGAAGGAAAATAGAGACAAAATTACTTGAAATATTTGGTAACTTTTAACCATAAAACCAATGAAAGAGAAATAATAAAATTTATATGTAAATACCCAAAACCATATGGATAATAATAATAAAATAAATTTAGTGGTAGTATATACAACACACAAAATAAACTAGTGGTTAATATTTCACAAGACACGCAAAAATAAAAGTAAGACTGGATATCCCCTTATTACTTGAGTTACTTTTGAATCAATATCCCCATGATAGAATAAAATAACTTAAAATTTTCAATACCATTAAATGAAATTCCATTTATAACATGGCTTAGGTGAGTATATATACCTAACAATAAGAATAATTGGCCAATATAAAATATATGTCATTGAAATAATATTGAGACTAGAAAACCCTAACCTTAAGTCTTGATTTTCCTCATAAACATTCAAACATCATTTATAAAAGATTTAAATTTATTATAAATATAAAATTTGACAATATAATTATATATAATACCATATATTATTTTATTATGAATTTATATTACCCATTTAAAAACAATTCCATGTTAATGTAATGTTTTTGGTAGTAACGACTTTATTATCTCCATGTGTTTTGATTTATTATATTTTTCATCCTCTTACATATATCACTATTTCATCACTTAAAAAATGATAAAAATGTTATAAATACCATATATATTTATTATATATGTATTTATAATTTTCTAAAAAATATATAAATATTATATGAAATACATCATTCATAGAGATGGTAGGTCGTACGTACGCATGAATGCAATTTTCATTTTCTCATCACATTGAATGAAATTAAGTAAATGACATATATTTATATATATATATATATCATAATTAATGTATAATTATTCTTTCAAATATATAATATATGTTTACTAAACACATCCCCAATACTTTTCATGTAAAGTGCAAATGAATCACATTTCGTTTAGAAGGCGGTTGTCCATATGCCAACAAATGAAGTTATTATATTCCCAAAAAATAGAAATCATGAAGGTATGAGGTATAAAATAATTAAATAAGAATAAATAAATAATATATATCATATAAAAACAACATTTTCATCATTATTCCATACTTTTATAGGTGTTAATGGTGCTAATAACGACATCAGTTCATGAGGTCATAGTCTGCCAAATACAAAAACAAATATTGAGTATCCCATTTGATGGAATTGTGTATAGGTGTAGGTAGAAGTAATAAAATAACAAAATATAAGTATATTGATTATACATAGGTTATATGTCATCATGTAATAATATAAATTTATGGGGTGGAGAAATAAATAAACTAAAGTTCTTATTGAAGGATATTGCCTCTTCTTTAGGTAATTCCTTTTGGTTTTCACCTAAAGAAAAATTGTTTTAATTTATAAAAAACATGAGAGTAATATTATGATATGTGGTAATTTGTTATATTATTTGGACGTATTATTTATGTTCCAAACTTATTTAGATGTGTGAATAAGTGATGGGGTTGAGTATCGTTTTATAGTGGAGGAGATGTTGCATTCTTGTAAATATAAAAAGATAAATACTATTGAGAGTTATCTCTTACATAATGTTCATAAAATAATGTTAAATTTTCTATAAAATTTATTATATTATTTATTTAATTCTATATAATGTATTTTTTACATGTTCCTAGGTTATTGTTTCAATTTAGTTAATGTTTATCAATTATATAAACTCGTTTTTACCTAAATCGATGTAATTAATTTTACATACATCCACTAATATTTCCAGTATTTTTTTACCTAAATATATATTATATGTTATTATGATTCAACATATTGAATCCATTTTTTGAAATTATAAACACATATTTTATGGAAATAAATTTAATATTAATCCATCTATTGGGATGAGGCAACTAGTTTTTACAGTGAAAATGTTCAAAAGTTTGAAAGGATTGTATTTATAATATCAATGTAAAATTGATTAAAATGAACTAAATTGTATCAATATATATATAATTGATCTAAATATACTTTAATGATAATTAAAAATATAATTTAATTATACAAATAAAATATTATAAAATAAAGTTTAGAATTAAAATTCAGTATTTTTGACTATTTATCCGAAAAATGAAACTTCTCATAAAAATTAAAAAAATTCACCCTAAACTAATTTTGAAATTTATATTTCAAAAAGTAAGTTTATTTTATCAAATATAATTTATAAAATATTCAATATTTAAAATTAAAATAGGACCTCCCTTAAAATCCATAAAAACGCCTTTTAGAAAAATATATATCTTTTTTGCGTAAAATTGGATTTATTCATATATCTTATATAGAAAACACATAATATGAATATTAAATTATTGAATTAATAATATAAATATAAATTTAATTAATATATGCTATCTAAAATGGTTTATTTAATTTATAGAGTTAAATCATTTTTTATTGTATCAATGTAGTTTTCCTGAAAAATAATTCTTATTTTTTCAAAAGTGTTTAATTTTCATTTCATGTTAATTGGTTTCCAAATTACTATTCATTTATACTTATGTAAACCATATTTTATTAATTTAATTAATCTTATGCATAAACACATTTTCAATGCCTAGGTTAAAACTATAATAATATGTTAACAATAATATTAATAGTACAATGTAGTTTGGTAAAACAAGGTATTGCGTGCAATGAAGGCTATCGAAGGAAGATAAAATTTTGTATAACACAAGCCAGAAATAGTATTTTTGGTAAAGAAATATAATATAAGTATTTTATATAGATAAGTCTCAACATGGTGTTGCCTACAAATTAATAATAAAATATTTCATTCATATAAAACATTCTATATTTAGTATTGTGGTAAATGAAAAAAATCAAATAGTTTAAAAAAGATAGAGAAAAATATTTCAAAAAGTCTAATGTTGTTAAATAATACCACCTTTGAAGGAATTGATTATCAAAATATAAATAATGATAATAATACTACAAATATTATCTAAGGTTTTAAGTTTTGACAGTGCCCAAAAATGACTATACATAGGGATATCATATATTGAGGAGTGTTACTCATATAGGTGAAGTCACAAATATAAATATAGAAATGAAACAAAGACATGTCAGGCACAATCAGAATATCCATAACTTATTAGAATCCTAATCATATCATGTGAGAGATGCTAATTATAGTTAATAGGTTGGATCTAGTGAAAGGGGGTGTTTTAAAAGTGGGTTTCTTGTAGAAAATGTGAACTTTATATTTTGATTACCATATCATGTATACTGTATGTCATGCATAATGAATTATTACCCTAATAGTGTGGAGTTTTTTTCATCCTCTATATATATGGTAATTTCCACAGATTTCATATTATATCAATAGTTTATAACAGTTTCCAGGATATAATTAGAAGCTTGGGATAGTATGAAATTAATCATAAATAGATTTCCAATGGTTTAAATAAATCATACAGATAGGACAATGATGATGTGTGACTATTCAATGTTGTGGGATCACTATTATTGAAACTTCTCCTCGTTAAGTTCTCACCTAGTGATCCTAATTATATGAGATAATGGGGATTGAACCACCAATAGTAAAACCATATGTTTTAGGTTCTATTAGTACGCATTTTCTCGAAACATCAATAATGATCTCCGGAATTGAGATTATTATCATTTTATACTATTTTATTATGTACATTGATGTAAGATAAAAACTATGGTATTTATATTTTATAATGGTATCTTGTGTGGGGTGTGTTATAGGTGGTATGAAATTGATTGAATAATCAAGATATACTATATTTTATTCTAAAAGGAAGGGATATCTCAAGACTATTTGGTTAGGATGGTTACACCTTCACTGAATCCATAGACATTGTAAAAGAACATAAGTCTCTAAAGTAAGGATAATGAACAATAAATCCTGAAAGGATGATGATGCAATGTGTGTATCCTTATTTTTTGAGATATCATGAGATAAAAATAGTATATTACATTTCATGTTTTATGTGGAAAGATTATCATTTATTTGAATATTCTGTATCTTCGTAGGGACCTTTATGGGTTTGAAGACTCCACTCGTATTATAAGAATTGTATTCACTACTATTGAGATGAGGTATTAGAGGGATACACACATAGCATATTCAAAATTTTGGCATATTAAAAGGAATTTGTGTATTGGATATAGTGGGACCCGACATTCGTTATGAGTGATGCCAAGAATATAAAATCTCCTTAGAATATGAAAATTCATTGTTATTCAAGTTCAAATTAATTGGTATTGAATTTCTGTATAAAAAGTATTCGTAAGATTTTAAGTAAATACATGGAAGAATATAGACTGAACGAATATTATTTTAATATTATAGGTTAATTTAATATTTTTAGGAGTGGAAATTTGTGTTAATATATAATTTTTATCATGTAGCATATTTATTAAATTAAAAATTAGTGGTTTAAAGTTCAATGGAATTTATGACACAGTTTTTTGGTCATAACATGTTGTTTAAGGCTTATTTTGTTAAAAATAAATATCCAGTTGTTGGGGATACATTTTTTGATATTTTAAACATCAATATATGTGTGGGAGGCGACTCTCATTCATAGTATATCTCATTGCATGACTTTGATAGAATCTACCTCCTCTAAACAACATTATACTGATTGATGATCCCAAACCATGAAACTAGTATAATTTCTCATCCACAGATTGAAGGATTAACACAACGGTGATCGTCATAATGTCGAAGGCATCATGGGATCTCTATAATAGCACCCATGATTTAATGTTTGAAGCTATCATAGTAAATTGAGTAATTTTTCAATGATCTTTTAGGATTCACCTTTGGCTATTCTAAGCAATGATCACTAGTTATGAGAGGGTTTTTATGATCAATAAATCAACTAGGGTATTTTTTTGATTTATCATTAATTCATAAACTGTTAACATGGGATCATTGGTCATGTGTACTAGGTTGTGAGTATTTATAGATAATTTAGTTGTATTAAACAAAATTGAAATTTTTTAAACTCCCCATCCCATCTGTTTCTTTTTCATTCCCTATTACCTTTAATATTTGATAATAACTACATTGTCCACTGTAAGAACCCAGATCTTTGTTTCATGTATGTTTTCCTTTTCCTGGAGGTTTTGGGAAAAAATAAGGTTTCTAGAAATTTTTCAAGTACATGCCGTGTACTTTCTGAGTACACACCGTGTGCCCTTTTCCCGCTCGAAGCCGTGTTCTATCCATGTCCGGGCCAGACATACAGTGTGTGGGGGTGACGTGGAGGCCGATTTTAGCAGAGTATGGAAAAACCCACTATACGTCGTGTAATTTTCTTTTTCTCATTAAACGGACCGAGGTCGCGCCTAATCACCATAATCATCTTCTTCTAGGTTTGGTTCGACCGAGATATGTTGTAAGGCCACAAAACATCTCCGGATTCCCAAGCCTCCATACATTCTCCGATTCGAGCTCTGACGATTGAGTTGGAAGTGCAGCGGTGAGTTCTCCATTCTTCTTGAGCCTTGTTTTCCAATTCTTCCTCCTTCTCAAGTTATCTATTGTTGATCATTTTGTGACTTTTCTCAGATCTACGACATTCAAGGGAGAATCAGACGTTTTGGTTCAAGTATATCAATCTTCTAGGATCGAGGTAGGTGGTTTGATCCTTACTGTTCGAAGTCTTTGAGTTTTATGTGCGAATTTCCACCGATACCCGTGAATGGGGTATTGCGTGTTTACCTTTTTGCCCTTGTTGTTTTCCTGACTTTCTTTTATGCTTTTTTAGAGGTAAATTGACCATGTTAGAGGATAATTTGTTGTTCATGGATGTATTTTCCCTTGATTTGTTCTATTCACGACCATTGGGTCTCGTTTGCCTTTGGTTGTCACACCAGTTTCCATGCCTTGCGGTTATAAGTTGAAGTGAAAATTATGACGTACAAGTTGCCTTGTAGATGATTAGCTAAGTAGCTCTATAGGTGTACTTTGGTTATCCAAGCATCTCTATAGGTGTACTTTGTCCTTATATCATTATTATGAACTGACTAGTGTGGGGCTGAGAGAACCTAGTGCCATATACTATAAGGTATAGACCGAGTGAGCTTCCCAGAGAGTCTTAGACATTATAGACTACAGGGGATGGACCGAGTGAGCTCCTAGAGATTCTTGGATATTATAGACTGTAGGAGGTTAGAATGAGTGAGCTTCCTCAGAGAGTCTTACATTTTTCAATCTCTTTAATAACCTTCCCAAGCTAGAGGAGGAATTGACCGAGTGAGAATCCTGAGAGAGTTTATGGTATACCTGAGGCTATATGAGGAATTGACCAAGATAGCTTCCTCAGAGAGTCTCTAGAACATGGGGATAAGAGGGTTAGACTGCATGATCTTCCTCAGAGATCCCATGACTACCCTTGACTATGAGGGAATTGACAGAGTGTGCTTCCCTAGAGAGTCTCATAAATTTCGTATGACCAACCAGAGGGGTTAGGCTGAGTGCACTTCCTATAGGGTTTTGTTACTTCTTGGATAGGACCAGTAGGGATGGTTTCGAGTACTTCCCATAGGGTTTCCTTCTTTTTAGCTATTTGTTTCACTTCGGTTGTTGTTGTGGTTGATTGTTGTTGTGTATCTTCCTGTTTACTACTTGTTTCTTTGCTGTTGTTGTTTACTGCTTATTGTACCTTTACTTTCCATATACTCACTGACTGTTAGGAATAGATCTTCGGGTGGTTTCCTACTGGGATTTTATCTCACACCCTATTTGGGCCATTCTTTTGGGCCCATGAAGACTATGTTGTTGCAGGTATAGAAAAAGGAATGCGCCCTTCGACTTCCGGCACTTGGTTGCTCGGAGTAGGAGAGAATGGGACCAAGCTCTGGCTTGCGATGTTGAGGAGCTTTTTACTTTTCTTTTGTACTTGTTTTGGTATTGTGGTGTTTTTCATCATTGTGACTTGTTTGGTTTATTTCCTAGATATGTGTACTACATCATTTCATATATATATATATATACATATGTCCTCCAGTTTGTTGATTTAGTCTTTTGCTGTTTATTATTGTTGGTTATTTACTGCTTCTGCTAGTGCATGTTTATTACTTCCACTGTGTACTATACCAATGAGGGAATAGATTCCCCACTATCACACCCAAGGACCTCTCTACTAGTTGGCAGCCTCTAGCTTTCCGGGAAATGCTCTTGAGGCCATGTGACCAACTGGGTACGGGGCGCCTCTAGGTGGCTTCTAAAACCGGGATGTTACAAAGTGGTATCGGAGGAGTTCTTTTCACTTTGTTTACTATTTGGGGACTTTAGCCAGGGATATGAAAGATTCGGTACTTGGTAATAAGCTGTGCCTGGGAGTAGCTAACCTGTGTATAGGGAAAAGCCATACTACCTCGTTTATTGCAGTTTTCTAGTTTTTATATTTTACGGTTGAAATGATTTCACATAGAGTGATTCACATGCTTTGTGCTGATATTGTTTTGACTATTGCGGTTCTATTTCTGTTGCAACCCGATGATATGTGGGTATTCCATCTCATGCATCATATAGGCACTTATAGAGATCACATGCCATGCATTCTTACCATGCCATCTAGGGTGCATTAGCGATTACATGCTATTATAATAGACTATGTGTAGATTATGCATGATGTTGTGATAGATGCTCAATAGAATCTCTGCTGCTTTGTTAGAAGATTTTTAGTATTGTAATTTGATTAAATGAAGGCCAAATTTTGATTTTTGAGGTGTTTTGGGCCCCCTTGAACCGGAAATTGGTGGATCATGACCTTGTTTTCTCTTGTCTATGGATTTGGGAGATGCCAAGCTTGGATTTGCGGGGAGTATGGGCCCTCACAGATCAGAATTTGGCACCACTTTTCCTTGTTTCTGTGTTTTCTGGGCCTCTATGCAGTTTCTGAGCTACTGCCCATAAAACCCAAGAATACACGGTGTGTAATTTTTGACTACACGCCATGTAGTTTTTAGACCGTGTCATTGACCATGTGAGCAGGGGTACGCTGTTGTATAAATACCTTCAGGAACACACCGTGTATGGCAGGTAGACGCCATGTAGTTTAGAGCCGTGTACTTGACTATGTCACTAACAACACGGGTCCGGGAAGCTCGAGTAGAACACGCCGTGTTGTTTTTATAACACGTCGTGTAGTCTTGTTCAAGTACCCAACCGTGTCACGAACAACACGAGTCGGCATTACCTTCTCTTAGACCCGTCGTGTTATTCCGGAACACGCCGTGTAGTCTTATTCAGGTACCCGGCCGTGTCATGAACAACACGGGATGGTGACACCTTCTCCTATATACACCGTGTTTGTTCAGAACACACCGTGTATGGGCCAACCATGTAGACGTCCGTGTAATTAACAACATGGGCCGCCGAGACCGTGTCTAGTACACGATATGTCCCTGGGGAACATGCCGTGTAGTCTGGGGCTAGTTGGACCGTGCGGGTTAGCCGTGTAAGGAGACCCAGGAAGGGGTTTAAAGTTCAAGTACACGCCGTGTGTGGAAACAACATGCCGTGTAGTTTGGGGTGTTACAGGACCAGTAGTGGCAGGAGTACACGCCCATGTTAATGGCTTAAGTAGACACGTCGTGTAGTTTTATACATGCCATGTATTCGTGTTTTGTAAATATTGATATTTTCTTTTCCCTATTCTCATTTTGTAATCCGGTGTTGTCAGTCCTTATTAATATTGATCTGAGGTGTGCTTTTGATCTTTCAGGGCTATGCCTTCGAGACATCCTCCGGTCATACGTCAGTTGGCAGACGGTGACCAGAAACTGGATATGGCCGATCAGGGACCTCTTGCAGATCCTCCTGCTGTTCCAGCCTTGGCACCAGTAGTCATACCCGTTGCAGGCGCTGATGCGCAGTTTAGGGGGGATTTCTTGAGGATGATGAAGATTTTTCAGGGAGCGCCGCCTCCTGCCCCGTCGATGGATAAGTTGCGGAGGGTTTTTCAGTTGCAGCATCCTCCTACTTTCTTAGGGGATGGAGGACCCCAGGCTACAGATTCATGGATAGAGGCCACCCAGACCATCTTTGAGAACCTAGAGATCCCTCTGGAAAATAGGGTAAAGCTTGTTACTTATGTGCTACAGGACATCGTCAAGAGGTGGTGGGAGGTGATCTCACGGTCAGGGAGGTAGCAGGATATGTCTTGGGACGAGTTTCAATGCACCTTCTATGAATAATTCTTTCTAGAGACCCTGAGGGCCGATCAAGCCCGAGAGTTTATGAGTCTACAGTAGGGTACCCTTTCTTTTATGGAGTACTCATCTCATTTCACTGAGCTGCATCATTTCACACTGATCCCGGAAGGTGATGAGTTGTTCCTTTCTAGGAAGTTCGAGGAGGGTCTCAAGAAGGAGATCTATTCTCAAGTTATTATCTTCCAGTTGACTTTGATATCCTCTATCGTCAACCAGGCGCTGATTACTGAGTGAAATTTGAGGTATTACGTAGCAGTGAACCATAGAGGTTCGTCATCCAGAGTTGGTGTTCCTCCTACGGATAGAAGGAATCATCGTAGAGAGTCTTCTTGAGGAGATCAGGGTTCATGGGATACATCTTTTGGCAGCCAGGTTGTATGATACCAGTGCAGTAGGAGTGGGCATACTAGGCCACAGTGCCAGAGAGATCTGATGGTGTTCTGATCTTGCGGCTAGATGGGACATCTTCAACGCTTCTGTCACATCTTCTCACCTTCAGCTGGTGGTAGGGGTTCATCATTGACCCTGCGTTCTGAAGATGCTTCGCTAGTTTCCCACCAGTCTAGGAACTGGAGTTCTTCCTGCCGTTCAGGATGAGGTGGA
Source organism: Viscum album (assembly GCA_963277665.1). Lineage (NCBI taxonomy): Eukaryota > Viridiplantae > Streptophyta > Magnoliopsida > Santalales > Viscaceae > Viscum > Viscum album. The sequence goes on from OY728120.1 coordinate 1,567,081,957, forward strand.
GGTTGCGGCTGTGGTGGTCAGTCCCCAGGTCATCAGCGACAGCAGAGTGGATCAGCTCATAGTGGTCAGCTAGGGGCGCAGAGCCAGTGTGCATGCCAGTATTTTGTCGTGGAGCAGACCTATCAGGAGCAGGATCGCGGCCCTTCTATAGTTCGAGGTACGATCCTAGTAGCCTCAGTTTTATTTTCATCTCTTTTAGATACTGGTGCTTCCCATATCTTTATCTCTATTGCGATTTTGGAGATCCTTGGGCTTTGTATCTTTTCATCTGCCGACTTGTTGACTCTTGACATGCCGTTGGGAACGAGGACATCCAGTGTACGTCAGTGTAGTGAGTCCCCTCTTGAGGTTTTGGGGAGTCATTTCTTATGGGACCTATATATCCTAGATATTACAGGCTATAACATCATTCTCAGGATGGACTGGTTGGCTCCCTTCCAGGGAGTTGTTGATTGTCATCACTGCAGGGTGAGATTCATATCACCAGAGGGTGGATCTTTCCTTCATAGAGGCGAGTGGGATTTCCAGGTAGGTATAGCTGGACTAGAGGATCATGGGCTAGGGGAATTTACAGCCTAGATTTCCAGTCATTATCCGGATGACCAGGGGACTTCATAGTTAGACTTTCCCCTAGTGGTGGATCATTTCAGGGATGTCTTTCTAGATGAATTTTCAGGTTTGCCTCCGGAGCGTGAGGTAGACTTCTCGATTGAGCTCGTTCCAAGGGCAGCACTGGTGTCTATTCCTCCTTATAGGATGGTTTCACCTGAATTGAAAGAGATCAAGAAGCAGTTGAAGGAGTTGCAGGAAAAGGGTTTCATCTGAACCTGTACTTCTCATTTGGGTTCTCCTGTCCTGTTCGCGAAGAAGGAAGACGGTACCCTTCGGCTTTGTGTGGATTATCGGAAGATGAACCAGTTGATGGTCAAGAACCGATATCCCTTACCTAGGATCGATGACCTCTATGACCAGCTTCGAGGAGCCCGGATGTTCTCAAAGAACGACTTGAGGTCTGGTTATCATCAGTTGCGCATTAGACCATCAGATATACCTCTGACAGGTTTTAGAAGCAGGTATGGTCTTTTAAAGTATACAGTCATGTTGTTCGGTTTCATGAACACGTCTACGGTTTTCATGGAACTGATGAACTGAGTGTTCCATCTGTACTTAGACTCCTTTGTCATGGTCTTCGTGGACGATATCATGGTGTACTCTCACACTCGACACGACCATGCCACACATCTTGAGATCGTTCTGAGTACACTGAGAGAGCTTCAGCTATATGCTAAACTCTCGAAGTGCCACTTTTGGATGGATTAGATTCACCTATTGGGTCACGTCATCTCAGAGATAAGAGTTTCAGGGGACCCAGAGAAAGTGAGAGATGTAGTTTCCTGGGAGCAACCGAAGAACGTCTTTGAGGTACAAAGTTCCCTAGGGCTGGATAGATACTACAAATACTTTATTCAGGACTTCTCATGCCTAGAATAACCATTGACAGTTCTGATCAAGAAATGGGAAATGTTTTTATGGTCAGATTCTTGTGAGTCAGCCTTTCAAGAGCTGAAGGGGAGGTTGACGTTTGTATCGATACTAGTCTCGCCAGAGCCGGGCAAGGGCTAGACTGTTTACTATGATGCTTCTGGTATTAGGCTGGGAGTTGTCCTCAAGCATGGAGATGGAGTCGTTGCGTATGGGTCTTGGAAGTTGAGGCCACACGAGAGGAATTACCCTACGTACGATCTGGAGTTGGCAGTAGTTGTTCATGCCTTACGCTGTTGGAGACACAATCTTATGGGAGATCACTTTTTGTTTTTCACCAACCACAAGAGTGTCAAGTATATCTTCACTCAGCATGATCTGAATCTGAGACTGCCCAGGTGGGTCGATTATCTTCAGTCCTTTGATTTCAAGCTTGCTTATATGCCGGGAAAGGGAAATGCAGTGGTAGATGCGTTGAGTAGGAGAACTCAGATTCAGGCAGTTCAGGAGACCTCTGAGCAGATAGAGATGATTCGGAAGAGGATGGTTACAGCATAGTCTCGACAGAAGTCTTATGCTGATCAGCAGAGACGACCTCTGGACTTCGAGGTCAGAGATCAGGTTTTCCTGCATGTCACACCGAGGTTGGGACACAAGAGGATTCAGAGACAGGGTATGCTTTCACCATGGTACGTCAGGCCATTTGAGGTTTTGGAGAGAGTTGGGCTGGTTTCCTATCGGTTGCAGCTACCTCAGAGGTACTGGGCCATGCACGACGTCTTCCATGTCTCTCAGCTCCGATGATACTTTTCATACCCATATCATGTCTTTCAACTCGAGGAGGTTGAGCTCGAAGTGGATGCATCGTTTGAGGAGCATCCTATCCGGATTGTCGATCATAATACGAAGGTTCTCTGAGGCCGGTATGTTCCTCTCGTACGAGTGGTATGGCAGCACGGGCAAGTACAGGAGGAGACTTGGGAGAGGGAGGCCGAGGTTCGATGGTAGTGGTCGGAGCTGTTCGAGGCTTCTTCTTCAACGCCCCTCTAGAGAAATTCGGGGACGAATGTCTTTAAGGGAGGAAGTTTGTAAGAACCCGGATCTTCGTTTCAGGTATGTTTTCCTTTTCCTGGAGTTCTTAGGAAAAAATAAGGTTTTTAGAAATTTTTTAAGTACATGCCGTGTACTTTCTGATTACATGCCGTGTACTCTTTTCCCGCTCGAAACCGTGTGCTGGCCATGTCCGAGCCACACACATGGTGTTTGGGGGTGACGTGGAGGCCGATTTTGGCGGAGTATGTAAAAACCCACGACACACTGTGTACTCTAAAAGTACACTCCTTGTATTTTTCTTTTTTTCATTAAATGGACCGGGGTCACGCCTAATCTCTATAATCGCCTTCATCTAGGTCTAGTTTGACCGAGAGACGTCATACGGCCGCGAAACTTCTCTGGATTCTCGAGCCTCCTTCCGTTCTCCAATTTGAGCTCTGAAGATTGTGTTGGAAGCGTAGCGGTGAGTTCTCCCTTCTGCTTGAGACTTGTTTTCCAATTCTTCCTCCTTCTCATGTTATCTAAGGTTGAACGTTTTGTGCATTTTCTCAAATCTACGACGTTCAAGGGAGAATCAGTCGTCGTGGTTCAAGTATATCAATCTCCTAGGATCGAGGTAGGTGGTTTGTGCCTTACCGTTCAATGTCTCTGTGTTTTATGCACTAATTTCCACCAATACCCGTGAACGAGGTTTTGCGTGTTTACCTTTTTTCCCTTGTTTTTTTCCTGCCTTTGTTGTATGCTTGTGTAGAGGTAAATTGACCATGTTAGAGGATAATTTTTTGTTCTTGGATTTATTTTCCCTTGATTTTTTCTGTTCACGACGTTTGGGTCTTGTTTGCCTTTGGATGTCACACCTGTTTCCATGCCTTGCGGTTATAGGTTGAAGTGAAAATTATGACGTAAAAGCTACCTTGTAGATTTTTAGATAAGTAACTCTGTAGGTGTACTTTGGTTAGACAAGTAGCTCTATAGGTTTAATTTGGATTTATATCATTATTATGCACTGACTGGTGTGGGGCTGAGAGAACCTGGTGCCATAGACTATAAGGGATAGACCGGGTGAGCTTCCCAGAGAGTCTTAGACATTATAAACTATAAAGGATGGACCGAGTGGGCTCCCAGAGAGTCTTGGATATTATAGACTACTGGAGGGTAGACCGAGTGAGCTTCCTCAGAGAGTCTTACCTTGTTTGAATCTCTTTAATAACCTTCCCAGGATAGAGGAAGAATTGACCGAGTGAGATTCCTCAGAGAGTCTGTGGTATACCTAAGGCTACAGGAGGAATTGACGGAGATAGCCTCCTCTGAGAGTCTCTAGACCTTGGGAATAAGAGGGTTAGACCGCGTTATCTTCCTCAGAGAGTCCCTGACTACCCTTGACTATGAGGGGAATTGACCGAGTGTGATTCCCCAGAGAGTCTCATAAATTTCGTATGACGAACCCGAGGGGTTAGGCTGAGTGAACTGCCCAGAGGGTTGTGGTACTTCTTGGATAGGACCAGTAGGGATTTCTGCAAGTACTTCCCAGAGGATTTCATGCTTGGTAGCTATTTGTTTCTCTACTATTGTTGTTGTGGTTGATTGATGTTGTGTATCTTCCTGTTTACTACCTGTTTCTTTGCTGTTGTTGTTTACTGCTTACTGTACCTTTACTTGCCATATACTAACTGACTGTTAGGCATAGATCATCAGGTGGTTTCCTACTAGGATTTTATCTCACACCCTATTTTGGGTCATGAATTTGGGCCCAGGCAGACTATTTTGTTGTAGGTATAGACATGGGCAAGCGCCCTTCGACTTCTGGTACTTGATTGGTTGGAGTAGGAGAGCATGGTACCAAGCTCTGACTTGCGATGCTAAGGAGCTGTTTACTTTTCTTTTGTACTTTTTTTGGTACTGTGGTGTTTTTCAGCATTGTGACTTGTTTGGATGCTTTCCTAGATATGTTTTTTGCACCATTTCATATGTATAAATATGTGATCGAGTTTGTTGATTTAGTCTTCCGCTTTTTATTATTGTTGGTTATTTACTGCTTCTTCTATTGAATTTTTATTACTTCCGCTGTGTACTCTGCCAATGAGGGCATAGTTTCCCCACTATCACACCCAAGGCCCTCGCATCTAATCGACAGCCTCTGGCATTTGGGGAAATGCGCTTGAGGCCATGTGACCAACCGGGTACGGGGTTCCTCTAGGTAGCTTCCGGAACTGGGACGTTACATCCACCACAACCATTATTAACTCAGTTCCTTATTGAAATATCCATTTTTTAAAACCAAAATGTTAACATGAGTATAATGTAATAATAATCAGATTAATAAATAACATGATAAGGAAAATAAATCCTAATATTCCCTAATTTATGACATATTCATTTCAACTAATAACATTTTAACTTCATCCTACAAAAAATTTGATTCATTATAGGCTATTTTAGGATTTATCCTCTTATTCATATTATTGAAATCCTTAAAAATAATTTAACACTACTCCAACCCCTAATAAGTCCACCCAAAAATTTCATATATACATATTAAAACATTTTATATGATTATTGTTTACATATCAGAATAATTCGCACCCTAGAACCTATTAGTTTATTCTATTTGGATATTGAGCACATTATAAACGTTTATTACAACATAATCAACATATCCTAAAAAATAAAATTATCACATGATACCCTTTAGAGATATAATTATATATCTATCCATTTTCTAAAACCAAAACGTTAATATGAGTATAGAGTAATAAAAACCAAATTCAGAAATCACAAGATAAGGAAAATTAATCCAAATATTCCCTTATTCATGACTTCTTCAATTCAACCAATAACATTTTAGGTTCATCTGAGGACACTATTGGTTCATTATAGCTTATTTTAGGATATATACTCTTATTCTTCCTATCTAAATCCTTAAAAATAATTTAACACTACCGTAATGCTTAAAGATAACACCTAAGGATTTCATACATAAATATTACATCATTTTACTTGATTATTGTTTACATATCATAATAAATCACACCCTATAACATATTGGTTTATTCTCTTTAGAGATTAGATAGATAAAAAACTATAATTACAACATATTCAACATATCCAAAAAATAAAATTATCACATGATACCCTTTAGAGGTATCATATATATTATTATCATTCATATCATGGGGAATATAAACATTATAAATGTCCTCCTTAGATTCTTTATAATGGTAATCATAAGTTAGTTTAATTAATGATCATAAGTGAGCATAAAAAATATATAATGATCAATCATTTTTTCATCCTTAAAAAACAATAATAATGATTATTATTTTTTAAAAAAAATTAATTTTTTAATAAGTTTTAATATATATAGTGACCCTGTCTTAACATAAATGGATATTAAATCATTTTAGAAAAATATTCAAAAGATTAGAAAAATATATCCCTATGGACGGTAATTGTTTAGGGTATTTTGAAACTCGGAAAACATTCTTATAGTTTAGTGAAGAAACTTAAACATCTAATTTGAAGATATCCCCCTTTAGTAATCCTACATAAAACCATTATTTATAACCCTATGAAAGTAAAAATAAGAATGGGGAGAGCTCGAATGCTCAATAAGGGTAAATAAAAGAAATACATAAGCATAATATGAACATATGGGTATGAAAACAAGATAATAACATTTCAATATCATACCCTAAATATAAAGATCATAATCCCGAGAAAATGAATAATTATTTTTAGTTCATAAGGCATGTATAATATGATAATCAATAATAAGAACCATCTGATTTTATTCGGAATAAGACATAGAATTTCTCACAATAACATAAAAATATAACATAATTTCCAATAAATCATGGATCATTGCCAAAAGCGTAGTAGAGATCTTCTTGAGACTGCACTAACTGGGCGGGACACAACACTACCCCCAATCACAGACCTTTCATTATAAGGGATCAGTTTTCCCCATCTTCCCATAATGTAATGGGTTTCCCCATCTTCCAATAGTGGATCAGGACACACCTGCTTACCATTTTAGATCAAGACCTTTGACTTTTTTCCCATCATCAACTCAAGAGATAGAAATAATTACATTATTCTTTGGATGGAGATAAATTTTTGAAAATTCATTTAATAATATCATCACTGCATGTTCCAAAATATAATAAAACTTGTGTTTTATCATAAACCAAAAAATGATATGTGTTTCATAAAAATAATTTCACAAACCATGAAATAATATGGGTATCATAAAAATTTTATCATATAATTACCTATGGAAAATATATAGGTCTCATAATAATTTTATCAAAGCATATCCCATGAGAAGATGTGGGTTTCGAGAGCATATAACCTATGAAATAGAAACTATTTTCATAAACATCAATCCATCAAAAAACAAACCATTCAATGAAATAATATTAATTGTATTTTGGGACCATATACATAGTAAATAATAAATTGTTATAAATTTTTTCTTCATATATTGAAAAGGATTTGGAAGATCACATGAAACATTTCTTAAGGAAAATAGAATTTCCTTGAAAATACACTTTAAAAAATCATTTAAACATCATTTTCATATAAAAAGGCATTACAATTTCATGTAAAAATTTCTTAAAGAAAATAAATTTTCTTATAAAAATTATTTTTAATACATAAACAATATTGGAAACATTTTTCATTCAAAATATATTAAAAATACTATAAAGGAATCATGAAAATATTTTCTAAACAATTTTCATTGAAAATACACTAAAAAAATAAATATAATTCTTTAAATAATAATGAATATCCTTTTTCTAGAAAATGTATTTGAAAAAATTTAAAGAGATATTGAAATCAATGAAATTGTAATCTTGGAAAGTTAATTTTTGAAAAAATATATTGGTTACTTTGTAAATCATTCAAAACACTTTTTAAAAATAAAACATCTTTGAAAAAAAAATTATTTATAAAAAACATTAAATTAAATTAATTACTACAATCTTAAGCTAAAATTTTCCTTAAAAAATGTTTGTGTAAAAAAATAAAGGATTCTGAAATGAAATGATGGTAATTATGGTGGGTAAGTCTATACATAGTGAAAATTCCTTTTAAACCTTAAATGTTTAGAAAATTAAATTGATAAAAAATGGTAATAATATTCACTTTGAAATTTTTTTGTAAAAAGTTGAAAAATGGAAAAAAATCATTTAAAAAAATTAAGGTAATAGTAAAACACTTCTAAAAAAATTAGAAAGCATGGTTTTAATAAAACATAGATTTCCGACAAAAAGTAGAAATAATGTCAAATTTTCATAAAACATCTTTTTAATTATAAAAACTATCAAAGAGTTGATAAATGGTAATAATACATGATGATATCATGAAAAATAACGGATAAAAAAATTCATGGGAGTTCTTGAGATATGGATCATATTTTTTCATCAATAGACGCATAATCATAAATAATACCACTAAACAGTGAGATTTTAGTAATAAACAGTAACAAATTTGGTTAAATTGAATCACAATACCCATGAATGAATAAATATAAACGAATCATAAATAATAATTACTAATATTAATGAAATAAAATTTCAATGGTATGTATATAAACCTCATAGAAGATTTTTGATGTATAACATTCCATGTATCTCAAAGAGGGCAGATTGAGACAATATTACCTTTTCTTATTTTATAACTTTTTAACCACAAATACCATTGTAGAATGTTAATAAAATAGATATTTAAATACCAATAAATTTAATTATATGATTCAGATAATAAATTCATGGGAATTATATACACCACAAAAATAAAATGAGTCGTTAATAAGAGACAAGTCACATAAAAATAAAAGTGAGATGAGAAAACCCTTACTACTTGAGTAACATTTGAATCGTGATCCACATGAAATAATGACATAAATGAAATAATTTAATATCTCTAAAAAAATAAATTAATGATATAAAATGGCATAGGAATATGTATACAACACACAATATAATCAAGTGGTGAATATGGCATGTATATCATGGAAATAAAAAGTGAGATGAAATTCCCTTACCTTAAATCCTAAAATTCATTTTATGAATTAAAAACTCATGTATGATAAATATATTATTGTTGTAAATATTAAATAACTATATTATTATATATAATACCATATATTATTTATTTATTAATATATATTTCATATGTATTAATAACTCCACAATAATGATATGTTTCAGGTAATATTTTCTTTGTTTTTCATATATGATTTGACTTTTTATTCATGATCCTCTTAAATAAATCCTGATTATCTTATTAAAATAATTTAAATAATGATATAAATATCATATATATTAATTATATAATTATTTTTAACAATATACATAATATAGAAATATTAAATGGAATACACAGTTCATGAAGATGGTAAGTCGTATGTATTTATGAACATAGTTTCCATTTTATATTCATATGGAATGAAAGAAATTAAATGATATATATACATATATATAATATAACAAAAATATAATTATTATGTCATATATACCATATAATTTCAGTAAAAACATCCTTAATACATTCCATGTAGAGATTGATCAAATCACATTGGTTTGAGGTGGCTGTAGTCCAAATGTCCACAAACGAAGTTATCATATTTACAAAAAATGAAACACATAAAATTATGTTTAAATCAAAATTCCAAAAGACTAAAGAATTTATAAATATCATAAATATCAAATAATATCATATTTACCCTCATTATTCCCAACCATGATAGGTGGTAAAGTAAAATTTAACAACATAATTTTTTGAGGCAGAAGTTCACTGTACACAAGAATGGTAAGTATGTTACCCATTATATGGAAGTGTGTATAATTGTAATTAGAAGAAATATAATAACATAATATTGATAGATTTAGGATACATATGATATTATATAAGAATTTAATAAAAACATTTGTTCAGGTTATGAAAGAAAGTAAAATGAAAGAGATTGAGAAAGGATGTTACCTCACTTGGGGTAACTCATTTTGGATTGAACCAAAGGGATAACTTGGATGTATTTCTAACCAAATATAGTCCTATAGGATTAATGGAGGGATTTCTGGAGAAAATTTTATCAGTTCTTTCTTGATCACAATGGCTTGAGAGGTGTGAAAGTGGGGTGACTTCCCTTTTATAAAGGAGGTGGGGTGAAATTCTTGTAAATGATTGAAAATGTAATTACACCAATGTTTCCCATGTCATGGGGTCCCTATAATGGAACCAATATGATCCAAGGGATTATAGATTCAAAATTTAAGATAAAATTTATTTTGACATGTTTATTGGTTATTTTGTCTCTTATGTTTTTGGTTTAGTCATTTTTCAGGATAATTGTTATCTTAATCATTGTAAATAATTTTAATCACATTAACTAATTTTTTTATTTGAAAACTAATAGGTCATTATTTAAAATAAAAATATATTGTAATTTCAAATACAAAGTCCATTTTTTCAAATTTCCATCATATATGTGGTATAAATTAATTTAAATGTAATCCCATATATGGGAGGAAAACGCGTACTTTTAACGTAAAAGTATTCTAAAGATTGAAATGTTTTTATATTAAATTTCAATATAAAAATTATAAAAATTATCTAAATTGGAATAATTGATATAAAACTTATCTACTTAATCTTTCAAACCAATTGAAAATATATTTTTTCACTATTAATTATTTATAATAAAAAGTAGTGTTGAATAAAAATTCAACATTTTTTACAATTCATTAAAAAATAAAATTTATTATAGAAATTTAAAAAATTAACCCACAGTAAATATATATATATATTCCACTTTCAAAAATGACGTTTTTTTAAATAAAAAAATAGAAATTTCAAAATTTTGATATAAAATAGGTTCTCTATTAAATGGGGGTAAAATTACCTTTTAGAAAAATTTATTTTTTTATTCATACAAGTAAGATTACTTATGATCTCATGTCTTGAAAACCCAGAATATTAATGGTAACAAGTTTTATAAACAATCTATATATATAAATATATATTAAATTAAAAAAATATATTAAAAAGTTATTTAATTAATTTATTAATGTAAAACTCATTTGATTTCATAAATAATATTTTTCAGCAAAAGTATTTTTGCATTTTCAAATGGTTTTTACTATCATGTCTAGTTAATTGGACACCAAATAATTCTTATTATATAAATGTGTAAACTATACTTTCATAATCTATCCAATCATATTGGTTACTTCCATTGAAAATGTCTGGTGGTAACTATAATGATATTCTAACAATAATATAAATAGTATGTCATAGTTTGGTAAAAATCGACCTTGCGTATTACACAAGATATCAAAGGGATTCATAATTGTGTGTAATACAAGAAAAAAATCATGTTACATGTACTGTATGCTAATCTATGTGTTGTGTGCACTGCAATATGGACATGGTGTTATGTTTAATGAAATCCATACCTATTTAATTGAAATTTATAAAACTATATTTAGTGTTTCATGAAATTAAAAATATGAAATGATTAAAATAATTTGAAAATTAACAATTCAAAAAATATTGGGGTGTTACATTCTACCTCCATTAAAATGAATTTTACCATTTAGATTCTTCTAGGATATTTAATGTCTGAATATTGGGGCTTCCTTTTATAAAAACTGAAATCATAAAAATTAATACTATAAAATCATGTAAAAAATGGAACATTAGAAGCATAACGGTTACCCAAAGTATCACATAAATCGGATTCCAATTTGGATAACCTAAGTGGGAAGTGAAAACACAAACATGGAATATAAATATAACTAACAAGTTCTGATGGAGAGTGATATAGAACATGGTTAAGAGAATTTTAATGACCACAAATCCATAAACCAAAGTGTCTTGAAAAAGTTCATTGATATGATCAAAAATGAATATATCATGCAAGATTTTACTTCATGATTGTTTTCCAAATTTTGAAGAATGTTCATGAGAAGATATAGTTAAATGATTTCATGTAATCCCCTCCCATTTTTGTGCCTTGATAATTTTCCACTTAATCTCTTATTCCATTAAATGATGATTAATTTTTCATTCTTATAGAATTAATGGATCATGGTATCTATAAATAGATTGATTGGGCATTCTATCGATCATTAGATATCATTCAAACCAAATGGATAGAACTTGTTGTCCAATATGAATAAATCCATATATAGTGAGATAATAGTTTAATATCTTAAACCCCAAATGATTTTTAGCATAAACCATTCCATAAAAGATCAACCTTGTAACCCTTAAAAAGATAAAATCCAAAACATTTGAAATAAGTTAACTAAATTGGATTAATATTGATCTCACATATATCATATGGTAACTCTTGGTTGTTTCATAAAAAAATGTGAATACCCTAATCATTTATTATCTTTAAACATAATAATGACCATAATTGAAAAAAATACATATTGAAAACATGAATGTATCCTTAATAAATGTTTTATAGGATATATTCCTTAAATCCCAAAATCTTGAAAACTTCATAAATGATAGAATAAACCACATGTCAATGAATCCCTAATTAGTTCCAAGGTAAACTAAAAATTACTATTTAAAAATTTATATCCAACATATCATTATCTTAACATCATTATCTTAACATAAGGAACATATTAATGGTTTTCTTCCATTAGTAAAAAACATTCCTTGCTAGTAAATCACATTTCTATTATATCAGAACCAATCAAAAATAACTTTGTAAATACTTAGAGAAAAACATAATCTGAACAATCTATACATATTTCACAATTCTTATTTCATGAATCAAGATAAATAAACAAACCAATTATACCTATTCATCCTTAATATATTTAATAGAATACCCAATCCCATTATTTAAGACATCTTTCCTTTCAATTTTCATATCTATTCATATCAATAATAGTAATATAAAAATTAATCACTCTATATTGCTGATTATCTTTGAGATATTTGCACATTGGACATTGATTTAATTAAACCCCATTAATTGCACATTTAAAGCATTCAACTATTGATAATATCTAAATGAGATCTATATTTCCTTCTACTAAATTGACTAAAAATTTCTTCTCCCCTTGGATAATACATTATTTTCATCCTGATTTTCCCCTATCAAAATATGTTCATGTTCCTTTGAGATATTCACATTATTGTTTCATTCCAAAATCGTAAAATGATGGAAATCAAATCATCTTTCCTTTGGGGTCTCTATTAAAATAATTCTTAGAAACATACTTCCTTATCTAGCATGGATAGTCTGAGAGTTTATTAGGTTACACAGTTTTAATCATTTTATGTGAAAACTGATTAGGCATGATCAGAATGTCCTTCCCTCTAATGATCATCCCATTCGACTACTCATCAGTGAATTTTTCTTCACATTCAATTCCACCACAATTCCATTTAGTTACCAACATATAATTAAAATATAAATCATAGTGTGAGAATCATTTATCCTATAATAAAGCCTCATAAACATGAAAATTCACTTATATGATGTCTAAATCCTAACACGTACTTATTCAAACTATAAATACTTTAGTTTATACTAGGTTATTAATATTAAAGTTTTATTTAATTCCATTATGATGGTTAAGAAATATTATTTATGTAACAAATTATATTTCATGGGAGTGTCAAACTAGGTGGGGTAGCAATGCCATTTTTCATGCACCTATTCTCGATCGAGTATACCTCAATATAGTGTTTCCAGGGTTGTTACCCCTATGTACATCAGTTATAGATCCACATACACTTGTTGCATCTTGAAAGGGATTTTTTTATAGGAAACTACTCACTCTATCCATTTCCAAAATTATATAAAATTTTACAAAACATTAACTCATCCTTAGACTCATCCATAGAATCATCCCAAGACATATCCATGGAAATATACCTCAGGATCTCAGAAACATTTTCTTAACCATGTCCCCAAAGGTTTACTTACCAATTTCATTAATACCAAATATAGCTACCCATGATTAAAATAAATAGATATTATATCAATTTTTAGGAATATTCAGTATATTTCAAAAATACATGCCTGATGACCATAATAGTTTACTGCCTTTTGAAACTTGGAACACATTATTTTATCTTTTGTGAAATATCTTCAACATATAATTTAAGGATATTCCCATATAGTACTCCTACACTGAACCATTAGTCATAATAGGGTGAAAGGAAACATAAGAAAAAGGTGATCTTGAATTAACAATTTGGGTAAATAATGGAAGTAGATAAGCATAATATGAAAATAAGGGCACGAGAAAAGGAGAATAACATTTTAAGATACTACCCTTTATAAAAAAATCATAATCATGAGACATGGAATAAATATTGTAAGCTCTTAATAAAAGAATCATATGATAATCATGAAAATAACCATGTGATCATATCAAGGCATAAGGCAGAGAATTTTTGGTAGAGACATAAACATGTAACATCATTTCCTATAAGTCAATACTCATTGTAAACAATTATATCAGGGATCTTAATGGGAGATTCACCTATAGAGAAAGACCCAACCCCATCCCCCATCACATTATTTTCTTTATAATGGATCGGGTATCCCAATATTCCCATAGTGGGTCATGTTTCCCCATCTTCCCATAGTTAATATGGTTTTCCCATCATTATATATTTGATTAAAAATCACCTAGTTCCCATTTTCTATCAATGATGTCAACTATTTTCTAATCATTATCTCCTGATATATAATTAATTACAAAATGTATTGGTGGGAGATATAGGTCACAACTATCATATAAGAAGACTATTCTTACATGTGACATATGATAGTAAAAATTTCATCACATCATCACCAATAAATAGAAATGGTTTTCACAAAAATCATATCATATCCCATCAAATGAAATTGGAATCATAAATATTTCTTTGTATCATTACCCATAGGAAGGATATAGATATAATAATCATTTCATAAAATCATAACCCATAAAAAGAAGTGTGTTTTATGAGTATATAACATGTGGAAGAGAAACATGTGTCAAAAAAATCTTTCTAACAAATCATAAACCATTAAAGAAATATTATGAATGGTAAACATGGGTTATATTACTAGAAATGTATAAAAAATAAAAAATTATGTTATGTTATATGGATAAGTATTTCTAAATATCACATGAATCATTTCTTAAGGAAAATATCCTTTCATTGGAAATCCTTTTCATAAGACCATTTCAAAATACTCTTATAATAAAGAATGATTTACAATATCATTTAAAACATTTCTTGAATAAGTTTTATTTTCCAGTATGAAAAATTCATTATAAACCATAAATAATTTTTTAATAAAATATTCTATGATAATACTTTAAAAAAATAAAATTTAGGTCTGAAATCAAATTTAAACCCCATTTATAGATAATTTATTTAAAAACATATAAAGAAATCATGAAATAATTGAAATACTTTTTTTTGAAAATAACATCTTCAAAACATATAAAGTAACTCTTAAAATCATTTAAAACAATTTTTATGCATAATTTTTTTGAAATCTTCTATCACCAAAAACTATATTAAAGTCAAAAATGTTCCGGAATATTTAGGAAAAAATTTCATTAAAAAATATCCTTAAAAACATATTATAGAAAATCCAAGGAAATGATGGTCATGACGACTGGTATGTCCACACATGATAAACATTCATTTTTTACAATAAAATATTAAAAAAGTTACTTAATCGGAAAAAAAAAGAATATTACCTTTAAAAAAATTAAAAGTAAATAAATTGTTAAAAATTTCTTTTAAACATCATAGGATAATAGTAAAACATTTCTGAAAAATATTTTTTGAGAACAAGGGTTTGAAAGATTATATATTTATGATTGAAACGAGAAATAATGTCAGATTTTTATAATTTTATTTCTTAATTATATTAAGTACCAAAGAGTGGAAAATGGAACTAATAAATGAAGATATATTCGATAACCATATGAGAATATAATTCAATAGTTTTACTAAGATGTGTATAATATTATTTCTTTAATGGAAGCATAATCATAAACCACCACAATAAAGTATGAGATTATAACAATAAACAATTACCACTTTGGTGACTTTGAATCATAATACCCAAGAAATAATAAAATTACATGAATAATAAAATATATTTAATCATATTCATGGTATAATATTTATATTTTATAAATATTCCCCATGTAAGAAAATATCGGTGCATAACATGGCATGTATCTTAAAGAAGAAATATTAAGACAAAATTAGTTACCAATTTGGTAAATTATGAAGAATAAAATCCATGAAATACATATAATAAAATGGATATGTAAATTCCCCTAAAATTAATTAATTTATTCATATAATACATTCAGGGGATTTATATTCTCCACATAAATGAAATGGGTAATTGATAATGCTTATGTCTCAGAATAATAAAAGTGATATGAGAAAATCCTTACTACATTAGTGACTTTAGAATCATGATCCCCATGAAATAATAAGATAAATTAATGATCATAATATAATTAACTACAGAAAATTAATTAAATAACATTTTATAGGGAATTATATACCCAAAAAATATAATGGAGTGGTCAATATCGCATGTACATCATGGAAATAGAAAGTGAGATGAAATTCCCTTACTTTAAGTCTTGACATTATTTATACATGTTCAATAATCCTGAAAAATAAATATAATATTATTATAAATCCTGAAAATAAATTTATTATTATATCCAATACGATATATTATTTTTTTATGACTTTATATTACCTGTTTATTAACAAATCCATGTTAACGTTACGTTTCGGGTAATATCTACTTTGTTTTTCATATGTGTTTTTGATTTTTATTCTTGATCATATTTCTTAGATAATGATTTAATTATTTAAAAAATTTAAATCATGAAATAAATATCATATATATTAAATATATAATTATTTACAATAATATATAAAATATATAAATATTAATTGGAATACATAATTCAATGGACACAATAGGTTGTACGGACGCATAAACGTTGATTTTGTTTTATTGTTGTATTGAATGAAATAAAGTAAATAAAAAATATTAATATATCTAAAATATAATTAAATTATAATTTTTATTTCATATATATCATGTATTTTCACTAAATTAATACATAATACATTCTATGTGGGGTATGAATGAATCACTTAACATTGAGGAGGCAATAGTCCACACATCCACAAATAATGTTATCATATTTACAAAAAAGGGAATGAATGAAGGTTTGTTTTATATAAAAAATATATAAGAATAAATACATAATAAATATCATATATATTTCCTTAAAACATATTTTATATCATATCTATAAACCATGGTAGGTGGTAAAGGAAAAAATGAACAACATCAATTCGTGAGGTGGTAGTTCATCCTACACAAGAATAGTAAGTTGATTGCCCGTTAGATGGAAGTGTGTGAAATAGTATGTAGAAACCATAGAATAAAAAATCTAATAATATTTTGGATTCTTATTTTATTATATAATCATGTAATAAGAACATTTCATTGGTTGGAGAAAAAAAAATAAAACAATAGAGCATGAGGAAGGATGTTACCTCTTCTTTGGGGAACTCCATTTGGTTTGAAGCAAAGGGATTCATTGGATTGATTTTTTTTACTAAAGAGAGTATTATATAATGAATTTAGGAATTTTGGTAGATTATTTGAGAATTTATTTTAGGATAAAATGGTCTTGATATGTGTGAATACGTAGGAGAGGTGTGTTCATTTTGACAGTGGAGGAGGAGTTACAATCTTCTAAATTTTTGAAAAGTTAATTCCACCCACATTTTTTCCATTTTTAGTGGCTCCAATAATGGAAAACATTATATATAATGGAGTATAGTGTATAAATATATATAAACAATAGATTTTGTAATTGTTTCTTGGTAAATATCTCTTTTATGTAGATGGTTTAGTCCTTTGTTAAGGTACATTTTCCCTTATTTACCGTAATTAATTTTAATCACTTTCACCAATATTTTTGGATGAAAAATATGTTTAAATACTCATAAATTATAAATGATTAATATTGAAAATGTGGAATAAATTTTTTTAACTTAAATTCAAATAATTGGAAGGAATTAATTTAAATATAATCTCGAAGATGGGGTGACAAAGTAGTGTTTTAAGGTAAAAATGTTCAAAAGTTTGAAAAGTTCTTATATCAAATTTCAGTATGAAATTGATTATATTGAACTATATTGGATTAATTTATGTTAAATAAATATAATTAAACATCAAAACATATTAAACTATAATATTACCATATAAATTATTTTGTTGAAAAAAATGTTTTTGAATTAAAATTCATTATTTTCCATTATTTGCCAAAAAATGAAATATTTCCAAAAATACCAAAAATTAACCCAAAGATTAATATTATATTCCACATTAAGAAATTTTGATTATTTTTTCAAATAAAATATTTAAATGTTTATAAATTAATATTTAAATTTTTTTATCCATTATAAATCATTTACATTTTAGAAAAATACATCATCTTATTCCTATAAATATGATTTATTATTATCTCATGTCTAGAAAACACATAAGTTGAATGATAAATAGAATTATAATTATAATATACTTACATGTAGTTATAAAAATACATCATAAGAGTTTTAATTAATTTATTATGGTAAATTTCGTTTGACATCATAAATATTGTTTTCCAGCAAAATATTTTCTATATTTTCCAATTGGTTTTACTTCATTTATATTTATGTGGTCACCAAATAATTATTATTATATAAATATGTAAACAAAAATTTCATAATTTAATTAATATTATTTGTAAATTATACGCCAAAGTGTTTGTGTTAACTATAATAAAATATTAATAATAATCTTAATAGTATCTTGTAGATCAATAAAACATGACCTTGATTGTATCAAAATCAATCAAAGGGACGCGGAATTGTGTGTAATACAATCCTAACATAGTTTTTCATGTACCAAAATATAATATATGTGTTTCATATAGTGCAATATTGACAAGGTATTCTATATAATGAAAGTTTCACTTAATGATTCTATATAACAAAAGCAATATTCAGTGTTGTGTGAAATGAAAAATATCAAAAGAATAAATTAATTAGAAAAAATAAATCACAAAATAACTATGTTTTAAAGTATAAATTATATTGGGAGTACTTGAAACAAATAGAGAGTAATTTCTCAAAATAAAATTGATGATTATAATGGGAAAATTAATTTATATGAAATTGTTTAAAAAGGATATTCCTTGAACACTTTTGTATTAAATGTTAGAGAAATTATAAAATGACTCATTTGGAATAATTTAAGAGAATTTAATTTAAAATGGTATATAGTATATAAAATAAAGTAAAATGTGGCCTTAATAAATTATTGATTACTCAAAAAGGATATTCATAAGACAATATAGAGAATATTAACATGGAGTAGATAGATTTATGATCGAAAAAATGAGTTATGTTTTTCCCTATTTGGTTGGATAATTTTGGATGAATTATGATCAAAATAGAGTTAAATTTTATTGAATATAAATAATAACCAATAACAAATAGAATCTAAAAAATATATTGGGTTTTAGCTTGAAATAACATATAATTTCTCCATATGGATGTTCAAAAATAAACAATCTCGTTTTGGAAATGATATTGGTAAATAAGTTATAACCATTACTCCAAACATCCATTAAAGAGATTTAACCTCCATTATAATCAAAATAACAATGTTAATCACTTATTTAATTAATTTATTCATATATATTGCCTTTTATAAAAATGAATTTTTATCATTAACTAAAAAAATATCAATTAGTTATTACTAAATTATGATCATCAGATGTTAGTAATATTGATAATTTCATAAAAGATTAATAATGGTGATTTTAGTTCTAGTTATTTGATACCATGTTCCTAATTACATGTTTATTCAATGTAATAGAATAATATTTGTTGATTGATTTATATATTATGTAATTAAAAAACCTTGATCCATTCGATATTGCATATACTAGAGCACCACAAGACCTCAGGCATTCTTCAACATATAATAGAGGCTCCAAATTAATGGTGATATCCTAAAAAATTCTTTAGGGATAATATTTAATAGATATAATAGAAATCAATAACAATAACTGACCAAAAAACATTCATATAAATGTAAAAAAATAAATCATTCAATAACATAAAAAAATAATTGATGTATTCATACATAAAATATAACTGATCACCTAAAATGGCATTCCCAAATACCAAAGTAACTAAAAATAAAACACCCAAAAAATATAAATACTTCCAACCCCAGGCCACACACACCATATATCCAATACACTTGATATGTACATTCCAAATCAGTTTAATTCCCCATGAAATTACGTGAAAATTATATATAATGTCTACATGTGATCTATGATTCCCATACAGGGTTTGAAAATAAAGCACGGTGGGGATCACCAAGAAACATTTATATATTATATAATATTTGTGTGTATGAATGATTAAAATAAATACATAATATTCTCATTAGATCATGGTGCACTAACTAGGCTACCATTACATATGACATGGTACAGACACTTGTCCTGACGTTGAGTGTTAACTAGGAGACCTCAACCCTGAGCATACCTGATTTAGTGCCATCACAAAATATTCTTGTAGCCACAAGCCACCATAAAAATTATTAATCCACACTATATCGATAATGGTTGGGAGGAATCTAAAACCTAAACCCAATATAAAATGACCCTGGGCATGATCTTATGCCCATCAGCCTCAACCAATCCCTTCTCACTCAAATTAGGTCCATCATTTTTTCATCGCATCTCCCCATGAACCATCACCAAGCGTGGTAGTAAAAAAATACTTATAGAAATATCACATACATGAATATATACCCATTCTAGGCATGGAATGGTCATTTACACAGTACATTAAGGAAAAAGGAATGATCATCCTAGTAAAAAAAGTCATGACTCAGAAGGTCATGGACCAAATACCCTCATTAGGTCATGATTTTCACACCAACCCATTCCCTATAGAAATTACGGAGTTCCATCACAATGTCCCATTACCACATAAATTGTGGAGGTCCAGTAAGCACATGGATCAGAAATAGGGCCCATAAGCCATCACACAGCTCACTAAATTTCCCTAATCAGGAGTCACATGGGACATATCCTTACATCCCTCCACCTCAAAAATCACCTTACATGGAACCCATTGGTTCTTCTAAAAATACCATGTTTTATTCTCCTCAATACCATCTCAAACCCATCACTTATTTTTGGCATCACTCCCCGAAGGCTCCCACTGACCTAGACCCATCAAGGTAAGGGAACATCTATTCATAATTCCCCATTTCTCGTTGTACTACTACCTATGGAATATTCTATGAGAACAAATTCTACCTAAACTTGTCTATATTGGTATGTTCTAACTCTAATATAATTCCTCCTTGTAATCCTGATGTTATGTCCTAAACAAAACACCTCAACCCACACTGGGGTACATCTTACATCTTCGAAGTGAAATCCCCCACATTATCACCCAAAATAAATCCATCTTTTTTTGACCAATTCCAAGTATTTATGGATTTCCATTACTCTAAGTAACATAAAGGATATCCATCATATTCTTTAGGTATTTACTTAACACTCGTGATACATATGTTTGTCTTCCCCACTGTCACTTGAACCCCAATCTCTCACACCATTTCATAGGACATAGTACCCTAGTCTAGGTTATCCATAACACATCATGTAGCACAGGAAATCCCATAGGTAACTTTTCAAATCAACCATGGATCTATCCACAAATTTACATCCTCTTCAATTGATCCCAACTAAATATATGTTCTAAAAAATACATGGTGTCATCACAGGAGGCTCAAAGCCTCACGATCATTTATCCTAAGGAAACTACTAGTCCTTATACCTTACACCCAAACCAATGTAGTTATGTAGTCACTAACACTCATTTATATACTTATATATAAATTTTTATCATAGTGATTATGTACATTAACAATGGAGTAAACCCCTCTTCATGCTCTGATGAGCCTCATCCAAGGCAACCAAGAACCATTCATGCTCCCACAAACCTATCTCTTTCTAAGATATAGAAATAGAAAATTATAATAATTTATATTTATTTATTTATTTATAACCATTGATAAAATTAATATAAATTTTCATATATCATCACCATAATTCTGAAACCATTACCAAGAACACATACAATTTCCATATTTCTCCGCCAATACCCTCCTAACCAAACCCCGTTTCACACAATTTCTGAATAAACATCATTTCTCTCTAATTTTACCTAATACACTAAAATAATATGGAAATATCTTACCTCAACCAATAGGATGATAAATGACATGTGATCCACCTCCTAGGTTCTCCTTCATCCAGTGCACATTAAATCCCCATGAATCTCAATCAATTCAACAATGATCGGGTGGAATCGACACCATAACCTAGCCCATGTTCATTGAAAATTAGAGGTCTAGAAAGGGGGATCCAAAAAAGGAAATAAATGATCTTATTTAGATCACTATTAGATCAAAACGAAGATAGTCATCCCCTAAGGGGATATAAAAGGAGTGAAAATGAGAGATATTAAACTATAAAATAGCCTCTCTTGTGATCCTTCCCCCACCATAACCCTTGGAATCCAACTAAAAAATCTAACATTTTCCCACATAAGAAAAGAAAAAAGAACACAACTTTGAATATTGAATGAGCTCACAAGATTTATAGTGAGACCTATAAAATATTTGGGTTATTTCCTAACCCACAAGTGATATTTCGGTGTTCTAATGGCTGGAATATGGTTACAGAAGTAGACGTACCAACCCATCCATTCTGAAGATTTTCTCCCAATCCCATGATCCACCACAGTGGAATTTAACTTAATCTAATAAAACCTACTAGGGACACTCAAACTCTGATAATCAATATCTATGTGTTATTTATCAAAAAATATCAGCCACTGACTCAAATTAAAATTCTTCCTTAAAAAATAACAACCTAAAATCCATAAGGATTTTTAAACTCCACAACACAATTCTTCTCTTCCTCAAGAATATATGGAAATCATTGAATTATTAATATTAACCAACCCAATTATTCAATTATATATCTAGTTTCCTCATTTAATCCTCATCAACCAAACATTCTTTTACTATGTAACTTGAAACATAAAACAATCTACCCAATTAATTCTAGGTTTCCTAATCACTAAACGTATAAGCACCATGATGACACTTACTGAAACTATCTCCATCAACACATCATGGTGTCTCAATAAATTTATCCCAAGGATCTCAGTTCTCCCCCCATAATTATCAACATAAAAATCAATTATAATATACGGATCTTTCCACTATTGGATTATTCTACAGAAAATATACATCCAGTAGGCTACTGACCAATTAAGTACATTTCAACTGTGTTCTTGATGATGTTCAAACTCCTAGTATACAACTCCATGAAAAAACACCTGTAAAACCTCATATAACAATTTTTCCCTAAAGATTCCAAGTCAGGCCCACTAAAGTTTAATAAAAATATACACTCTACTCCATGTAGAGATCTCAACAAAATACCACTAAATAGGGTCTCTCTCATTCACCGTGTTATGACACCAACATACGTTCTTTGAAAAAAATTGTTCATAAAAAAGCACCATAATAGAAACTTATGAATTTATTCACCAAGAGAATCATTAAGTGGAATTTTTTTCACCCATAATATCACCCTCAAAATACACCCAAAAATCCCCAAGAAGGATTCCGATTGATTGATTCCAACTGACATATGATCCAAATTTCAAATCTGTTATTCAAGGAGGAAAAATATCACATTGGATCTTATCTTACAATGGCATATTATTGTTACCCCATTCATACACTAACCAATATCATGACACCCACAACCCTCCTGACTATAGGGTCATTCTTCCATGATCGTTGCATTTCTCCTCACCATATAAGTATCATTATCATCACTCGATGAACCAAAATCTGATCAATATGGATCATTCTCCAACCGATGTCACATGGAAAAATTGTATGTGGCCTTATTGTTCACACATGGTCACCAAAACATAAAACAAACCACCGCCAATCCCCATCATACATGGAACAACATTCTACGACATCCAATGGTGCACTTAATACATTATTTATTCCCTTACACAGCTCCCTGATCACTAACCCATAAAGGTCCCATAACCATGCGTCTGTATCTCCCCCCAAACCATGCAGTCTCCCATAAACCTCTTACACCATGCCTCAATGGTAGTCCTTGATAAGGCCTGGACTCTGGTTGACCACACCAGACCACCCTAATCGATTGCTGATTCCACCTCTCATCAACAAGGGTTTTCTCCCATCACACTAAAATTTCAACCATCAATCCCATGATCGCGTCACAAATAACACCATAGTTCTACCACTATAATACTAATAAATATCACCCACATCCCATGTAATTATCAAGAGACACACACTAAGACCATTCACCTAGTTATAACACATATGAATCATGGATACCAAACATGAAATATCCCACACACATTGAGAATTTTCCTAAAATGTCTCTCGACACTCACTATACTTTATAAGAAATAATGAAACACTGTGGAACTTCTTACAGGTTACCATCTTCCATACTACTCAACCTCTATCAAACCTAATATTTACATGCACCGTTACAACCTAATCCCAAAACAAGACTAAAATTCTAATGATTAACATACTATTTTACCTCGGATAATGTGCCTAACCCACTGACCATTCCCCACAATCATGTAAGTCACAAACTACAATGGAATGAATATCACCCAGACAAGGCTAACCACATGATATATCAAAACACATGCAATGTTCCAAAATCATGTGCATCTATTCCCTACCTCTCTCCACCAGAAAAAGTGCATCATGTGAACTACTACACCATGATCCCAACCATTATTTCCTTTATAAATCAAAACATGAAATAGAAAATTATCCAAGAGATCCACATCCAAAAATCCCATGGCATTATTATGCCATTTCTCAACATTTATTTTCAGTTATCAAAACCCATATCCTTAGGGTAACAGTTTCACACACTCAGATCAATACATATGTATTCTATTCCATAATCAAGTGATCAAAAGTGAATAGAATTCTCTTAAGGACCCATGATGGTTATCGATAAATCCCTTGATGACATGATTTCATTTTCATTTGAATGCGACTTATCATAATATGACCCACATGAACTACCACAGAAGAGATTAAATCGCAGTATAATTGGGTAGAATGTAACCAAAATTTTATTCTAGAAAGAATCAAATTATTTATTTTTAAACTCTAAATAGTTGTACCTATCATTAAAAAAATATGAAATCACACATATATCATGTTAATCCTATATACCTTCTATGATTCATGTATATGACCCCCTCTAATGTTCCAAGAGCCGAATACGGGCCTTCATCCAATTTTCCATGAGCCATAAACCATAATAAATCATAGATTCAAAATCCATGTGTGTCAGCTATGGAGAAATAATAGAATAGTAACATTAAAATCCCAAAAAACAATCCTATAACCATGGAAACCTAGACTTACTATATGAATAGGTGTTCTAAGTGAACCAGTCTATTATTCATAATAGGCTCTACATGATTATTAAAAAACATTTCTACCATGTCACTAAATCATATAAAAAACCACTGACTTTTTTTTTAATTCTATATCTCTAAACCACCCGAAATAGGCCACTAACTAACATTGATGGAAAAAACATGCATTGTGGAGACTATTCCAAAAACATAATATGAATAATTAGAAATAAATAAAAAAATATATAAAGAAGAGTACAAAAAACTAACTAACTAATCATATAATAATATTAGTTATGTTTTTGTAAATAACATACAATTGATCAGCCACTTGGTAGATCCAAAATAAAAAAGAAATTATAAATTTCACACAAACACAATAGATAAACTTCCATCAAAGGGAATAATACATGTTATATCAAATATGATCAATCTCAACTAGCCCAATCCACTGTATATCATATTCACTAAAATCAAATGATGACATAAGTTAAACATGTTCAACGTTATTCCCATGTAGGGACTGAGAATATAAAAAAATAGGTTCTCCCCATTGTCATCTAATATAATTTGGTATATGCATATATAAGAATGAAAAAAATAAAAACATAACATTCTCTCTTGGTCTTCATGTAATATACTTGATTCCATGAATCTTAGGGAGAAACACATTCCCATTAGATCATGGAGTGATAACTAGGTCACCTATCATTTGACCATACCTTCATTTGTGCCATTATATAATTGACTCATAGAATCATGACACAATACTAATGAGTGAACCATACCTGATAAGTCAAGGTAGGGTGTCATCAAAAAACACAACCCAATACCCACACACCGTATCCACAATCATATATCCATCAACCACTACCCATCTCTACTCACTCATGGTATGTCAATCAATCATCTGTCACAATACACAATGACCCATCCCCCAGAGTGGTACATGATCCAAGGATACTCAAGGGATGGTACAATGGACCCAAAATAACCCAATATACAAATGGATAGGTCATTGATCTGATATCTATAAGAATAGGGCATGGTAATTCCATTAAACTAGACCATTTTTGGCTTGGTCTTGGACCTAATTCCCTCATTATGGAATGATCATCACACTGACCCATAATCATTGATACCGGGGTGATCCATTATAGGGAACCATCTTTATAGACACTAGGGAGGTCCATTTGAAACATAAAACATAAGATGGTCCAACATATCATCATAGTTCCCACTGGCTGATCCTTGGTGACAATTCTATCTAGATGATTCCCCTTAGGGCATCATGTCTTATCTCACCCGATAGGGAATCCATTGGGTTCTGCAAAACATCCATGGTATCTTCTTATTTAAACCATCTAAATGAAATAATGTGTTGGTGATATAGCAGTACAAAGCCTACTACTAACCTAGGATTCTCAAGTTTGGTCCATATTCTTAACTAAGTCTCTCTACACTCAAAGTCACACTACCAAGGTACCATCCTTGACTAACACATTCTTCCTGGAATTGGATTCATAGTGTGAGGTGGAATCCCTCATTCAAATATAATTGGCTTATCAATACCATGTATTAAGAAAATATCACATCCGACACTTGGTCTTGTCTCATATCTCCCAAGGGAGATCTCCCAAAATTTCACCCTGAGCCAATCCTTCCTCATTAACCTATACCATGTTCTGAGGGACTCCTCTTTATCAAAGAACTCATCATATAATACCTTGATCATTAGGATGGTGTTTCTACACACTCATTATACATAGTTCTATCTTGCACATCATCACTCTATAATTGGACCCTCATGAAAACACACTAGACCTAATAACCCAACATAGGATATCTTTAACTAATATCACAACCCTGGACCTCCTCAAGGTAACTTGTAAGCTCAACCAATTCCCCATCCCCATAGTGTCATAGCTTTCGAGCGATCATCACTCACTTCAATTGATGACTATAACATTTTCTCATCTCAAGAGGCTCAAATACACCCCACCATCTTTCCTAAGGACACTACTAGTCCTTATACCCCATTCTAGAACACATGATATAACAACCCAAGTTGTTCCTACTTCAAAAAATTGTATGTCTGATAGGATTATCCCCATAAAAATTTGAAAGATAACATTTTCCCTCTTAAGGTACTCATATAATTGTTAGGTATAAATAATTTTAATAGAAGTATGAAATATATATATATATAAGGGATAAAAAAATTCCATTAATTATTTACTCAACTGGTACAGCTAAGAAAATGATAAAATAATTTTACTAAAATTTACTTAAATTCAACTATAATATATGTTTATATGAATAAAACATTAACACTAGATTAATTAGTAATTTATATGATAAAGAATGGTTATTGTACCAAAAAAATTCTTTAGAAAATAATTTTTCTTTATATTATATTTATAAAAAAAACAAAAATTATAAATTTATGAATGTGAATTTGAAAAAATTAATTTATTTTTTTGATTTATCAAGTAAATACTAGATATATATTATTTTTTTAGAATTCTAAAAAATTGATGATATTTAGATGAATACTGAAAAGTAATATTTTTACCTAGAACCCATCATTTATAGCATTATTAGAAAACAATCGTGAATTATAAATTCATGAATCTTTTTTATAAAACCAAAAATGTATTTAGTAAGTATCTTTGTATATTTAAAAATGTTGTTTTTAATTTCTAAACCCATATTTGACATTTTAGAATAGAATTTATATTTTTTAAGCATGATTTTTTTAATAAATTATACAATTAGAATAATGAAATTAATTTTTATCATTTTTCAAAATTAAATAAATAAAATATATTTAAAATTTGGAATAATTTTTTAAAAATTATAAAATATATACCATTTATTTTTCAATATAAAAGATAGATTAACTAAAAAAACATTTTACTATGGTGAAAAACATAGTGGTAAAAATGTGTAACCATAATTGTAAAGTTTAGAACATGTTAAATACATGTTTTTAATCATGTTTTTGAGGTTTATAATAACCTTATATCTTAACCACTCTATTATTCCTCAAATTTAGATCCACTTTCCTTGAACGTAACATACCATTATTGATTTTTTTTGGTATTTACAATTATGCCACACCTATTCACTTATAAAAGGGAACTCTTCTTCCCACATATCTTCACACTAAATCTCCTTAATTTCAGTCCAGAAACTACCCAAACCCCTCTTAAACACTCTGATAAACCATAAAAATGTTATATATTCTAAAACGGACACCCCTAATAGGTTTAATACACTTCTTAAATGAGATGATCTACATAGTAAGGTATATATTTCTATGTACTCATCTCACATTTAAATTTATTTATATGTTTTTATTCTTGATAAAATATAATTTCACAATATTATAATGATGAAATCAGAATAATTATTATAATATTGTGATATTATAATTATGGTAGACTCATTAACTACCTTCCCCTTATTCATTATGAAAAAATGTGAATTATTTGTTTAGCAGGCTACTGCTGCGATGATGCGACATGTTTAATTTTCCTTAAAGACCTATGATATTGTTATGTAATTTAATTTATAATTATGATATTTTTAAAATACGTTATATTATAAAATTATATACCAAAATTTTTGATTTCCCCATTCTTTGAAAATGGAATCATCACCCATGTATAGGTGAGTACAAAATACATGAATATTTGAGTAATGGATGATGTAATAATTCATTAGTTCAATATAAAGTGAATAATTTATATTATATAGTCCAAATAATCAATAATATTTATATTCCTAATCCAAAATTATAATATAATGGATATAATATTCAAACCATCCCTCTCCTCCCCTAATAAACACAACCCCTGACCACCCTTTCTCCTAAAACATTATATTGCATGGATCATGGAATATATCTACAAATATACTTTTTTAAACCTCTCCCACATGTCTTATTACTTTTGGTCTCCCCAAAATGCCAATTCCATGTGGCTTATGTGGTATTTCAATGAGGCACTATTTAATAGGTAATATTCTAACATCACATATTTTAAATTATTTTCTTTTCTACCTTCCCCTCACCATCCTCAAAAAACCCAAATTAAGGACTATTGTATAAAATATATACTATAAATTCATCTTTATAATTTAATATCTAGCATCCATCCTCTTATTTTCTCTTCTTATTCTGTAAAAAAAAGTGATTGTCCATACATGTTAGTTAACTTTCTCTATTGATAATGAGGTTTTGTTTTCTATTATTCACTTCGTGAAAGGTCGTAAAACAATTATTATGGATACATAAGATTTAATAATTTTATTAAAAATTAATTTCTATTTTGGAATTAATATATAGACATAATATTAAATAAAATTAATCTAGTTTGTGATGGTCACTAAACCTTAAAAATCAACTACCCATATAACAGGTCATTTTTAGTAAATGATTCATCACTACATTGGGAAAAAATATATTTTGGAACATGTTCTTTTATTATGCATTAATATAATTTAATTTCACTTTTTTAGTAATATTTTAAATTGAAGGAAATACAATAATCATCTATAAGTGATCCAACCATGAAACCATGAAACCAACACTCTCGGAACAACATGATTGAACTTTATATCTCACAGGAATATCCTTAAATTGTAATAATAAGATACTACAGTATAAAATATAAATATAAAATTTCTGTAATTAATTAATTAATTAATATATTTTTTTTATTTTGGACATTATGTTCAAGAGGATAATGATTCAAGATCATAATGGAAGATATCTCTCCAATCCTTTCTATTATCGTTTGGTTATGCTTTCAATCATATTACCTCAATTTATGACTTCATTCATATTATATACATATTATATATATATATATATGTCTCAAACAAGTAATCCATGTCTATTTAACATTTATTTTAAGAGGATTTACTTGTTTTGAAGGTTCCCTTCTAAATTCGGTTTGAAAATATTATTAAAAAGAAAATTCCTCTCTAACCTTTACCACTTTTAAAGTTCCATTTAATGATAATTTTATATAATATACAATGTCTCTAAAAACAATATATTTTATAAAGAATTTTTTTTATTTCACTTCTAGTTTTACGGGAATTATTGTGATCTAATTCGATTTAAAGGCTTCATGCCTTTTTCCCTAATATCTCACTTATGTAGAAAATTTCCAGTGTTACCTAAAAACTTTTATGAATTTTTCACTTATGTTGTACATAAATTATCATTATATATACTTATATTTAATTTATTAATTCTCTAAAAAAATTACTCCCTTATTTTATGGAAACTATTAGGATGCACCATTTGGTTTTTCCTTGTGGATTGATTACAAAACCCATTAATTTCCATTCGTTACAGTTGTGTTTATGACCTCTATTTGATTTATTTAGTTGAAAAACGTATTAATATACATGTCATGATTAGTGAAAATATAAATTGAACGAATTAATTTAGTAATGTTTTTGTATAATGAGATTATATGTATGGGCATATAGTGTTTACCTAATCCCTGATGGGACACTTTCCATCTTGTGATGGTGTCTTAGCGATTATCCATTACTTATTCTTATTTCATGTTTAATATTGCTTAAGAATTCCTATATTTCTATGATATTATGAATAAATTTTATTTTTTAATGCCTCTTTATGATTATTAATGATCCATTCCATTTTTTTATTATGTTATTCATTCTGACTCATATTTCAGGCTTCATGTCCATGATTTTTCCCATATTTGCTTTTTAACTCACATGTTTTATAAATGAATTTACTAGGTTATCCTATGTTATTTTATGAGCTCTAAGGAAGTTTGGATCTCATTATGGATATTAAAATATACATTTTTTATTTTATATTAATGCTAACTATTTATGTACCTAGTATCTGCAATACATTATGATATTCCGTCCTTGGTTGGTATTTAATGGATATTTTTGTTAAATTTCATATAAAATATTGAATAGAAGGATTATGACACTAATATTGGTACCATAGGATGAAATAGTTATTTTGGGGGTTTAGGAAAAGAAAAATTTATTGAGAAACCTATTTTTAAGACTAGTAATAGTAACATTTATGATTGATACCCTAGATTAAAACATAGGGTCTCATAAGTTACAATAAATTTTTAATTTGTATGTTATTCCTTCTATGTTCATAGATTCCATCTTATATGATCAGTATATTATAGTTTCCATCTTAAATTCTCATTATCTAATTATTCAAACCCATAATTTTATTTTCCTTTGTTAGTTACTGGATGAAAATATGAGAACCCATTAAAACAATCATTGTCATAGGAAATGTGATGATTTACCCAATGAGATCCCTAAATTAAATGGAGTGCAAGATAATAACTTCATGAAATTATTGGATCAAATGGAAGAATTTATCAATAATCATTGAATCATGGGTATATCACTCATTCTATTAAGAAATATAAATTTATGGTAAAATACTCTATGTGAAAATGGCCTCTTATCTTTGTTGGATATTTTGATCCCATCATCATGGAACAATGGATTAACACCATTGAGAAGATATTATTTATCCTCCAGTGATCAAAAAGAGAAAAAGTTTGTAATTTTAATTTTTTACTTTTATGATAATGAAAATCTATAGTGGGAACTCATCAGGAACACAAATTACAAAGAGGAAATTGATTACTAGTATTGGTAAGGATTACAAAAACCTTTTTTTATAAATATTTTACCCATACACTCCATCGTAAAATGGTGAGGGAGTTCCTCATATTGTGGAAAAAGGAAGATGAGTCTATCAGGGTGAATGAGTAAAATGTTAGGAGGATTTCACAGTGTGCCATTATCTTTATCATCAATACCAAATGTTGGTTTGGTCATTTATTAAGTGAATAAAACATAAGTCTATGATTTTTTTTTGATTTTTGACTTTTATAGCTAAGTAGGTATTATGTGTTGTGGACAAATTGAAATGAAGTAGGATGGAGACTCATCGTGGTCTTAGGGACGTAGTTATTAAAGTGGAAAATGAAGTTTTTTTGTAGATCAGTAGAAAAATTCTTTGGAATAAAGAAAAATAAACCACTCAATTTTCAAAAATATGGGAAAAACATCCTTGAAACTATCTCAAGGGAACTAGGAGATGATACAAATGTGGGAGGTAAATGAATATATATAATTAATGATGAAATGATATGAATAAGAAAAAAATATGTGGTAAGAACAGAATTATCATATCAACAATTAGTTTGTAGTGTCGTGTTTCAACTAGAAGGAACACGAGAATTATGTGAAAAAACTATCTAAAAAAAGGGTTATTGTAGATAATCAATGAAAAAACATCCCATGATTCAAGGATGGGAATATGAGATCACTGCTACTGAGATGGATACAAAAAAATAATGTATTTAACGTTATGATGGTTATTAATTCAAGAATAGAAAATGTATTACGTGATTCTTGTTCTATGAATTTTTCATATGTTTCAAGTATAGGAGAACTAGTCAAAACCACCTCAAAACACATGTATTGATCTGTTTTTGATGAAAGTGAACATTTTAATTATTTCATCCTGTGTATATAACTCATCCTAAGTTAATTTTTGTGGATTGAACATCCCATAAAATCATATCTTACATTATTTGGCGGAGATTAATGCTGTATTGGGTATGGAATTTCTATCATTAAATTAAGCTAACATTATCTATTGGGAGAGATATATCAATTTATTCATGTTAAGTCATCCTATGAATTGGTACAAGTGTAAGGATGGGGTTGAATCTTATTTTGAACAACCATCTCAAGTATGGATATTATTATCCTATGTGCAATTATATCTTACTAAAATTATTGAAACAAATGAGATAATCATTTTTAATACATTCCCATTGAGAGGGAAAACACTAATGTGTTCCCTAAAGAATTTTACATTCTTAAACCTAATAAAGAGGCTAATTTATTAGTTAAACATAATTTGGGATCTTATCCTACATCAAAGACTCCCTAATGTATGACCATAATTGATTTGAAATATTTTTAAGAAGCAATTACAAAAAAATCTAGATTATTATCTGTCCCAAAGATTCTTTATCAAGTGGCACTCCAGTCTTCTTCATCAGAAATAATCATGGTTGAATGAACCTCTATATTTATTTTTTTAAGATTAAAAAGTCATGATAAATAACAAGTTTCTGATTCAATGTATAGATGAATTATTTTATCATCTATGTGGGACCTAATATTTCTCAATGGTGGACCATAGATTATGATGTCACAAATTAAATTTGAATAGGGAAGATATTTTTAAAACTGCCTTTTGAACAAGGATTGGGAACTATGTGCTCATAGTGACTCTTTTAAGTCACACTGATGGTACAAAAATATTTATTATGATAATTAATAGACACATTTGAGATTACCTCTATAATATTTTATAGTTTATATAAATGATATTTGATTTTATCCATGAGAAATATGAATATGAAGATAATTTTAATATTGTGTTAAATAATTTGAGAAAGGATAAACTATATGAAATGTAAAGTAAATGTGAATATGGATAGTGGAATTTTCTTTTTTGGGTAATGTTATCATTAGTAAAGAGATATATGCAGATCCTTCTTAGATAAAGGAAACTGGTAAGAGTCCTAGGCTAGTATCTATAATGGTAATCTACATATTCCTTGGACTAGTTATTTATTAATGATTTTTTGACAAATTTATCATGATTTTCATACTTGATATCTAAGATGTATTAGAAGGGTATGTCATTTTTATAGAGTAGTGATTGTGAAGAGAGATTCAAAGTATTGGAAATAGTCTTATCACTACATTAGTACATAAACTACCCATTAGTGGGGAACTATTTTTGGTATAAATATATGATTCAATGAAGAGATTAGGCTCCTCACTAATGAAAAATGATAAATTGATAGATTATACTCCATTGAAGGTGAAATTTAAAGAGTAGAACTATTCCATGAATGATATGGAGTTGTATTATATGATATTATCATTTAAACTATGGTGAATTTATCCATATGAAAATAAGTGTCGCATATATATGAATAATAAGAGCCTAAAATATATACTCATTCAAACAGATCATAAAATTTTATAGAAAATATGGTTGGAGATAATAAAGGATTATAATTGATCAATCCACTACCATCTTGGTAAGGTTTATAAAGTGTATGATGCTCTATGTATAATAGATCCATCAACCTTGTCAATGATGATAATTGAGAAGGGTCTAATCTTCTTAAACATTAAACGGTTATACATGGGAGTCCCAAAGGAAGGGACATAATTTTTATTTCACAAATTATTTCTCAACTATCCCATATCTAAATGATAATATGACACTTAATGAGATGATATGGAAATTCACAATAAGGTTGAAGCTATAAGAAATGGTAAAATCCTTTGAGTTAAAAACTATCTTTGTATGTTTTGTAAGATATCAGATACAACTATGTATACCAACATATCCTGAGATAATGAAATATCCTTATAATGTTGCACTTAGATCCACCTTCTCGGTCCACCTAGGGAAAATAAAGATATATTAAATTATATAAGATATATAATGCTGGGAAAATATAAATAAGGAGATCATGGAATATATATCAAATATCCTGGTAGGTTATCACGTAAAGAATTAAGGGAATCATTATAAGGGGATGATGCAACCATTACCCATAACTGTATAGAAATGGAAAAGCATCATCATGTACTTTTTCACTGGTCTTCCAAATACATCCAATGAAAATAATTTTGTATGGGTTTTTATTGATCGTCTTACAAAGACTATACACTTAAATTTAATTAAATAGGACTTCTCACATGAGAAACATTCATAGATATACATCAGATTATTGGTTAGGATGAATGGAATACCATTTTATATTGTATCTAGTTGTGATCCAAGATTTATCTCTATATTTTGGAATAATCTCCAATATTATTTAAACACTGAGTTTAAATTCAGTATGTTTTACCACCCTAAAATAGATTCCAAATTTCAATAGGATATTCTAATAGTATAATACATTTTAAAATCATTCTATATTGACATCAATGGAGGATGAGACCAACATGTTCATTAGGTCATGTTCTCTTATAATAATAGTTTCCACACAATCATCCAAATAACTCTATATTAATCCCTTTATGTAACGATATGTATAAATTATATGTGATGAAATGATATTGGTTAAAACATGTATCTAGGACCTACAATGATTTAAAAAATGTTAAAAAATACCAAATTCAATTAGCAACACATTAGTTCTATTTAGTGTTGAAAAAATAGATATTTATACAATCGTTGATGGGATTAGAGTTTGATGTTGGAGATAATTTTTTCTTATGAATATATCCAGGGATAGAGTAATGAGATTTGGGGTGAAGGGAAAGATAAATCCAAATAAAATTATACCCTTTCATATTATTTATTTTGTCCTAGTTGTGGCACATCCAATTGTAATTCCACTAAAGATGTCTCAAGTACATGATGTATTTCTTGTATCCCTATTAAAGAAGTATATACTGAATCCATCGCAGGTACTTTATTTAAAGGTGGTACAGCTGGAAAATGATCTCTCTTAGGAGGACATATTAGTGAAGATATTGGACAATGGTGATATTTTTATGTGAAATAACAACTCAGCAAGTCAAATTACTATGTTGAATCTTTATGTTTGAGGACAAGATATGGGATCCAGAGGAATTGATGATGGACGGTACCAACATCTATTTTCTTCGTAGTATGAAAAATCATATTTCAAGGAAAAATTTTATTAAGGATGGAAGAATTTAAAAAAACTGAAATTTTATCAACATATTTTCCATTCTAAAAATATAATTGGGTTTTATTTAGTAATATAATGTTATATAATGAAAATGTATAACATGTTGAAACCAAAAGCATTTTATTATAAAAATATGAACATTACATTTAGAGAAGAAATATGGACTTATGAATTGGATGTATTATAACATGATAATAAATTTAAAGTAATTAAATAAGAATAAAAATGTTTTTAGCTATTAGACCGTCTAGAATAATCAAACTCATGAGAAAACCCAAATAAAATAAGAAGAAAATTAAAAATGAAACATTAATTTTGAGAATGGAAATATATATTAACATGAGATAAAATAAAAGATAATTTTTATTAATTTAAATGAGAAGTTTTTATAGTATGTATGGAATCCATTGGACTATTTCAAAAACAATCTATAGGATTAGTAATCTGAATGTTGGAATAATAACCTGACCATTGGAATATTAATAGGACTATTAGGAATGATAAACTAACCATTGTAATAGTATCCTCAACTATGTAAATGTAAAATAATATTTATATAACTTATATAATGAAAATATACTATTTTATATAAAGATATAGTTAAATAATTTTTTTATAAATTTGAAAATTAGTGTTCTATTATTTTTTAAATTATTTTTTTGAGAATTGTGTAATGAATATAATGATTAGAAGAATTTTTATGGTCATAAAATTGGTTTATAAATTAATATTATTTCTTCTATAATTATAATAAAATTTATTGTGACATTATGGAATTTATCAAGTTGTCTAAAAATTAATCAAAGTATTCAAATTGAATGTTTTTATATAAACAAGAATTAAATTTAAAAATAAACATCTCCTATTTTCAATATTATTTTCATAAAATGGATTAAATTTTTTAAATCTCAACATCAAAACTTTTATTAGGATTATTATTTTTGTGTTTTCCTAAAAGAGTTGATTTTTTGGTAATTAATGAAATACAGAAAATTATGGTACTTAGAATTATTTTCCAAATACATCATTTTTTATTCATGGAAGATATAATAATCGAATATATTGAACTAACATGAAAAATTAATTTTATATAGTCATAATAATCAATAATATTTATAGAGTTTAGACAAAAAATGATTATAATATTTAAAAAAACTATCTCTTCCACATATAAATACCACCCCTCTCTACCATTTCTCCTAAATCATTATATGACTTGAGCCTTGGATTATTTCTTACCAAATACCTTTCCAAATATCTACCCCATTTCCTAGTTCTTCTGGTCTCTCCAAAAGTCTAATTCTAAATGTCATAAAGAGTATTTCCTGGAGGCATAATTTAAGAGGTAATATTCTTACTTTACCTCTTTAAAATTGTTTCATTTTTATACCTTCCCCAATACTACGTAATTCAACACGAATTAATGAATTTAGTATCATATATATTGAAAATTCATGGTTCTAATGCAATATCTATCATCCCTCCCCTTTACTACTTCCTCGATTCAAAGAACGAATCGATTTTCCATAGTATTTTGGTTAACCATCTCTATGGATAATGATTTATCATTTTCCATTTATTTCTTCATGGATGGCCATAAATAATGTACCCATATAACAATAATTTTTTTAATTAATTTAGTATCCATAAATATGAAAAAATAAGTACTGAGACCATTTATATTTTTTGAAGTAAATGAATAAAATTTCCATTAACTTTTAGAGTTGTAGACCCATTTGACAAAAAAATCAATAATCATCCACAACTAATCTGACCATGAAACCATGAAACTAACAAAATATAACTTATGTTTATCCAATATGAGTTCTATTTATGTGAGGTTTATTTTTTTATAAATAGATATGTGTGTTTTTCTTAAATATATGCAACATGAAATATACATTCTATTTCTTAATACAGGCTTTTTGTTTCCAATTACACGCAATATGAATTCTCAGATAGAATCTAAAAAAAATTTAGGATTCATTTTATTTTTAATAAAAGATACTTATTTTTTAGTAATCATGAAACCAATGTTTGATAGGTGAATAGTGGATGGAATTCATGATGTATATGAATAAAAAGTCTAACCAGCTATCAATGTCGTTATGTCATATCAACATAGACTTTTTTGTTATATTTTTTAAAATAAATAGTTCATTTATATCCACATTAATTTTATAAATAAATTAAGAATTTATATTTATAAATTCCATCACATTAATCTCATTGAAATTTCATACATTTTTTCATGTTTTTTCTTCTTCATCATCTTTGTGCTTCCATCAGTTCTTCCAATAATATTATTACAACCTTTTATTTTTTTCATCTTAGTTCATTTATTATACCTATTTTTTTATTTCCAGTCATAGGAATTGTCATTTTATTTATGTAATCATGTTTTATTGATGGTATTTTAGTGGATTATAGGCTTTATTTAATTTACAAAATATAT
Organism: Viscum album; assembly: GCA_963277665.1. Lineage (NCBI taxonomy): Eukaryota > Viridiplantae > Streptophyta > Magnoliopsida > Santalales > Viscaceae > Viscum > Viscum album. The sequence goes on from OY728120.1 coordinate 1,567,120,393, forward strand.
TTTATGATTTTTAAAAACTTTTTATTTATTTATTTTTTCTACGATGTAATGTTTGTTTACTATTTTATATAATCTTTGTATTATTAATTTTACATAATTTTACTAGAAAATATTTCATAACTCCTAAACTTGATTCACTTTTTTCATCTTATAGTTACTAAATTTATATAAATTATAATTATATATTATATCCAATTATAATTTCAACTAAATACAAAAAAATTACTCCAATTTATTTTAGTTATAACTAGCTATTGAATTATACTAAATTTTAATTTGGAAAATATACATGCATTTTGTATTAATGAATATATATGTTCATTTTGATATAATCTCATGGTATTATGTAGTTCTTTGGAATCATAATCGTTCAACCATTAAACCTGTGTATCACTATAAAACTATGGAATACAACATGCCTCATAGATAGACTTTCATTGGATTGATTGATGGCTTCTGGGATGGAATATATATATAAATATATATATTATTTTCCAATATATATATATATTTTTTCTTAATCTGAATCATATAAATGTAGCTTCCTATAATGGGTTTTATATGATTTTATTTTTATATAATCAATCCTTTTTTACTTGTAGTGCACGGATTGGAAAACTAATCATTATATTAACAAATATTATCATTTTTTCCATTGTATTATCTAATATTTTTAATTGTGTTATGATGTAGTTATCATATATTTTAAATATACATCAATAGTGAATGAAACATGATTTATATGATTTAATTTTCAATCCTCCATTATCATTTCATTTATCACGAGTCCCTCATAGCTTATATTTCTATCTATAGTTTTTATGATATTCATTATTTGAGGTCATTGTTGTTTCTTCCATATCTTTAAATTTATTATCTTTATTATTTATAAATATTCCTTTTTTGTAATATTTTTAATTACAATGATAAATTTTATACATATTTATACACAAAATTTGTTTTAGTAACAATAGTAGAGTAGCAAGATTTGTTTTTGAATTTTTTCTGCTATATAATTTCAGTATCATTTTATGTACATGAATACCTAATTCAATGATCCACTTACAAGATGAGTAATATAGATGATGAATTAACTAGAAGATATTATTTTAATGTCTGTATTCATTTAACCTTAGATGTATTACACTTTTGTATAATTTTTTTTGAAGAATGTATCCACTATGTACTAATGTTTAGTTTAAATGATACATTCTTCTTTTCTGCTCAATATTTTTTCATAATCAAACATTATATTTGAATAAACATATTAAATGATTTAAAAAAAATATTTTTTTATTTTCCTTATTATAAATTTAAAAAAATCCTTCAGTTATAGAGTTATATGGTATTATTATATACAAATTGATTTTATTCATTACTAATTTTTTATTTAGATTATCTTCTAATGCACATCATACATCATGTATTTTAAAAAAATTTATGTACTCTATTAGTAAATTTTTCCTTCTAATCCAATAAGGTATTACCAATTGAAATGATTTAATTAAATATTTAGTTTTTAATAATGAAACAACTATCATTTCCCATGAAAAAATTACTATCAATAAATTAGTTTTATCCTCACTAAATATTTTGTGGACGCTTGAAATCCATCAGGATGAAAACAATCACAGTTTCAACTTCTTTGATTTAATAAGTATAATTCACATCATATGGATTTTATTGATTTACCATTGAAGAGTTTCATGACATGATGATACCTAGTTTCCTCATAGTTTAAATATTTTTTAAGATTTAGAGGATGTGATTGTGAACTCATTAGGTACACTTCCATTCCAAAGACAAAAATACTTGACCCAAATACCTTAAAACTATTAAGATACATGGATAGATATAATTGGTTCCCTATGGTTGTGTATTGAATATTTATTTTATGCCATTATTTTTTATATTTCTCAATAAAAACTAGTGGTTTAAAAAATGAGAAATAAATTCATTTTCATAATTAAAATTTATATCTGCAGGGATATGAATGTAGAAAATCTAATGGAATTATATGATGATACCACACATCGATATTCTTTCAAAAAAACTCGTTACTAATGTCTCCATCCTAGTATATTTTATTATAATCTTTTAAATTATAGTTGAATAAATTATGAGATTTAGTTCCATCTAGAAGCATCATCTTCCATTCCTCTGGGTAGATATTGGAGGTAAGAGTATCAATGTAAATCTCTAATAATAGTGGGTATTCTAGAATGGAATGGACCTAATGTATTTTTCACATTTTATATTTGACTCCTCTTGGTGGGGAAAAATTTACACTTTTTCACCTTGCATGTTTCATATATTATAATATCCTATATAATTTTTTAGAATTTCATATAATTATCTTGACATTAATTATTGAAATATTCTAATTCAAATCATTTTTTCCATTCCACATAAGTTTTTTGGTTTTTAAAAAATCATAATCATTTTTTCAAAAATTAAACCATTAATATTTTACTTCATGAATTTTATCATATGTGATGTGATGAATTGAGATTTATAAAATGGACCCTGATTGCAAAAATAATTTACTACCACTTATTAATTATTATTTTTAGATATTTAAGGTTTTTTTATAATAATGATTAAAAAATGAATATATATTCACTATTAATGAATTCATATAATGTTATTTCCTCACAAAAATTAAAAATTATTTCATAAATTTTTATCACATTCTTGAATATTACATGTTACTATTGTTCTCAGTTTCTTCAATTTCCATTATAAAAAATCATAATATTTTCCTTACATTATTCCTTTTATCCATATTATATATAAGCATTAGAGAAGTGGATCTTTATAATTTAGTAGCAACATTGAACATAACAAGGTACTGTTGTTTCATATTTATCAAATTCTATATATAAAAAATAACAACTAGAACATTATATAACAAAAATTCATTTCTTATTATGATTTATAGATTTTTTATGTTTCAAACATAAAGATAATTTATTTTTTTCAATTTTCCTCTATTTAAATTATTATTTTTAATTATACAATTTTAGTTCTCATTAATAATTTACATATAATCTGATAAATCCATTTTCTATATAAAAAAACATGTTATGTGATTTTCATTATGAGGATATGGTGTGACATGATATTATAATGTTTGGGGACTCCATGGAAAAATAGACCATGAATATGGTCCAAAACCATCGATAAAGGTAAATTTAAGATGAATAATTAAGAAATTAATTACACGAAATTATCAATTTTTCTTGTTTCCACTTATCTGTATCAAAACCAATTAATTTGTTTTCAATTTTCTTGTAAACAAAATTTTATTTTAAACTAAGAAATTATTTTTTACATACACATTTATATATTTTTAATTTTTTAAATGGAATAGTGAACAGACTTTTTTATTTACATAGGTTATGTACCAATTTTAAATAAAATTAAACTAGATCATGATGGTAGTTAAAATTACTAAAATAAACAACCCATTTAAAAATGGCATTTTTATTATATAGATCATACATATGTCAGAGCACAAAAATAAATTTTAGATCATTTAAATGTATCGATGTACGTGAATACTAATTTATTTCACTTCTAGAGGTTTATTACCATTTGACATGAAACATAGTTATTCATTCACAAGTGATCAAATCACGAAACCGTGAAATGAAATCTCTTAGAACATCTATATTGTACTTTATATATAATGTATATAGAAATATATTGACATATTAAAATAATATTAAATAAAATATAAATATTAACTATTCTTAACCAATTAATTAATTAGTCTAATTTGGTTAATCATGGCATTAATGTCATATGTCTAAATATTATAGAACATAAGGTAAGAGATCTTTCTGAACCTTTTTATTTTATTTGGGGTATTCTTTATGTCTCTTTACCTCGATATAACTATTCATTTTTTATATATACAAATTTTATATTATATATATATATCACACAAATATACTAATTTTATTTTACCTTTTTTATGGGGATATTCATGTTTTAAAGGTTCCCTTATCAATTAATCTAAAAAATATGATTAAAGGGAGATTCACTGTTTTAATTACATATTTTAATGTTATAGATAGTAATATTTTATAAAACATACATGGTTTCTAAAAACCCATATTTTTATAAAGAAAACATTTTATTTCCTTTCTGGTTTTACAAGAATTATTTTTCTCTTATCATCTTCAACTATTCTTTACTATAATTCTTAATACCCCGCTTAAGTGGCTCATTTCTATAGTTACCCAACCACAAATTTTCACAATTTCACTTCATGTGAACATAAATTCTCATGAACAATAATTCTTTTTCATTTATGAATTAAAAATATATATTTTATCCATCAATTCATAGAATATATTATGATATATCATTTGGTTATTCCTTTGGACATGATTCCATAAACCTTTTGTTCCTTGGGTATCCTTTATATTTATTTTCAGTGTTTGATTATGCTATGGGCCACAAAATTGAATGCAAATGATATTTTTGGTTCACCTAGATAGTTTTCTAATTCATTGGGAAATTTTTTTGACACTTGAGGTGATATTTATGAGATTAGTTAGTGAACCTAATCCATGATGGGAATCTATCCTCTATAAGATGTTATAGTAGTGATTAACATTGAATTATGCTTCTTTCATGATTTATAATGTTTCAAAACTCTTATATTTCTATAATATTATGATTCCGTGTTCTTTTTTTATACCTCTATATGATTACTTATGAGCCATTCATTTTATTTTAATATGGTATGCCTTCTGAATCAAATGTTTTTCTTTATTTAAATATTTATTACCATACATGGATTTTTCAATCATCCCTTTTATCTTTGTATTCAATAGGTTATCCTATGGTGTTTTAGGAACTCAAATGAAGTAACAATCTCATTATAATGTTTATAATATTGAGTTATTATTTTAGTTCCATGTTTTCTATTAATATAACTAGTCTCCCAAATACACAAGGTTATTTGATCCTTAATATGTATTTGATGGATATTTATGCTAAAATTCCTAAAAAACTTATATGTAAAAGGGTTGGTCTCAATATTTATCATAATGATATAGGAGGGTCAACAACATCTATAGAAATAAAGGGTAATGGTATGATGTTTGGGAACTCAAATTTTTTCCTTTTAGTTATAAACATTATTCTCAATTTTATTTCCCTGATGTTCACTTATTTTTTCATTTTAAATAATAGACCCTATTTATATTCCATGTAAAAAAGATTTTTTTGATTCAAATTCATCTCTACGAAACAATTCTATAAATTTCTCTAATTTTTTTAAGGGAGACTTTTTTAAAGGGTACTCGTAACCATGAATATTACAATGATGAATAGAAAATTTTTTAAAATATCCCTATTCATGATTTGGTTTTCATTATATTAATATAATATTTCTCTAATAGAGTTATATTTCATGTGTCACCCTATATTTTCTTTCAGAACGTGATTATGTTTGGTGGTCATGATTTTGGTATCAAATGATTTAATCCATGGTGTTATTTTATACCATTTGGATGTTTTATGAAACATTGTTTATTTATATGGGTTTTTATGAATAGTGAATGACTCCCATTTGGATGTTAAAGAAATTCATTCATCTTCCATGGGTTCTATAACATATGATGATTATTTAATTTAATTGAAACACATTTGTGTGGTTGAGGATTGGTGGGGTTCTATATCACCATCCAATGCATCGGTTAAATATTATATCTCATGAGATGGTCAAGAATAGACATAATGAGTATGTTCATAGAGTCATGAGCATGATTAGTTTTCCCATGATTTTAACTATAGACATAATGATTTTTTACATAGGTTTGTGAATAATGGGTTTTCTAACTTAGGTATTCATATGATATTTTTTATGCCAATATCCATGTTTTTCATCAAGTTATGAAAAATTTTCTAGATGATTTTCATTTCCCTGAAATAAACTGTTTTCATGATTGTTCTTTATTTTTATTGTATTCAAAAATTCTTTTTCCAGATCATATGTTATAAGATTGTTGAGATTTGTTTTTATACATTTCATATAATTTACTCTACCATAATGATCCTTTTTAAATTTACGGTACTCGAATAATGTTTTTGGATTACTATTTAATGTATTTTTATAATTTATTATGATATTTATATCTTACTCATGTTTTATTTTTTTATCATATGTTTTACCATATTGAGAATATGAGCTCTCCCCTTTATTATTTCTTCATTATTCAAGTTATACAGATGATTATATCATGTGACATGTCTAGGAAAGTGTCTAGTGGTTCATGATTATGGATACTTTTCTGTAGTTGTTGTAAGATTAAATTTTTTTAGTTAATAATTGAGACACTAAACCATTATATACTTGGGTTGTGTGAATCATTTTGGGACTTATTTTTTAACTCATGAGATTAATTTATTATTTATTTCATGTTTATCTTGGGTTTCTTTAGATAATATTATAGTAGGGTTAATTATTTTTTGAGATTAATTTAGTTACCATTGGTATTAGTGTTAGAGAAACATATAAAAACCTCTAGAGATGGGTTTAAGAATAGGATAATGTCGTATAATTTTGGTAAAGTATATGTTTTTTTGTTTTCATAGAAATCAAATCTCTTACTTGAAATTATATGTGGATTTAGGCTTGGAAACAAATGTGCATAGTGGTAATAAAGCTAGAAATAAAGGATTGTGTGTTAACCCAACTGTACCTGAGTGCATGATAGACACCTAACTACACACATGGCTTGATACTCCTAGGGGATATTGTTTGGTTAATCAAATTATCATTAAATATCATAATAAATTAATTGAATATATATAACTAGTTTAGTTATAATGGTAACCATAGATAACCTATATTGAATCATTCAGATTAATAGGCTAATGTATGAACATCGTTTGTGAAATACTCCTTCTATGTTTATTGTTTCATTTTATGAACATTAATTAATTTAATTATACTCATTTCAAATTTTCTATTAGTCATGGTAATGATGGTATCCTAAATGAACCATGTTCAAAATGGGTGCAATGGACTATGTGGAGACTATACAAACAAGAAACCTAATAAGATTGGGGATAGAATTAAAAACATCTTGTAAGTTATCACAAAACATTATCATGTTTTTTGGATAAAACAAAAACCATATTGATCCCCCGAGGACACCATGGAAAGAGAAACTCTCTATCAATTCATTCATTAGAAAGAAAACATGATAAAATAGTGATTCTTCTAACCCATTGGTTGATGAGTAGTGGGTCAAAAAAATGGAAATGATATTTTCAACAAAATAGTTCTCACACCATGAGAAGTTCATTTTTGTATTCTATCATCTAGAAGGTGATATTAAACAATTAAGGTGTCTAAGTAATAATAACATGGAAAAAATAAGTAGATTTTATGGGATTGGAATATTTTATAAATATAATTTTCACAATATAACATCCAATTACTCTTCACACAAAAGAGTGCTTTAATTATTTCAATTGAAGAAAAAATATGATTATTCTATTGGATCCTATAATGTAATATTTAAAACACTCAGGGGCTATTACTTTGATTTCATCTATGATAATGATAGATAAAACATTCACTTGTTTACTATCATAATAACCAATATTAAAGGGTATTTTACCATAAAATACATTAGTAATTATGAATAAATTGATTAATGTTATATTATGGTATGAATATAATTTAGGACCTCTAAATATTCTTTGGAAAAGAAATAGAAAGTGAAGTATCCTGGAAAAACTGATGATAAGACATATGGTGTGAGGAATGTATAATATTTAATTTCAATAATGGAGGGAGTACACATATGGTTAATTATATCAATGGATAAAGGAATCAATTTATGTTTGGTAAAATAGGAAACGAAACCCACAAATATTGAACCAAGTATGAGAGGACAATTAATGTTCCATTATATAAGAAGGTCCAATATAATAATCCAATATCACTTAAATTCTTCATCTGAATGGAGTTTATAAATTAAGTGAATTATTATACTATTAAAATGAAAAAAATTCCCCAACTACCATCCAAGCCAAGGGGACATGGAGGACATTCATGACCACTACCACTAAGATAGATCTCATTAATAAAGTGATAAAAGGAAAGATTTATCATTTCAATTATTCTATAAATAACTTATTTGAGTCTAATTTGATGCATTATTTTATATCACTCATGTTTTCTAATAATTTTGAATCATTACATCAATTAATGGATATTAAAATATCAATGAGAACCCCTAGTGGAATAATGATTGTGATTAAGATTTATAAATCTTCTCTGATTGATATTTTAGGAATCATACATCCCATAGATCTAATTATTCATCCTTTGGTTGAATTTTATATAATATTGGGTATAGATTTTCTTTCCATGAATAAAAAACATGTCAAATATTAGGATTAGTAAGTCTATATTCATCTCCCAAGTCATCATATTATTATATATCTACTCAAAGATGAATATGAAATCTCAATGGTTAAAAATTATATAATTCCGAATAAAATACCCAATAATTAGTGAATCATGACTCAAATGATCAGGGTGGATATATTGAATAAATTATTGTTTTATGGCAATATAATGTACTGTTTCAAGATGAAATGTTCGGTCTTCCCCAAGATCATGATGTTTATTTTTCAATATAAATCACAAATTGATCCATTCTTATCACAATGAGTATATATATAAAGGAAACAATTGAATTAGAGGAGTTAAATAAGAAGTTGGAGGACAATTTAGACAAGGGTTTTATATGGCCCAATGCTTCACCATGGGTTGAACAGGAACTCTATATTAAAAATTATGATGTAATGATGCATCTTTTAATTGATTATAGTGATATTTATAAAATCATGATAAATAAAATGTTACCTCTATCTCATGTGGATGATCTATTCCATAAAATTATTGGATATTAAATATTCTTGAAGATTTATCTCTAATATGGATATCATCAGTTAAGGGTTAAAAGGGAGGATATTTCCAAAACATCTTTCCATACAAGGTTTGGACACTATTAATTGATGTTATTCCGATTTTACATATAGATTCTCCTACAATTTTCATGTATATAATGAATATATCCTTTAGATAAATCCTTGATCAATTTGTTGTTTTCTTTAAACATTATATTCTTGTGTATTCTATAAGTAAATAATACCCCCAAACAAATTTTTAGATTGTGTTTTGGTTATTAATAAATGATGAAATGTATAATAAATATAGCAAGTTTGAATTTTGGATGTAAAAAGTATCATTCTTTTTTTCATGTAATAAATTTTTTAAAAAAAATTAATAGATCCATCTAGGAAAAAATATATCTTGTAATGGACCAGACCGACAACTATAACTCTGATCTATAGTAATCATGGGTATGAAGGATATTACTGTTTAATTATGAGAATATTATCATTGATATCAAATTCACTAATAATGTTAACATTAGTGGTAGTGTAGTTACATTGGATAGTGGAATGTGACAAATGTTTTAAGGAACAAAAAAGAGGCTAGTAGCTACTCTTGTAATTACAATACCCTATAGTGGGAAATAGGTCATAATATATAGTGATTCAAAAAAAAGGTCATGGGTGGAGTCTTCATGGAGAAGATTAATTTAATTACTTATGATTAATTCCAATTAAATAATCATGAGAAAATTTACCCTACACAAGATATATAGTTTGTGGTATTGATATTTTCTTTAATGATTTAGTTACCCTATAACTAATAAGAAAATTGTGATATATATACTGATCATGTTTTATGGAAATATATACTCCCATATAAGGATTTAAATAAACTTCAAATGGAGCTATTTTAATTGATAAACTATTATGATTGTATAATGCATTAACATCTGAGGAATAAAGTTAAGGTGGATGATTCTTTAAGTAAGAAATACTATGATACTCAATCCACAATAAGGATTGAAAAATACTAAGTACTCCTAGATTTGAAGAGGATTAATATTAAATTCATAATGGTATTAGATAAATCCTTTATTTCCCAAATGACATCTAAAAAATCCATTCAATTAAAGATAAAATAATCATAGAAATATGATATATAGATATAAAAAAATTAAAAAACATTTTTTGAAAAAACAATGATAAATATTTAGGTATAAGTTTTGGACCCCAGATATGTGTCCTTTATAAACCATAATTAATGAATGGAATTTTTTATAATGCATGTAGTGCATCCTTATCTATAAATATGGAACGTATAGAGTTGTATAGATATCTAAAACCAAACTACTTTTGGTATACCACAACATGATACATTTCAGAATAAATATTTCAAATCCTGGAATACCATTAATTTAGGGTTTAATGAATAAATTATATTGGTATATTACATCCATTACCAATACAAATTTATAAATTTGAAAACCTCATCTTGGAATTTTTTGCAGGACTTCCCAAAATGATTAAATATGATAATGTTTTTTGGGTTTATTTGATCTATCAACAAAATTTACCCCTTTTCCATCAAAGTGGATTTCTACCTTGACCAACTCATAAAGATATATATATATAATGTATGTAGTGAGGTAGCATTGAGTACCATTAGCATTTTTATTTGACCGATATCTAAGGTATAAATTGAGGTTCTAGATAAGTTTTCAGAATTAATTTGAGAGAGGGATGAGTTATATCACTTTGATCATCCTCATTAATATAGATTTTATAAGTGGAAAATTAAAACACTTTTGGTTATGATGAGGTAATTTTCATTGGATTTATAATGATTTTGGGATCAAATATTCCCCCGAGAACCGTTCTCAAATTACAATAGTTTTCATTATCACATTGATATAGTATTATTTGAGGCTCTGCATGGGAATATCCGTAGGAATCCATGATGTTTGGATGATGATAGATAAGAAAGATGATATGTCATAACCCAATTTAATAACTTAAAGATAAGTTTTAAACCATATAGTGGCATAAGATTCCGAAAAAAAATTTATAGACGTGTTATGAAAAAAATAATCAATGAGATTTAGAGTTTGATGTTATTAACAAGGTGTTACTTTGAATATATTTAGGGAAGTAGGTCCCATGATTTTGGAATATTGGGAAGCCATACCCAAGATACATTATTCCCTTCTCGGCCTTTTATTATGTTAGGGTCATATAATAACATCATGAACATACCCCAAACCCACCCGATCAAGATGTGTTCAACGTATTTATTTTGAGGAAGTAAATATTAATTCCATCAAATGCACTGACCTCAAAAACTATATAACTGGACCATGTCATTTCATATGAGAAAAAACCTATTGAAATCATGAATCAAAGTTACAAGATTATGAGAGAAATATCCAACCATCCTATCAAATTTCTTTGGTGAAATAATATGTTTGATGAGGCGACATGGGTATTTTAGGATGTTATGAGAGAAATTTACTCTCAATTGTTTTCTCCAATGTAAAAAATTTAGGGGATGTAATTATTTTTAAGGGGGATAGAATTTAATGACCTTAGTTCTTCCACCAAAAATAAATAATCTGTTCAAATTCATTCTCCAGAAATAAAACTAAAACCATAAATATATAGATCATATGTAAGGTATCAATAGAACTACAAGATATAAATAATGATAATAGAATTATCAAACTATATATATATATAAAATCACTAACATGAAATAATAATGTTTACTTTTAATATAGTCTCAAGTAGTACTACTAATAAACTAATAATACAACTTTTCTACAATTTACTTATTTCATGTAAAATATATTTTCATGTGAATAATAGATTAATAGTATATTTAATATTAATTTATATTAAAACTAATTGTTAATATACAAAAATTCATTTTCCGGTGAAATATTTTTTTCAATATTTTATATTGTAAAATAAAAATAATTTTTATAAATTTTAGGTTGTTAATTTGAAAAACATAAATTCATTTTTTAATAATTATCAAAATCATAGAGTTGGATTAATTTTTCGGTTTATTTAAAAAATATTGAATTCTAGGTAATTCAAAATCCATTATTCAAAATAACATTAAATTTATGTAATTATTTGTATATTTGTATGAATTTTAAATTCAAGAAACCTTTTAATAATAATAATATTTTCGTTTTTATGTGAATTTATTATTTTAAAATTTTTATTTTAATTTAAATTACATTATATTAATTTTTATAACTCATTATATATATTTAAAAAGATCATGTTTTTAATAAATTATTAATTAGTATAGAGAAATTATTTTTATTAATTTTAAAAAATGAATAAAAAAATTGATTTATATTTTTGAATCATTAGGTCCAAATAATATAATAATTACCAGTTTATTTCAGCATATGAAGGATAAATTAACTACTTAAAAACAAGTTGATATGGTCAATACCAAAAACGGTAAAATGAGTAAGCCTAGAGATAAATAGCATAATATATTTAAAAAATGTTTTTAATGGAGTTTTTGTGGGTGTTTATTGACCTTATACCTTATCTAATCCATTATTTATCAATTTGGGAGACACATTCCTTGAAAATGACATTCCATTTTTGAATGGTTTTGGGTATTTACAAAAAATACACCCTTTTCACTTATAAAAGATGAACTCCTTTCATCAATTCTTTTAACACTAAATATCATTAATATCAACCAAAAACTCCCAAAAACTCTCCTCAACACTCATATAAACAATTAAGAGGTTTTTATTATCAATGTACCATCCCTCAATGGTTTTATCTTCTTAAAAAGAAGGTAATTCATGTTATATGGTATTGATTTCTAACTGATCATCCCAAATTTTCATTTCATTTTATACTTTTATTCTATAGTAAATTTCATTTCACTATATTATAATGATAATATTCATCTCATTATTATACAATTTTTTATAATAATTACTTTAAATTAAAAAACAACAATCTCATTTTTCATTTAGAAAAAAAGGAAAACTTGAATCGTTCATTGTTCGAATTAGTACCTCCATGATGAAACACAATTTTTTTTCCTTCACCATCATATAAAATTATCCAAATAAGGAATTTAATATATAATTTTTATAACTATGACATATTTTCGTATCCTAATTTATAACCCATATTACCAATTTTTTCTCGTTATATGAAAATGAAATCACCACCCATTTGTTCATACAGACTACCACCTCTAATGACTAGTGTATTCTATTTTTCACTACCACCATTATAGATGGTTTTAATTTATATTGTATTATTATATAATATATATATATATATTTATATATATATATATATGTGTGTGTGTGTCTGATATTTATCATTACTATGGTTCTCTATGTAAAAATCCAAAAATTAAGAATCATTATATGCTAATCCATCAATATGGATAAATAACTCAAAAATAGTTCACCACCATTTTTATCTTCATGAAACACCACTAAAAAACCATTTTAATAGAACTAAAATCTTAAATTACATTAAAAAATATAATTAAATGTTAATTTTATGGTTTAAAATGAATACATTTTGGTTAAAAAGAAAGATCAACACTTCTTTTATGAACCTAGTTCAAAACGATCAAGATTACTAACACCCAAAGATGAAAAGAGATTATAAAAACCTTATAAATGAAGATAATTGTTATTTTTTATGTGTATTTATTGAATTTCATATGAATATGATTTTGAAATATGTATTTAATATTTTATATTTACGATAGTGGAGGTTATAGAATATATATGGAAATAAAGGGTAATAGAAAGGGTCCTGATAACTCAAATTTATTCCTTTGAAGTATAAATTTTATTCTCAATATTCATTACCCTTTTTTTATAGTATTTGAAATTACAAATGATATTTTTTTATTTCTATAGAAAATAATTTTTTTCAAATATATTTCTATAAAATGTTTAATTTTTTCTTACTTGAAAATAATATAATTTTTGAAAAGATAAAATAACAATTAATTTTACAATGATGAATAAAAATGTTTTAAAAGTAATTTTTTTTGGATTTAGTTGTCATTACCTTCAAATGATTTATCTGTAATAGAGATATGATTCATGTTTTATAAAATATTATCTTTCATTATGTGATTATTTAGGTTTATGATGTTTTTAATATCGAATGACTTAATTAATGATATTATTTTCTTCCATTTGAATGTTTTTTGAACCCCATTTCATTTCCATGGGTTATTTATGAAAATATAATGATTTCCAATTAGATATTTAAGAAAACAACAATTTTGTATTTATATTTTTAATATATGATGTTGATTTATTTGAACTGTAACACGTATGTATGGATTATTACGTGTGGGGTTATATATCAACTGAAAAATCATTGGATAAATATTATATCTCACAATAATGATGGGATTTGATATAAGGAGATTTTTTACATAGGAGTGGTCATGAAGGGGTTGGTTAAATTTTTATGACTAGTCAAAATCATTTTCACCAGTTAGTTGTGAGAATAATGCGTTGTATCATAGAGGATATATTATTTTTATAGTTATCGTGTATATCCATGTTCTTTATCAAGTTATGCAAAAAAATTGAAGAATAATTTTATTGTTTAAAATGACATGTTTTCATGACCATGAATTATTAATAAAGTATTATATAATTTTATGACATGACAACATGTTACATTATTATTACGATGTGTTTTGAGCCATGTGATGTGATTTATTTTTCCATAATGATATTTTTAGGGTTTTATGTTACTATAAAATGTTTTATGATTATCATATATAGTATTATTATTTTTATTATGATTTTTATATCTTCCTATTATTATTCATCATGTTATGAAATGTTTTTTTTCTTACATAACATCTATGATAATCGATTTATTAAGTATTCATTCCCCGTGTTATTAAGAATATTATATCAAGTGAGATTTATAGAAAACGATATAGAGTGTCACAACTATATATAAATATTTTAAATTGTTGTAAAATATGTCATTTTTAGTCAATATTTAAGAAACCAATCCTTCATGTCCATTGTTTTTGTGACTATTTATTAGATGTATTATTTAAATCCTATAATTATTTATAATTTATGTCATGTTATATTAGGTCACTTTAAATGAAATTATGTAGGAATTAAAAATTGTGTATAGACATAGAAATGAAATTTTTTTCATATGGGTGACCAAGATCAATGATGGGGTGAATCCCCCATCAAGCCCTTTCGAGCCTTATCAAATCCAACCAAGCACTTCTTATGCTCAAAGGATCCTATCTAACACCACGAAATATAAATAATTAATTATTAAAATAAATAATTAATTGTTTAGTTCATCTAAATGTTCACAAATAATTATACACACTTCAATTCCATGACAGACCATATAGATAAGGTTTATTTTGTACCCCATCACTATCTCCTCCAAAACACATATCATACAACACCCGATCAAACATCATTTTTTGTCTGGTTTTACTAAAAAACCTAAAAACAAATATGTTAGTGGAATACCTCACAAAAAAGGATGATTAAAAAAAATGACATCCACCTCTTAGATACTCATCTAGTTATCCCATATGAAATTTCAGTGAATATCAGTTTATTTAACCATTCCTTAGAGGAATTGAGACCAAAACATTGACTATATTATACCAAAATTATAGAGATAACTATGGGAAACCAAAAATATAAGAATAAAAATGAAACCATTAATGATAACCATATTAGACCCCCCCCCTCATGGGGGAGATAATAGGAGGTAGGTATGATATTGATTCGACCAAAGCATTTCCTCTATAAGCCCCTACCCCAGATAGAACCCAGTGAACCTTGACCTGAAAAGACCTATTTCCAATACTAAAAAAATGGTAATATAGAACCATAACATAGCCAATATGAGCTCACTAGCATAATATTATAGAAAAATAGTTATTTTTTGTTCCCTAGAATATGGTTGGGTGACGACCCATCCCACAAGATGGGTAGTTGGTATTGAAGTACCCTGGCTCATGAATACCGTAGACTACCACCTCACGAAGCGATGTGATTCATTTTTCTCCAAAAAATTAATTGAATGATATTTAGGTCATATTTAATGAACATTTTTTTGACATATAGGATATTTACAATCTTATGGAAATATAATATCACCTCTAACATCTTCTATTCCAATTTGTTGGGGAACAATAACATCACTCGTGTGTGCTTGTGGACTACCGCCTCCATATAGTGATGTGAAATGTTATTAATTTTTTTTAAATGGATGGTAAAGAGGATTTATATTATTAATTAAACATATACATATGAAATATTAATTGTTTTTAACATTTATATTAATATTAAATTTCCTTTTGTTATATTCATCGATAAAAATGTGAACAATGTTAATATGTTTGTAATGCCTACTATCTCCATGAATGGTGTAATACATTTTCTATATATTACATTAATTTATTATTATAAATATATATGATGATTAAATATGATATTTATATCATGTTTATAAGTTTTTATATTATTCATCCAATTTAAATTTAATAGGGAAAAACTTAATGAACTAAATCATACATGAAAAATAAAGAAATTAAAACATGAAATACTAAATTTAACAAATAATTGTTAATAAACAGGTGATAAAAGATTATATATAAATTATATATCGTATAAAACATATGATTATAGTTTGAAATTTGGTATATAATAAACTTATATTTATAATACACGATGTTCAAACACATATGAAGGAATTCAAACATGAGGTAAGGGTTCCTCCTATCACTTTTAATTTCATGATACATACTCCATATTCACCATATATTCCTTTGTGTGCTGTATATAATAGACCTTTTGAAATTTTATATCATGAATCTATTTATATTCATTTTATTTATTATCTCATTTTATCTTATTTCATTCATGAGGCTTCGAATTCAAAAGTTATCAAATTGTTAAGGGATTATATCACAATCTAAGCATTATTTTGCATTGTTTTTGTTTATGTATCACATGGTGAAATTATTTCCTATTTCTATCTTAAAATCATTCTTTCTTATTTTTTGGTTATTAAAGAACATTTTCTTGTAATAATATTAATTTCAAATATTTTTTCACTTAAAATGATTGATATTTGTTTTAATAAAATCCAACCTCATTTCTCCCTCTAGTCAAAAATCATTTGTCTTAAAAATCAATGTTTTCTAAAAATTGGTTAGAAAATATATTTGAAATTTTAAAAAAAAATATTAAAATCTTTTTTACCTATTTGAAATTTTTAGAAAATTTTTTGAAAGGAATCTTCGTGTCATTTTAGAAACAATGCCCATATGGATTTTATCGAAAATGTTAATGGAATCTGTATTTGAATTGGTAATTTAAGAACTAAATATTGTTCCAAAATGACAAAAAAATGTTTTCAATCTTATTGAAAAAGTTCATAATTTTTATTTTTAGAGGGAATTATTTTCAACATGTTTTCAGATTTTTTAATGGGTTATTTTTAATGTAGAATGGTTATTTTCTTTGAGAATTTTTTCAATTACATTTTAATTGTATTATATTCATAAATGGAATAAACCATTTATTTTGATTTTAATCTTTGTGTGATGTATTTATATATATATTAATAATTATTTCTTTATATGGTTTATGATTAGTTTGATTGAGGATTTACAATTTTATTACCATTTACTATAATATTCTACCTGGTTTATTGTTAAAAAGAATTGTATTTCGGGAATTATTTACATTTTTTATGTTAGTTTTTAAATAATACTGTTTATATTGATTATTTTTCATCCCCTTCAAATATTGAATTAATTGTAATTTTTTAGTGATTTCTGGGGGCCATTTATAGATAATCCCTATTTGTATCAATACTTATCATGATACAAATAATTCGCCAAATTAGATGGGTTTATTTTAATGGAGTTAAACTGTATTTTGAAAATACATGATAATATATTTCAGATAACTATAATTATTCATTTATTTATTATGAAGTCAGTTATTGATGTCCATGTAATTATTTTATTAGTTATAATATTCATGGAAATGTTTCTAGTTCAAAGGATAGTTTATATAGATTTATTTAATCCAAATTTATTAATACCATATTATGATTATTTTAGAGATTAAATGGAATTTGTTTTAGTTATTTACCTTTAAATATTGATTGTGATTATTTATTCAGGATATATTCCTATATTAATATATCCTTACTGAGAATATAAGCCCATCCCTTTCTTATATTTTATTTTACCCGAGATATTGGGAACTATTTTGTTATTGATATGCAGGGACACACTATTATGAATAATGGTGTTCTTAAAGAAATCACTTTTTTAATTTTATTTATTCAATTATAATATGAATTTAATGTATATATCTATAAAAATGATAATAAAATACTTGGTCCATTAAGATATAATTCCTTGTATCTATGCTAATGTAAAAAAGTTACCCCTAGATCCAGGCTACTATAGTCGGGGTATGTATAGTTGGTATCATAGAAAGTATAGTAAACACATTTGGAAAAAGAATTTGGAAAACATTTATTAGGTAATGTAACCCCATGTATTACCTTTATGATAAATATTTGTATATTATAACATCCAACTACTTCGTAAGGTATATATAATGTGTTTTTACGAATAACACATCCATTTCTGGATGATAAATGTTAATCTAGACTGGGAACAAATGTACTTAGTGTAAATAAATATGAAAAAAAATTGCATTAATGAATGGAGAGTTATATGGTATATTACAGTGGACCTTACTATACACCTAGTTTGACACTCTCGAGGGATTTTATTTGGTTAATTTAAATTTTAATAAAAAACCATTATGAAGGATTTTAATTTTTTTATGATTTAAAAAAACTCAATGAAAATATTTTTATTTTTATGATATTATATGAGAATAAAATAAGGAATTTATGTTAATTATTTCACTAGTATTGGGATTATAAAACATGTTTCATAATTTTATGATTTAATCTAGTTTATTCAATTTATAGAACTAGAACATAGTGCATGTAATTGGAACTGCATCGATGAAATTATCCCATATAGGGATTTACCACATATGAAGGATAATGATTCTAGATATAGAGACATAGATGGAACTGCTGAAATTATAACCATACTGGTGTAACTAAATTAGTTTATAAGTACCAACTTTTCCTGTATGGAGCTTCCTACTGATCCTCCAAGTAGTTTAATAATGATAGACTGCATTATTTATCAACAAATTACATAATTTAATTATATTACAAGAATAATTTTAGATAAGTATTAGATAATTTCTTAGAGAAGATATTCCTCAATTTGTGATATAATTAAATGGTTAAGATTTTCATGGATTCTTATTTTATAATTGGAGATTTGAATCAATAGTAGTAATTGATTCAAAACACTATGTATGAAAATAAAATAGAAAACATTTAACAGAAGGATTTTATGATATTCATCATGGAAAATTATTTTCCCTAAGGGAAATAAGTAGATATGGAGAAACAATTACTGAGCATAATACAAAAGTAAGATATAATATATCTATATATGAATCCAACATTACATGGTTAACACCCCATTCATTGTAAAATATATATAATGAAAATATTAATATTTATCATTTTATTGATGTAATGATGTTGATACATCAATGGGTATTATTCCATCCAACATTCCCATCAAATGAAGAAATTATATCACATGAAAAAAGACATTAAAATAATTCTTTAAGTCATGTGTATTTTAATTAAAGTAAGAGAAGAAAAGGATGGTACAGAAAGATATGCATATAATAATGTAGGTAAAGAATGATTTTCCAACATGTGATAATTGTGGAATTAAACAAGAAATTAGTTACATTATGGGATTGTTAGTTTTTTATTGGTATGGAGAGAAATCCTACCACACATGTGATTTCAAGGGATATAAATAAGTTTCCAATGTTTTTCTCTTAAAGAGTAAGGATATGGGGCACTATAAAACTGAATTTTCCAAATTCCGGTGGAATATACACCAGAATAAGCAAAGAGGTGAAGTTCAATAATATGATATCGACAGAACAAAAGTGAAATTGTTATTATTCTGGAATTTTGATTGGAAATTATTTCTCAATAGTATTTTATCAATGATTTAATCATAATAATAATCATAAAATGTATTATGAGTGTTCTACAATATGATTTATTTAAGGATCTTAAATAATATTTAAATATTACTTATAAATAAGAAAATGGATTTAGTGGAATGTTTATATTTTAAAAAAATCATGATTTAGGGATGATAAACCTTAATATGTTCTTAATTTTTAGATAATAGTTATTATGAGATCTTGAGGGTATGGTATTGGTGACCGTGAAATTTTTTATTGATTTTATGGTTTATGATATATTCTCTAGATTTAGTTGCATGTTTAGATTTATGGAATGTGTTGAAAGAAACAAATATTTATTTTTTGGAAGCATGAATTATTTCATTAAGGTTTTTTGGGTATAAGTATATTCACATATGTCCAATGTGACATTAAGATCCACATCATATTTTTTGGGGAATATATTTTTGATTTAGTGACATTTCTTCAAAAAAAATATTATCTAGAAATTAATAATTATTTATTTTTGAAAATTATTAAGTTAAATATAAATTTAATGGATTATGTTTAACTTTATATGTTATTGGATAACTTGTGCTAAGGATTTTTGTTTTCTAAATTATCTAGAGACATGAGGAATTATTTCCATATTAATGATATATTAAATGTGCCTCAGGAATAAGAAATAATATTGGATATTATTTTCTTCTAGTAAGAAATAAAGTGGGAATTGAAATTAGAACAATTATATTATGAATATCAGTATATGAAATGTAAATATTTCAAGTAAGAAAATTTTCATATTCTCTCAATCTAGATAGAAAACGAAACCCTTAAATCATAGAAATGATTTGGAAATTAAAATATTATCCTAATAACTTTTTTTTCTATTGAACTGAATATATTTTCACCCATAATATATTTATGGATTCAGAGTAATTAAATTTTCAATATTAATATATTTCTTGTGATTAATTATATATACCACTCTCTATATTTATTTACACTTTTTATCCATGTCCATATCATCACATGCCATCAGAGTTCTCCAATACGGAATCCTAGTGTGTGTTATTCTAGACGAGCCTCCTAAATCCCTTAATCTGTTATTAAGATGAGGTTTTATTAGCTCTTTTTATAATTTGGGGTTTTAAAATTGTTAAATTCAAATTTCAAACTCATTATTGTTGATATCAAGATTATATTGCGACAAAATGTTTTTTAAGGGGGTAAAATATAAGACCATATTATTTTAAAAGTGGAACATAATATTTAATAGAATATATGACATGAAACACTAATATTAGATGATAATATTACACTCCATGAATTTAAGATATAAATATTTTTATATAAATTCAATTTACTTAACGACTCGTGTATCACGCAACACTAGGATTAAAGAAAATTTGATAATATTTTAAAATATTATTATTTAAACATGACCAATATAACATGGATATTGAGCTGGCGGGTAATAATAGTACTAAATAAATTGTTAAAATTATATTTTATTAACATTTATAGAATAAATTAAACGGTTATAAATTTATTATAAATAAAAATAATTTGAATGAGAATAAATTTTTTCCTGAAAAAATAGTACATTTCTAAAAGATATCATAGTTTCACATTTTGAAAATAATATAAAATTTATTTTTAACACTTTCAAAAAAATTATTTTAAAAAATAAAATTCCATTTTAAACTTACAGTTAAAATTCATATTTGTTTGACTGTTTTTTATAATTTTATAAAAAATAATAATTTTTTTGAATAGTGCGAAATACTGATTTTTATTAGGAACATCCTTTTCATTTGGATTATTTACAAAGTTAAATTATATTTTAAATTCGGTTTAATATAAAATTAGTTCAGTTATATTACTATTTAACTAATTTAGGTCATTATAATAAATTTCATATAGAATATTGAAATTAATAAATTTTATTCTTATAAGGGTTTTCTCATTGGAAAACTATTATTTCATCACTTCTCTTCCTTGATTTTAAATAGAATTCTTCCAGTTATGTGAATTTAATTTGGAAAAATTGATTCCGCATTTTTAATAATAATAATTTATATTTTATAATATGGAAAGATTAATTTTTTACCATAGTGATTAGTGAAAATATTTAAAATTAATTTCCATGATTTAGGTAAAAATAAGTTTATTGGGGGTTAAAATATGAATATAAGTGTTAAAATTACCTAAACCAGTTTAAAAAACAATTGTATGGCCCTATCTTGAACTTATAACCTATAATAATTGATAATTTTTTATATTGGAGGCTTTTGGAATGAGAAAAATGTGTGAATCATGTTATATTTTTAAAAATTCCATCTGTGTCATATCCCCTACTTATAAAAGGTCACTCCCTCTCTTACCATCTTCACACTTCCAAAACCCCTTGGCTCCTAAAATCCCTAACAAAATAACATCTTTAATCCCATATAAACATAATACAGAGATTAGTTTTTTTAAGAATCCCGCTTAATATGGCTTTACAAATAAACCTATAGAGTCTCTCCAATGAAGAGGTAAAATTCTTAAACATGCATATTTTATTATTTCTTCTTCCACCTCCTCCAATCCTTCTTCAACCATGATAATATAATAAAACCATTATCCCTTAAAAAATAGTACCCTGAGATTTTAAAATATTAATATCATGTTCAATAAATTGTATAACATGAAACATCATGCTGAGAAGAGAATATTACACCCCATGACTTTACGATATATTTCTTTAAATTTGATCTCTTCGATAAGTTGTGATGATCGCATTGCCAATTTTAAATGAAATGTGATACTCTATGAAAATATTATTATTTAAAAATGAAAAGTATAACATTTATATTAAGATGGTGGATATGAATATTGATAATAATATGATGAAAATTATATTGTTTACACATGAATTACAAAATTTAATTTTTATCTATTGATTAGAAATAAAATCCGAACTATTAGAATGATAAAGAAATTTTTTATGAAAAATTTATTTTTCTAAAAGGATGAAGAGTCGTGATCTATTAATATAAATTATAATTAATTTTTAACACTTGTAGAAATTATATTAAAAAAGAAAATTAATTTTTAAAATATACATTTCCAAATTAACTTTTGGTGAATTTTTTATTATTTTTGGAAATGAATAATTTTTTTATGAAATGTTAAAAGTACATATTTTAATTGAAAATTAAATTTTTTATTAAATTAATTAAAATTATATGTTATATTTTAAATGTTTTTGACCAAAAAATTAATTCTATTATATTAGAGTTTTTCTAATTTATGTCATTGGAATAAATTCATATTAAATTTCTATATTAAAATATTATATACTTATCAGAATTTTCGTTTCGGAAATCCACTCCTCCGTTATGTGAGAAATTTAATTTAAAATTGAATTATTCCACTTTTATGAATTAAATTGGGAAAAATTGATTTCATATTTGGAACCATCATTATTTAAATTACCTCATAAGTTTAAGAAATTATTTTACTATTTTCAATGTTGAAAACTGTAAAATTCAATTATCATAGTTAGGGGGAAAATGGGTTTACCTGAGGTTAAACTAAGAAGATAAGGGTTAAAAAAATATTATGCAAAAACCCTAGTTTTGAAATATTTAGAACCTATAAAATTAAATTTTCTATAATTAAGCATTTTTTAGCTGTTTTAATGATATAAATGTGGGTATCACATTATCTTTCCAAAATTTACATGTTTGTGTCCTCTCTCCTACTTAAAAAGGTAACCTCTCTCCTTCTTTATTCACACTTCTAAAACAATTTTATGTAAAAAATTACTTCTCAAATACTTTCATTACTTACCTCCCCATATCCTATCTTATTTATAATGATTATTAATCCCTTGTAAGAATGTTTTAGGTATAAACCTACAGCGGCTCTCGGAAGAAGAGGTAATGTTCTTAAATGTTCATATTTGTTTTATTTATACATGAAAATAATTCAATACATGTTCTAACATAATATTTTAAAAAATAACTCCTAAATAATGATATTTTATTTTGATAATTACATAATGAAGATCTATCTCCACTTCCATCAAATGGAAAATGAAACCATTTATCATGTGTATGACGTACTGTCACCTCATGAAACAATGAAATTTTCTTTCCACAACCAACTTTAATGGCTAGATAGAATGATTTATTTAACATTTTTATATTATATTTTTTAATTTATTATTATTATTGAATAATTATATCATATATACCTCTTTAAATTCCATTCCTTGGTTGATATGATTGCCTCGCTCATGTATAAGGAACACTACTACCTCATGAAGAGGGGAGATTCATTTTATTCTTACGATTTACATGAAATGAATAAAGTTTAATGTTAATTAATATAGGAATAATTTTTTATCTAAAAATACTTATATAAATAAAATATCATATATAACATAATATCTTCTAATCTGCTAGAAAACAATAACGTCGCTTTTGCGAACGTGTAGACTACTACCACCATATAATGATGTGAAATGTAATTCATTTTATTTTTAAAAATATGGTAATAAGGGTGTAATTGATTAAAATAAGTTATATATATGACATAATTATGATTGTGGAAAAATGAATTAATATTTCATTTCATTTCATTCATTCTGTTGATAAAAATGGAAGCAACGCTCATTCTTATATATGTCCTACTATCTCTTTGAATGGTGCAACCCTTTTTCTATATATAAAATTAATATATTTCTATAATTACATACATTATGAATAAATATAATATTTATATCATGGTTAAAATTATGAATATTATTTAACAAAAACAAAATTAAAAGGACCAACATTATCGAAAAAAATATATATATGAAAAATGAAGTAATAATCACCAAAAATAATAGTTTTAACAAATAATTTTAAATAAAAATGTGAAAAAGGCACTAATTAAATAATATATTATATAGGATATATGATTATGGAAATGTAAAAAATCTTTAAAAATATGGATTTATTATACAAAAGGGTTGTCCATATTCTAAGGACATCGAACCTAAAGTAAGGATTTTTCATCTCACTTTTACATTCAAGAGACAAACACCATATTCAACTATTATTATTTTTTATAGTGTATATACTACCCATTTTGATATAGAATATCAATAATATATTTACATTCGTGTTATTTATTGATTCATTTTATTTTATTTCTTTCATGGGTCTTATGATTCAATAGTTACAAAAGTGGTAATGGTTTATTAAACTATCTCATAATTATTTGGGATTATATTTGATTAAGTCTCCATTTGGGGAATATTTTGATATAGATTCTTAAAATATATCTATTTTTTATAATATTTTTATTAATAATCTTTTTAAAATGATAGTATTATTTTCTAATGGATTTGAAAATAAAATGATTAAGATATTATTTTTAAGAAATTCTAACATTATTTCTCTCTTCGATTGAAAATATTTTTTCCACAAAATAAATGTATACAAAAAATGTTTTAATAAATGTATATAACCTTTTTAAAATTATTTTATGATGTAGTATTTTTCCTTTTTGAATTTTTAAAACAATAATTTGAAGGTGATCCACATGTAATTTTCAAAAAATCTGCTTTTAGCTTTTACCAAAAATGGGAAAAGAATCATTGTTTTAATATATAACGCATAGACTAAATAATCCACCGTCATGACAACTCAATTTTTAAATAAATATTTACAAAAAAATAATTTTTATTTTCAAAGAAAATTATTTTCAATATATTTTTTGTATTTCATTTCATAAAAATATTTTTAAAGAGAAAGGATTATTTTCCTA
Organism: Viscum album; assembly: GCA_963277665.1. Classification (NCBI taxonomy): domain Eukaryota; kingdom Viridiplantae; phylum Streptophyta; class Magnoliopsida; order Santalales; family Viscaceae; genus Viscum; species Viscum album. Next base: position 1,567,146,267 of record OY728120.1, read on the forward strand.
AAAAAATAATTACATTTTGATGGAATTTATTTTCATCAATGACATAAACCATTTATATTAATTATGATTCAATATGGATATGTTGTATTTATATTTTCATTATTGTTTACTTGTATGGTTTATGGACAATTTTATTGATGGTGTATAACTTTATTACAATTCACCATATTACTCTGAATGGTTTATGATTATTTTTATGTGATTAGGTTATGTAGTATCATTTTGTATGTTAGTTTTTGAACATGAATGTTTATGTTGATTATATTTCACTCCATTAATATGAAAATTTAATTGTAATTAGTAATTTATTCATGGATATCATTTATATATATCCCCTCAATTCATCTTCTGGTATCATGATACAAATTAGTTAGAAAAATTAAACAGGTTTCAACATACTAATTTAATCTATCATGTGAAAGGTCTTGAAAATATGTTTTATATGTCTGGAGTTTTTCATTCCCTCATTATGAGTTCAGTTATTTGAATGTTATTATTTCATTAGTTATAATATCCATGGATAAGTTTTAAGGTTATACGATTATTATAAACAATTATTTGACTATTATTTATTTTGTTAATATTATGGTTAGTTTATTGATTAAATAGAATGTGATTCATTTATTTATAATGGTATATTGATTATGCTAATTTATACAGGATATAATCTATTATATGCTTACCCTGGTTGAGAATTAGAGCTAACCCCTTTATTATATTTTATGTTTCCTAGGATATTAGGAAGTATTTTATGATTGATATGCATTGATACATAATAAATAGTAATTGAATACTCAAAGAAAAAACTATTTTTATTTTATGCTTTCAATTGTAATTTGAATTTCATTTATATATCTAGATTTCAAAGACTACTAAGATATTCGGTCCTTTAAGATGTGATTAATTGTATGTTATTCCAATGTAATAATGAAACCACTAGCTCTGAGCTAATAGAGTTGAGATATTTATAATATTATAGGCAGTTTTATAAAAACCAATAGAACTAAATTTATTAAAACATATGTTAAGGAATATAACCATATGACATACTTTACAGATAATTCTATGTATAGTATAAAATACTATTCTTTTGGTAATGTAGATATTATGTGGTTTCTTAGAAATAAATTCCTATATGGATAGTACAAGTGGATATGGTTCTCTAATATATGTATATAGGGGTAAAAAATATGAAAAGGTATATCTATCTTGACCTGAGCATTACCTAGTACAAAAAACAGCCCTGACAATGCATCTCTTTTGACACTCCTATTGGATATTCTTCAGATAATTTTCATCTTATTTACAAAACCTTATGAAGTAATTGAAAAAATATTATTATTTGGAATATTTAACAAAAATCTATGTTTATGATCATGAGATAAGAAATGCATAAAATTTTCAATTTATCTTAATTATTTCACTAGTTTGGGGATTATAAATTTTCTTTTATTATTTTTTTGGTCTAATATAGTGAATTTTATTATTTATAAATAGTGTATATTAGAGGGAATGAGAACTATGTCAATATATATAATCCAAAGAGTAATAATGATCATTTATTTTATTGGATAAAGCCAATTTTTAGAAAGGATCCATTTCACCAAATATTCTCATCATATGATAATATAATTCCATTTAGTATAAATATAGAGATATAAATCCATAAGTATTATGGACTCAAAGGGAGGAAAGATAATAGTAGTATGTAAGATAAAAAATAGATAAGGGGAAGAAGGGAAGGTATTATTTTTTCACAAGTAATAATAAGAAAAAGAATCACCATGGTAATTTCATGGAAGGAATTAAAGTTTCTTACTAGTGTGATGAGAAAGGAAACCATGCTCATTGTTTAATGAATTTTTTTTTCAATTATATTTTAATTAAAATAATCCTTAAATGTTTAATTATTTTAACATGTTATCTTTTTGTATAAGGATCTAAAATTATACAATGAATAGTTTTGAAAACGATTAAATGTGATTTTTTGGAAAGTTGATCTTTTTTGAAGACACATAATTAATGAAAAATATCCCTAAATATGTGGATGATGTTGAGATATTAATTATAACGATATGTTTATGGGATAATAATCGTAACTGTGAAATTGGTTAGTCGTTTATGTTATCTTCATTGGAGTTTACTACACTTTTGGATTTATGGAATATATTAGACAACCTAATATTTAATTTATGGAAGCATTCTAGTTTTTATTATGTTTTTTGAGTGATCAAGGTATTGAAAAATTTTAAATTTGATATTAAGAGACACTTTATATTTCCTATGGAATATAATGAGCATTTAGAGACTTACACTTCAATTTTTTTAGAATTTATATTTGGCTAAAAATATTTTGTATGATTCTTACAGTTAACTATTTATGGAATGGATTATGTTGAACTTTGGGTGTAACTAGACAACATGTTATTGAATATTGGTCATGGAATTTATCAAGAGATAGGAGAAATAAAAAGTATATTTTTTATATGATAATGATCTATTAAATGTTAATTTTAGTTCATTTGGAATAAAAAATACATATTACATAATCCTCTCCTAGAGTAATATATTATGTAGTATATGATTAAAGAACAATCAAAGTATGATGTTTTAAGTATATTTTTTGATATTATTTATCATATTGGTAACAAAATCCCTCATCTTTAGGAAAATGTTCATGAGAAAAATGTTTCCATATTACATTAATTTTATTGATTCAATTGTAGTTTTACTCATCAATTATTTATGGTTTATGGTGGTTAACATTCCCATGACCATAATCTATATCATTCCTAATTAATCCTTTGGATTTAGAAGTATCTTCCATTATAATATTTAATTTCCCACCAATGTTATCTTACGTGGAAACCTAGTGGTGTGTCATTATGTATGACCATTATACATCACTTTACCTATTATCAAGAGGATGTTTTATTAACCATGTGTATAATGTCAGTTTATAAAAAATGTATTTTTCATATGTCAAACCCTTGATTATCATGATCATGTTTAAATTTTTAGTATATAATTTATTAATGGGTTGAATAATATAACACCCCCTAATTTTAAAAGAGTAACATTATATTTTATCGTGTGTATAAGACACAACACCACACTTAGAAGAGAATATAACACCATAGTAAATTAAAATATATTTCATTCAATTAGATCTCTTTGATAGCTTGTGACAAAAATAGAACTGTTTTGAAAAGAAGCATGATAACAGAAATAAATATTTTATTAAATGAGGAGAAATGTGGGGTGATAGGGGACCACTTTTAGGGGAATGTAATGATAATGGACAAAGGAATTCCATGTCCCATGGTGAAAACTTCTTGAGGGGATGGATCCAGTGCTAGAGTAGGACAAAATATGGGAATCAATTGATTCTCTAAAGGATTGAAAATCATCAAATTCATTACTTTAATTCTATGTGTGAAGAATAGTCATCATACTGGTGATGTGCTTCTAGGTATTCTGGATTAGATATGTAATCTTACATGTGGTGTTAAATAGACCATTGAGAGAGTCACAAATGATCATAGAGACGGATTCAACCACTCCCAAAGTAATTCCTTTAGAATGGAAAAGGACAAGGCCACAGAGGATGGAATTCACCTCCAAACATAATTAATCACCTTTTTTATTGGAAGAACATAAGGAATGAAGAACATATCCATTATGATCTTGAACAACACCTCACATTACATGGTACCTCTATAGCATGATCCATTAGAATAAAACATGAGGTCGTATAGGGGAGGGTTTCAGTGGATCCAATATAAGTGGGAGAGGAGGATGGAATGATGAATAAAACACTTATTCAACACAATATTAATCGAATAGGGTTCTTCATTCCATTGTTAAAAAAGTAATGAGAGCACCCAGGAGTGGAATCTATCCCTCGTGATCAAATATATTCCCATGGAAGGGATTTCATTATGGTGGACTTGGTTCTCAGAAATAAGATACACCAGCATCCCACCGTTAGGAGAAGAGATCATGCCTTCCCTTCAATATTGATGGTTCACACTATATTGAACAAAATATGAAAGAAATAATTGATGGAGTGTATAGGGGGGAAGAAATGAGTGAACTCGCATAACATATTCAATAATGTGATCTCTGAGATTCTTTGAATGAACATGTGCTTGGTTGATTCTTTATTCTCGACCAGACACTGTGAGCACATTTTGATGAGGAAAATGCCTTTACCTTTCACTTTTTCATCCATATATATGGATTGGTTGTGAATGTACAAGATTCAAAATCTATATATAATAAGAATTAATTTTCACTAATAGAGATCACAACCAAGATCATGGCTAAGATAGACACTAATCATCTGAATGTTGTTTTTAGTAGAGAAGATTACAATCATGAATCCCTTGAAGATACACGAGTCATCCCTATCCACCAATGTAATACTATTAAGAACTATTTTTTGGTTGGGGTCAAACACATCGTATGTGAAGAATAGGTATTGGATGTATTCCATGGAAAAAAATTCTAGGGGGGGACATCCTGAGTAGCCCAACACAGAACCTTCCCAGTTCTGGTTCCTGAATCTAATATCCCCCGACCAAAAAATACAAAATGATATATTTTGTGGATAAGTTATGTGGCCTTGGAGATTAATACCATTATGGGAGGTTTTACCTTTATGTTTTTTCGCACCACATCTATATTAATTTATGATTAAACTACATTAAAGTGTGTTTCCTTCAATCACATCCTTATCCATTTTACCTTGTAATAGGAACATCATTTCTGAAACATTCTTAACATTGATTCCACCATTTGTAGTTGGTTTAGATAACCTATTCCATGAATCCTGATTACATCATCCATTGACATGGGAATATCAAATGAAGGAGGTCAAGAGCTTCTCAATATCATGAATAAATACCTTGGGGACCAAGATAATAGAGTGGATATGTATTGGAATGGAGGTAAAAACATAATTGAATAATAAAATCCTTCTTTTATTGAATGGAACCATTTTTTCCAATTTGTAATTATGTTATAAATATTATCATCCACCCCTTCAAAATTAATGATTCAAAATATTCTCAGAGAAAAAGGAGAACCCATGTAGTCCATGGTGAAATTACTTCTATGGACTACAACCATGAATTCAATATGTTTAGTTCGCCACTATGAGTAGGAAGAAGAAATAAAATAACATCTCTTGTCATTTTTTGATGAATTTACTACTCAACATGGAATACTCAACCTTGATATTGTTAAATCGTATGATTGATTATCTAGAAATATTAATAATAAAACCTTATCATATGTGATGATGTGTGTGCATGACACGGTGGAATTGAGTTATTCTATGAAATGGTCTAATGTGTCTAAGAAGCATGTAGTGATCAAGGTGATTTATTTGGGTATCCTTCACCATAATGAAAGTTACAGGGTAAAGGGTATCTCCTTTCCTTAGAACCTATAATGACATGAGGACATAAAATTATCTCTCCAAGATGGTTATTGATATTAAGGATTAGATATTACAATGAATGAGAAGGTCAACTGGTCAATCCAAGAATCTCATGCACCTCATCACATTGATAATGATGTCACACTCGATTCCATCACATGACTTGTATCTATCCACCTAGATAATAATATTAGAACCCACAATTTTCTTATTAATGTTTCCTATAATTTCATGTGAAATTCCAATAGTTCATTGAATATATATTCCCTTGAAGAAACCTGATTTTCACATGATACACAAATGTGAATGTGGTGAGAGAGCCTAATATTGATTACGGAAACAAGGAAATATAAAGGCATATTACACATTCATATGGACATGAACTGCCTTTTGGAATTTTGGTTTTTCAAATTTAGATTTCAGAGAATCAATTTTTCACATGCAACCCAAGGGAGTTGACCAGAATGGAGAAATTCATGAATGGATTCAGGACGTCTCTCTTGATGGTTTCCATGGAGTTCACATATAATGATCATGGGAAACAATCTGGATGAAGAGAGATTTTTTTACTATGGGACTAAATATCAACCAATATTTATTATTCATTAGCAATATTCTCTAATGTGCAATTTATTTCTAGAGAAACCATATCCAGGATGGATTTTAAGATATCACCCAACCCATCTAGTTAACCATTATGCATACATGTATTAAATATCCAATATAATAATTGTAGTAGGAATCAACAATACCACCTACCATCATGGTGTTACTAGTGATGGTGACCTCATCTCAAATAATGTTTGGGATGCAACCATTTTACATTTTCTTTAAAAATGAATGAATGTTTACAGTGTATTTATCTCCCTCTTAAAACCATGTTTCTATGGATCATTCTTTTCCATCCTCCAATATTCTATTGACAATTCATTAAGTTGGATATTTTTGGTTGTAATATTTTCAAAGGATTTATCATCCCACTCATCTTACAATATAGATTCTACAGGGAAAAAATTTTATTTGTGGATATCATGGTCATCAGAGAAAATAGATACAGAGCTAGTCTGTGAGGATATGTCTTTTTAAGGCAATATTACATTTTATGAAAAAAAAATAAATAAATTTTTATGAATATTTTTTTTTTCATGATCCCATATCCACTTAGAGATAACTCAGATAGTGTGGATATCAATTGGAGAAGAAGAAGCAGTTTCCACCTTCAATCCCCAATTTTAAGGTGGAGTGAGGGCGAGTGGCTAAAAATATCTTGGACTAGATGATGAACTGAATAATACAGTAATGAAGAGATGAAACATAGATTGGGGAGATAATGATATAGTTAACACCAAGTGTGATGACTACCTTATTATCTGTTGAACTAAATAAACATATATCTAGAGAATCCATTGTTATGATGATCCAATTGGGTTGAAAATGAGATGAAGGAAAGCCTGAATCTCTAAGGGTAGAATCAACATTCTTTTTTTATGTATCCATAGTAGTGATAATGTCACCTTCCACCATCCAAGACCATTCAACCATGTTAATGGATTCCAAGTCACTCCATTGTTGTTCTCTTGAAATATCATCAAATTTTTATTAGATGAAGGAAAATAGACATTCTGATGATCTTGACAAGACCATCATTATAATATGTTGCATTGATGAAATAATATTTTCCTTCAAGATAGAAGAATTTGATAAAATCCAAAAATGGTAGTTTTCTGGATCCCTATTTATGAAATATCACATACCCATTATTTTGGACAAAACTGACAGTTTATAATAATTTTTTTCGTCTAAATCACTACTAAAAGAGTGGATTTGTTCTTGATATCTCACTAGATTGAATGTTTTTCATCACATGGGATCCCAAACCCTGATCATTCCAAATAATGCAATAAATTATAAAGAAATGGATCCTAGTTTTGGACCAATGATCTTGTTGTGTCATGAGATAAGAAATATAGCTTGAAAATAACATATTGGAAAGGGACATGGTGCATATACTGCTTGGGAGGGAATAAGGAGTAGTGGGATTATGAGGGTCATGTTTGATAACATAGGGAAGGGATCTATTAGGAGGCGGGGTAGAGGTAATGGGAGACTGAGAGGGACTCTCATGTACATATGATAATGAAATATAGTTATTTGAGATAATTATTGGGGACCAATAAGATTACACAGGCTTTTGGGTTGGAAGGGAATATTAAGAGGACTAGGGAAGGCTAGAAGAGTATCATAAAAAATATGCTCAACCTTGGTATGGGTTTTGGAACAAATCCATTTTATGATTGGTGATAAGAGGACCTATAGTTGAAATGGAATCATTTCCATGAAAGATTTAGTAAAATGGAATACTGCTCTAGTTGAATGAATAGAATAATGGGATAGAAGATCTGATGAGTAAGTGGGAATAAAGGGAGTTTTGGTGACCCATACTGAATCTACCAACACCCATTCACTATAAGAGAAGTAAAACCCATAGGGAATGATTATCCCTTATTAGTCTCATGATATCAATGATGGAGGCAGTAGGATAAGATGTTTTCATTCTCAAAATTTACATAGAATACCTATATATTTTAGAAGACACACATAATTGATACAAAAATTGATAAATCAGGGGTTTCCACTATCTAATCAAGTATACTACCATGAGAAGAAATCACGAGGGAATAAATCATGAAAGATCCATGGCGATGCAGATCCAAGCCACCGACTACTCTTGAAGTCGAAGTGTGTTATCATCTACACACAGAAATTCCATAATGGATTCTTCAATATCCCTAAGATATGAGATATTTTAAGTTAGGAGATAAAGGAAGGGGGATTTTTAACCATACTACCACCTGATAATACCCCCTTACTTTGTTTTCCTCCATCGACCCCTGAATGAGTTGGAAGCTCCAATGACAAATTTAATGGGGGTTCTGAGACCTACCGGAAAACAAAAATTCTCTGAAGGCACGATCAATATAGAAGGTTTTTTAGGTTATCAAATTTTTTTTATTATGTTAATATTATTCAGTTCAGAAAGCATTAAAAAATCCATGGGATGGAATGTATACTCTAAAATGAGAAACCAATGTCTATGAGAGGATATATGATGCTTCCCTGACGTAAGATATTAAAAAATCCATGACATAGTATCCATTCACTAAGTCAGGACTGAATGGTACCATATGGATCATAGGGATCCAAGGAAGAACTTGATTCCAAGAGGAAGAATCCTAGAGGGGAACTACCTTATCAAATAATCTATGAGAGGTCCTAGTACTAGAATCATGGGGTTCAGGAGGTTGGGAGTAGGATGATGCGACGGTAGATGGTCGGGGGGTGGAGAGAGGACCTATATCAGCAACTGGGGTGGCACGACCTCCACAACTCCACCTGTAAGAAGATAAATGGTCAGAAAATTTGGAATTAACGGTGGAAAATTCGGCACATTATTTTTTATAGGAGATCTCATTTTCCCCACTCATACAATAAAGAAACATGATACACTATTAAAATATTATTATTTAAACCTGATTATTATAAGTTAGTCATTAAAATATGGGTAATTAACACTAATAACTAAATTATAAAAATTATATGGTTCAAAACTACATAATATAAATCAAATGGTTTTCTATTTAATAGAAAAAAATAAGAACCATTTGAAGTATAAATAAATGTATTTGGAATAACTTTATTTTTATGAAAGGTATATTTTTCATGCATTGAAAACATAAATTAAAATTAGGTTTTATCTCTTTTATAAATTTTATTTGAAAAAATATACAAAATATTTTAAATAATATTTGAAAATATTTATTTGGGTTAATCTTTTTGAATATTTTTAAATGATTAATTATTTGAAGAATAGTGAAAAATATTGATTTTTACTAAAAAATACATATATGTTTAAATTATTTACAAAGTCAGACACTAAATTAAAAAAAATATCTAAAATTATTTCAATTATATTAAAATTTAACAATTTTTTTAATTTTAATCAGTTTTATATTGAATTTATATGTTAAAACATCTTCTACTTATGATAATTTTCTCACTGGAAAACCACTTTTTGAGCACATATGCAGTTTAATTTTCAGTTGATTTCTGTAAGTTTTGTGAATTGAATTTGTAAAATTGCTACCAAATTTTGAATCCACATAATTTTCTTTCTTTATAAGTCCAACTCTTTTTTATACCATAATTAATAGTAAAATTTGTAAAAAAAATAATTATCACGATTAAGGTGAAAATGTGTTACTAGGGGGGTCAAACTAAAAGGAATATTGTTAAAAATGACCTAAAAATTATACAAAAAGAATTTAATTGTCTTATTTATAAATTATCATAAAAATATTCAATAATTATCTAGTTTTGGGGATTTTGGAATGAGAAAAAAGTGGGTACCACTTTATCTTTTCAAAAATTCCATTCTAGTCCTCTCTCCCAAATATAAAAGACCACCCCTCTCATCCCTTATTCATTTATTCAACAACTTTTTGTTCAAAAAATAACTACCAAAATCCATTTATTAAATCCCTACCAAAATAAAATAGGAATTATTTTTATTTTTTTACATCATAAATATGATTTTTTTTATAAACATAAAGTGGGTCTTCGTATAAGAGGTAAACTTTTTAAATGTGGTTATTTGTTTTTATTATTCTTCCAACTATATAAAAACCTATTTAAATATTATAATATAATAATAATTGATATGATATATACATGAATGTTATTATTTTAATTTCTTAACCCAAATCCATATCCATTTCCATAAAATGTATAATGAATTAGTCGATTGTGTGTACGGCGGACTATTGCCTCATTAACCGATGTAATTTGTTTTACATCACCACCTTTAAAGTATGAATATAAATATGGATTATAAATATTTATATAATATTTATGAAATTAATATAATTTATTAGTCATGATTTCATATATACCTTCTTACTTTCCTTTCTGTGGTGGATATGATAACATTGCACATGTGTACGATGAACTACCACATCGTGAATTAATGCGATTCATTTTTTCCTACACATTACATGAAAGGTATTTAGGTAAAGGTTAATTAATATATGAGAAATTTATTAGCTAAAAATATTTATATAAATATATTATCAAATAATACTTATTACCATCGAATCCATTGTAAGACAATAGTGTCACTTGTGGATACATGTGGACTATCATCTCCACGTAGAAATATGAAATGTTTTTATTTTATTTTTACATGCATGAAAATAAATATGTATTCAATCAATATAATTTATATATATGAATTAATAATTATTCTAAAATGATTAATTAAAATTTATTTTCCCTTTATTTAATCCATCGAGAAAAATGGAAACAGTGTTTATGTGTACGTACAGTCTTCTTTCTCCATGAATGGTGTAAACCATTTTCTATCTGTGACATTCAATGATTATAATAAACACATATATAATGAATATTTATGGTATTTATATTATTTTTAACATAATTTATATGATTTTACGATCATCAAATTAAAAGGAAAAAAATTACTAAAATAAAACATACATGAATAAAAAAGAAATTATCACTCAAAATAGTAATTTTAACAACAAATTATAGGTAAACGCGTAAAAAAGAACTATAAGTTAATAATATATGATACAATATATATATAAATAATTCTATAATATATATATAGTAATTATATATTTATAATATAGGATTTTTTGGCACATAGGAAGGAAGTAAAAATAGAGGTAAGAGTTTTTCATCTCACATTTACTTCCATGAGACATACGCCATATTAAGAACTTATTCTTTAATGTGGGGTATATAGTGATCTTTGAGAATTTTATATTTTGAATCTATTTATATTAATTTTATTTATTCATTCATTTCAATTTCTTTATTTCATGTGGAACATGATTTAAAAGTTACCAAAGTGGTATGGGGTTTTTCACAATGTTGTCCTTATTTAGAATTATTTTTGTCTAAGTCTCCCATGAGATAATTATACGATAATTATATCATAAATTAAATCAAGTATTTTATAATATAGATATTCATGGTTTTTTTATATAAATATTTTTATTTTATAATCATATTTACATAATTTTTTTGAGAAAATGTTATTATGAAAATCCAAAATTATTTCTCCCTTTAGACAAAAATGAATTTTCCTCAAAATCCATGATATTTTAAAATATTTCAAAGATATTGTTTTCATTTTATGTGTGACTGATTGAATAAATTTTTACCCAATATTAATTTTTTTTAAAAACAATTGAAAGGAATATTAATTTGATTTTCAAAACAAGTCTCATTTTTCTTTTACCATTAATATGGAAGAAATATTTAATTCAAATTGTATGAAATGAAAATTATTTTATTCCATCATGAACATTGAATGTCTTAAAAAATATTTTAAAAGTTTTCAATGGTTATTTTCAATGAATATTATTTTTAATATATTTATTGAACCTTTTCTAAAAAATATTATCAATCTGAAATGATCATTTTCATAAAAAATATTTTAATGAAATTTTTATGGTATTTATATTCATAACTGACATAATACCATTATAGTAATTATGTTCCACTAAGGATATATTGAAATTATGTGATATTATTATTTATTTGTATGGTTTGTGATTATTTTGACTAGGTATGTACAATTGTATTACCATTCATCATGTAAATATTGATTATTTATGAATATATTTATTTTATTCTGATAAATATTAACATTTCAAATAAAAAAAATAAAAAAAATATTGAGGGGGTTATGGAAATCTATGAGAATAAAATTAGAGATAACAAGGTGTGTAATTTATTGAATATCTAGTATAAAGTAGTGAAGTGTGTTTAGAATAGATTCAATTGAAGATCGTGATTTTATGAGTATATTTTTTGTTCTTATCAAAGAATTTCAACAAGTAAAGATTAGAGAATTAGGGATACTTCACATTACCAATATGTGTTATATTTTTAATGGTTGTATTCATGAGTTTGTCCAATTTTTAGACTTTATATTGTTTTTTAACCACTTGAAAAGCATCGAGATAAAGACAGGAAGAGTTAATGGACCTTTGATTTTTAGTTATATTTTCCCAAATATTTCAATAAAAAACTAGTATAGGAATTATAATTTGTAATATCAATGCATTATTTATATATTCTACTAAGTTGTATCATAGTGTTAGTGAATAATTTAACATCATTATGTTAGTTCCTAATGGGTATCAATTTTAACTCTCTTTTCCACGTATTTTTTATATTTTTTATTAACCTTTTAATTTTAAAGTGTTGTATTTTGTGTAATATTTATCAATTGTGATATTTTTTAAATTACGCTATGAAAAAATGTGTTTATGTATTAAAAATGTGTTTTGTTGTTTATTTTTTATCGTTTTTCAATAATAAAGTAAAGTTGTTATTTCAATTTAATTTAGTTAATTCTTTATGTTATTAGTTTTCAATAATTTTCAATTTATTAATTTAATTAATTCCCTAATTATTTTGTGAATAAATTAATTACATGTGTTTTTTATTCTTTAATCAATTTAATTAGTGTCAAAATTTTAATTTTATTCTATTAATATTTTTATTCATTTATTTAACAAAATATTTATTTTATTAATTGGTTAAGTAATTGGTTAATTAATCTAAGAATGTGACTATAAATATTTTAATGTGTTTTAAATTAATCTGTTTATAATTTTTAATCCAAATAAATTCATTATTTTGAATAATGATTAATAAATTTTATTTGTGTTTTTTAACTTTATTTTTTTAATTATATTTTTTAATTGATTGATTTATTAATTTCTTTTTAGTTTTATTAAATAACTAAATTCTTTAAATTAATTTATTGGTGTTTTTTTCACGTGCAATGTTGCCACTTTTTCCCTTCAATGGTGTCACTGCCACCGTTACATTACGGTGTGACCGTCACCACTCCTTCCTCATCGGCTAAAACGGTGCCACCACTTATAATCTACTACCACCGTTTTCACTGGTATTATCCCCCCATGCCTCTCACTATATCACCATTTCATAAACACTGCCACACTCGTTGTCTCCCTGTGCGCACCCCCGACCACTGTTTCATTTACTTCATTATTACATTGTTCCTCATGGTGCCACAACAACTCCACCCACCACTTCATCAGCAACTATGAACCTCTTACATCACACCACCACCACTACCATGACAATAACAACATCAAATTGAATTTCAACTGTAGTGGAAGGAAGAACACAAATTAAAGCAGCAACAGAAATGCCAAACAACAGTGTATCGGAACCAAATCCCCAGTAAACTCCAAATTTAACAAAGAACCACCCTCGAACATACCTAAATTTGCAGATTTAAGAACATTTAGAACAAATTACCAAAAGATCGAACCTGGTCTGGTCTAAATTTCGCCCCATCGACTCACCTCACACCGACGGTGCCGCCACATTGACACTTAATCCTACTTGTTTCTGTTTAAAACATTGTGTCCCACCCTATGTCGCACCACCACCAGCCTCTCCATTACCCTAACCCGCTCGGGCGATCCTCTACTCTACTGACCCACCTCGCCTCCACCATCCAGCCACCACGAAGAGCGGTGCCACATTTCTCTGTGGCCGGTGAGCACCAGCCTCAATCTCCATAACTGGTGCCATTTGCTATTGTCGCACCTATAGAGCTTCTTCGGGGCTCCGACAATGCTCTAAAGCTCCATTTCCAATCATGTCTATGCCAACGGGCCTCTCGGATAGCCGCTGTCATAGCATAGCCCTCTGTCTCATGTTGCCTTCAAATTTGGAAAACTATCCCTAAATGACGCAACAAAAGAAACAAGTGACAGTGGGTCTGAGCCTTGTTTGTTTGGCCTGTGCCCTTCGCGTTATCTTTAAAACAAGAGGGAGGTAATTATTCATCACATTTTAATAATGTTGAACCCCATTCAAATCCCCCATAAAAACCTACCTAAAATACAATAATGAGGAATATAAACAAGATAAATTATTGAATTAAAAGGAAACCCCTACATCATGATTCGTTGGGGACATCACCGATAGGGGTGATTCCACATTTGAGGGTATTGCAGATGAAGGAGAAGGATTATGTGTGTTGGCGTTCGTCTACCATTGACCTTCAGATCGATCCTACAATGGGTATCGTCAATCCTCTATTCTCTGTTGGTGGAAGTCGTGGCATCACATTTTCAGGGGTTCCTTTCTTGATAAAGTCATGAAAAAACCCCAACCCGAGTTCCATTTAAATAGGTGTGGGAAAGGCAAGAAACACCTTGAGAAATTATTGTGGTTCATTAATTTATGTAATTAATGTGCCTCGTTAATTGACCTAATTAAAGTAACTAATTAATTGACATATAGGGTGGTTATGCAACCAAAGTGTAACTGTGTAATTAACACCCCATAATTAAAGGTCTGACCACATCTATGGTCCCCACAATCGTTGTTCAAAAGGTGGTAGGAAAAATAAAATAAAATAAAATAAGAATTTTTTAAATATTATTATTTCTTTTAATGTTGCCAAAAATATATTTTTCTCCCAACCAATTGTGCTCAAAGTGAATCTTCCCTTATGTTAATCCTGACATTACGGATTCAACGGTGCTCTCATATTTTTAATCCATTCTCCAATTAAAAAGATATAAAATACTGCCTGCGCGTTTACTGAACATACAAGGAAAAAAGTTCAGAAATTCATTATGGGCACAACAGGCCACAGAATTACTTGTCGTCAATTTTCACAGACTCGTAATAATCCCAAATAATTAAAAAAAATTACATGGAATTTTTGGTTCTTTTCAACACAGCTGTTAGTAACACATGAAAAATCAGTATTATGTGTAGAATAAGGTTAATATGGTGTTGAATATATGGAAATCTAGAAATGGAATAAAATTTCATCAAAAATGAAAATATTTTATCTTGAGGTGTTAAATTCTCCCCACCTTAATTAAATATCATCCTCACAATTTAAACTTGATCACAGTAGTCTGGGAAAATATATATGAAAATAAAAAGTTGTTGAAAAACCCATATCATAAAGAGTGTTAATAACACATCTTATTAATAAGAGGTAAAAGGAAATTTGATTGTTGCAAAAAAACTAGGATTTTAGATTGGAGAAAATTAAATAGAACATGGGCATGAAAGAAAATATAACCATCATGTTCATATGAAGAGTAATAGATAACATGTTCAACTAAATGTTGATAAATAAAATTCCTTAAAACACAATTATGAACATAGTCATTGATAACATCCAAAATGATGTTAAAAAGAAAACATATTTTAATATCATTTTTATAGTGTTAGGAATTTCTTTATCTTACTAATGATATAAGTAAATATCTACACAAGATATGTTTATATAATAACAATATTATCCTTGTGCCTTGAACAATTTATACATGTTTTTTATGAACATGTTTCCTCACATGGTGATGTAATATAATAATATCTAAAACCTGATCAAAAGATAAATTTAAACAATTTCATAAATGGTTAACCTTATGAACCTTCCAATTATTATGATCAAAGACATTAGAATCAGTTATAATGAGGTTAGTAGTATTGACTTTACCTTATCCATATCAATAATCACATTATCCAACATTGTTATCATGAAATTAAGAACATATTAAGGATTACCATTCCCTTAATGATGTGTTTTCCAAAAAGATTGAAATTGTTACTAAGTCACTTTTCTTTCCTTTCGGTACCAATTAACACAATATTTTAAATCCTTGATGAAAAAATATTTCTTTACAATCCTTATACATTCCATAATACTTATAACTCGTACATCATTGATAAAATACTCAAATGAAATAGTTATTGAATCCAAACAAAAACACATTAATCATTAATCTTTTTCAATTATAGTATCATAATCATGACCATGAGATATTAGCCTCATTTGGTGTATATTATATTGATGCATGATACTTTGATTTACAGAGTGTCCCATCTCCTTATAGTGGAATTATTGCAGATATGAATTTTATTTCTTCCCCATTCAACCAATAAATTTCTGGCCTCTCATCCCATATTTATAGAAAACTAATATTATGTTTAAGCATGTAGTTGGGTGATTATTTTCAAAACTATTAGATATGGGAAAATAATTATTTCCCTTATTTTTTCTATCCATATATTTCGGTGATTCTCTATTATTATCATGCTTACCTCTGAATCCATAATACTCAAACAATCCTTTCTCTATCTTGTTATCACATGATACCATGTCCTCATATGGTGATAATTCTTTGGACACTAGTTCCCTTTGATAGATCATCTTATGACCATAAGTAAATTTATCATTCTTACTCTTTGGATCATGTGAATTAGTGATGACCACATTCCATTTTCCTAATGCAACATCTAATTGACGACATAGAATAAATTATATCTTATCATGTATAATAAAAAAACTAGTTTAATACATTACATAAATAGAAAAATTAATGCATAGCTAATTTCATTATAAAAAACATGGTTTCATTGGGAGTATCATTACATTAAAATCCTTCATAATGCTCTACCACAAAATTTTTTATTATCCTATGTATATCCCCTAGGAGTGTTAATCTAGGTACGTAGTAAGGATCATTGTTGTGTATAAGGTCATGTCGAGTCAGGGCCGAAACACCTTGTCGGATTTGTTACCCCTAGGCACATCTATTCCAAAACCATGTCCACATGTAGTCTTTAGTCATGGATATATATTTTTGGAATACCCACATAAACTCTACGTTAACAAAATTGAAGTATTTTTATATACACTAATCCTCAAATTCTATCATAGGGATATGTTCCCTACAATAAGTATTCAAAATATAGTTTCCAAGGTTATGGATAAAATTTCATTGATACCAGCTATAATGCCTCGAACCCAGAATCCCGAAGTATGTGCATTATTTTATTACATTGGGATAAATTACAAGGAATTAAATCTCAAAGGCCTAATATGTTTACCTATCTTGTAAAGCAAGATTACATACATGATACCCAAAATTTATTGAAAAATATGAAATAAAAAGATCCATAATTAAAAAAAATAAACACCATCCTTTAAACTTATTCAATGTATTCTTCTTCATAACATATGGAAAGTTAAAATAAAAAGGGTGATATGAATTTCTCAGTAAGGGTAAGTAAAATGGACGCAATAATGAATCAATGGAAATAAATTAACATGGTAAGGTAAATAACGGATAAAACATGTCATTCAAATAACTAGATAAGGAGAAATAAATATGTAATGGTAAGAAACAGAAACAAAATCCATCCAAATCAATTAACTAAGAATAAAATTCAACTAATGATATTTAGAAGAAAATTCAACTAATGATATTTAGAATAAAAAATCATGGATAAATAATAACTGGGTCTAAATGTTTTAGAATTTTAGTTATTAAATGCCATGTTTCCTAGGTACCTGGGAACTATACCTGTGAGACCTCTCATAATATATTTGAGCATATCACATAAAATAACATCAATTTTGTCCATCTATTTCTTATTTTATGTTAAATTATGCATCTATGGGATATATATTACTTGGCCCCACCAATATCATACATGTCCAAATCAATCCTCATATCAAATAGTAAATTCAAATAATAAACAATATTCCTTATCAATTATCTATATAGAATAAAGGATTTAGATTTTTTAATAATTTACCAATGGAAACTACATAATAGAAAGGTTTTTTGATGTTTATGATTGGAAATACCATTTAAATATAATTAAATCATTTTTATGGAAAATAATCTTTAAACATTCCAACATTTCTTGTACCACTTTGAAATGTTTGAATCATAATATAAATGAAGGAATAAAATTAAATGAAAATATAATTTAATGATAAGATGTATATTCATGATATAATATTTCAAATTGAAATATATACCCCCTAAAAAATTTAATTGGTGCATAACATCAAATAATTCTCAATTGAATGTAAATTGAAACTAAATTACATACTGTACATTTCCTTTTGGGGGATCATAATTTAAACTAATATATAATGATTTATATAGTTTTAATTACTTATTAAATGAACATATTAATATTTCTGATATCATATTGGTGTATATTATTCTATCATGAAACCATTTTTAGCATTATTTCTTTATTTACAATTTTTTAACTATTAATTACCTAGTTTCTCGAGTAATTTTTGACTTGTTATTTATTGTTACTATTAAAAATATCATGGTTTCATCATATCTAGAATATAAAAAATTATTTAAATATTATATATATTCATTATATATTTATTTATAATAATCCATTATATTTATAGATAATAAATGAAATGCACTCATCATAGAGACGGTAGGCGTACATACGCATGAACACTAATTTCATTTTTTTGCATTACAGGAATTATATATCAATATCTATATCTATATTATAATTATAGTATCATATTTATTTCATTTATTTCACATATTGTTATTAAAACCATCCTTAATACATTCCTTGCATAGCATGAACGAATCATGTTGCTTTGAGGAGATGATAGTTCACAATTCCACCGAAGATGTTATCTTATTAATACAAAAAGGGAAGTATAATATTATGTGTTATAAAATAAATAAATAATCATAAATAAATCCTTAATATCACATATAATATATGTAAATAGAGTTTCCATCATAATTCACAACAATGGAAGGTGGTAATGGAAAAAACGAACAATTATCATTTAGTTAGGCGGTTGTTTTCCATACACATAAAGAGTATGTTTGTTACCAATTAGATTGAATTGTGGGTAAGTGTAGGTAGAACCATTAACATAAAAACATATCAATATATTTACAATATTGGTGACTCTATATAATCAGTGAATAAAGAGAGTTGAGGGGTGGATAATGGAAATAAAACTAAATAGCTTGAGGAAAGATATTACCTCTACTTTGAGTAACCCCTTTTGGATTGCACCAAAGGGATTCCTTAGATGGATTTTAAAAAAAAATAGGCTTTTATGATAATGACAGATAATATTGGATTTTATTTGAGAAGGTTATGGTCGATTTATAAAGCACAATGTGGTGTGAGAAGTGATTGAGGAGGTTCCCTTTTATAATTGTGGTGATATGAAATTTTTGAAACTCAGAATCATTTAAATTAATATAATTTAATTTTAAATTAATAGGTGATTAATGGTTAATTATTTAGTTGATAATATGATTATGTATCATGATTCATGAATCTAATAAAAATTATACCAATTTTTTAATCCTTTTATTTTTTTATAAACTGTTAATAAACCGTAATAAATCTTATGAAGATATCTTGTAATTTACAATTTGAGGGTTTATATAATTATGATAAACTGAAAAAATTCCAATAAATGATTAATTTATGACATATTATGACATATAAAATTTATTTTCCTTAATTATTTTTTTTGAAATTTTATATCATTTGATAAAATATTATCTATTTTAAAATATCAATAATGTCAATTTTGACACTATCCATTACATAACTTTTTAAAAATATCATAGATACAAGATAAATTACAAAACATATTCCTAAACCATAACTATTATTTCAATTCCATATAAAAAAATAATGTATAACATTAATCATATCATGTTATAATTATTTTATAAATTTTAATATAATTTATATGATATTTTCAATAATTAAACAATTATTGTGTCATCATTGTGCAAGCCTCTATGTTAATTATTTAGTTTCTAAAAATTTAAAAAAAATTACCATGATGTATTTAAAAATTTTATTTTTCTAATTAATAATTATAGACTAATATACCATCTTAGTATCTATATATATAAAATGTAATACGTTTAAGAAAAATGAATAAGATATATCAGATGTTCCTTAGAATAAAATACTATAAAAGCCTTGAAGTCATCCAAGAGGCTCTAGTAAATCAAAAAATAAGCCCAAATATGTTCTCTGTCTATATTAACTCTTCCAAAAAAATAGGACTAGTGATAAAGTAATTTTATAATTCTTAAATTATTATTTTTCCCATTTATTGCCCTATTTACCCTTAACTGTTATAATAAATTTTAATTACTTTTTCTAATAATTTTGGTGAAAAACAAAGTTGATCGTATAAGAATAAAATTATTATACTAATTAAAATATTTCATATCCATTTTTCAAAATTCAATTCACAAATTTTTAAAAATTACTTTTAATGATAATTCTTCAGATGGGACGACAAAACATGTTTTAAAGTAAAAACATACATAAGTTTACTAAGATTTTATATCTAAATTAAATGTGATTTAAAAAAAAGACATAAACTGGTTTGAAGAATATAAAATGCATCTATTTATACTTTAAAAAACATAAATAACCATTTCACTATGTTATTAAATTATAATAAAATGCAGTTTTGAATTAAATGCAATATTTTTCACCATTCACCAAAAAATGAAATTTCACATAAAAATACAAAAAAAATATCCAAATTAAATTTTTATATTGCTATTTATTAGGAGACATTTATGTTATCAAATTAAATATATTAAAGTGTCTAAAAAATTATTTAAAAAAGTTCTCCATTACAAGGTTGTAAAAGTGTCTTTATAAAAATATAGGTTTTATATTTAATATTGGGTTTGTTCTTATCATAAGATTATAAATTATATTATATTAATTTTAAAAATATTTTCTTAAATATATATATATATACTAATTTAATATCAATCAATAATTTTAATTGACTTTATTTATTAGGATAAAACAGCTTTGGGAGAATATAAGTTGTTTTTTATAAAATCACTTCCTTTATATTCAATTGGTTCTTATATTAATTTAAAACAAAATTGGAACCAATGAATTCAACTATATATTTTCATATTTTAGTTAATACTATTCATAACTACCAACTTAAGGGCTAGGTTATATCTTATTATATTAAATAATAATATTTAAAAAAAATATTGTTTTTCGGTAAAACTCGTACAGGCGTGTAATGCAGGATAACTCATTATTGTTTGTAATATAATAGTAGTGTGATTTTTCGCATAATGTAAGCTAGAAATTAAAAAAATTAAAATATTGCAATTTATTGGGGTCTTACATTTCTTTTTATCACTTATGTTTGATTCTTATTATGGCCCATATATTCTTAAACAAGTTTTGATGGATGTTCTAATATAGTGCTCCAATGAATTGGTTAATGTTTATTATCATGAGATTTTATGTTGGCATAAGTGGTATCCCTAATTACTTTATGGGACTTTGTCAACCATTTGATATAGTCATTGAATATAGCCTTAAATATGGCTTTTTTCGTCTTTTATGTTCCTTCCACATTCCTGCGATTCCATGATTACATGGTCCCATGTTCTAAATGTTATGATTCCATATGTTTATTCATGTTCAATACCTTTTTATGTCATAATTTTTTTTCATTCTATCCCATGTGGTATTCTTTATTCCTATTATTATTCCCCTGGCCTTTTTATATCATCCCTTTATTCATGCATTCCACATGTTATCATATGAAGGTGTGAGAGATCAACGGACGTTAGGAGCTCTTTATAGATATTAAATAAAAAATGTTCTTATTTTGGTTTCTCACATTATAATCACATGCCTAATAATAAAAAAGAATTTTACTTTACGATCCTTGGTTTGTATTTAATGGTTTCTTTTTATTAATAAATGTAATAATATGTGTAAAAGTATAGGATCACTATATATGTTCACCCTAACCATCTAAGATAAACATCACTTTTGAATCATATTTATAACCCATATAATTGATGTGATTTCCATTATATGTTCATATTTATCCTAATATATATATATATTCATAGAATAATTCATTATATAAAATGTGAAATTCCTTCCAATGAAATAAAGGCGAAATTTATGTAAATATATCAAATCCATTCCCAAAGTATATTCAAATTCAACCTTATAGTGAATAATTTGATTTTTAGAATGGAAATTCCTAAAATCACCAGTGGGAGAGGAATCATATAGTTGATATGATATTATTGTACAATTAATTATTTTTATTTCTAATTCAACATCTAATTATTATGGTAACATTTTTATACATATAGAAAAATCATCAAATATAAAATTTTGTGTAGAGATAGATTCAAATATTGTATTATTAGTTCTAGAGTTTATGGTTTGTGTACCTTTCACTACATAATTATTATATCACACATTATAAATAATTATTTCATGAGGTTTCCTATTTTTTCTAATCATTGGAGGTTTCTAACACCAATCATCATCATTATCCTTTATATTTGAAAACTAGTTATCGTAATTCCCATACTCCTTACATCTGAAACACTTGGGTGTTGATGGTGTATTCTATATTCAATTCTCTCTATTGGAATCATTAAATTACTTCATCTAATTATCCATTATTCAATTTCTCAATGTACAAACATTCCTTAATTAAATCATTTATGAGTATAATTAATACAATTTCTATCATGTTTCCTTCCCACGTAGATAATTTATGAAGTCTCAACTTTTTATCTCTATGATTGTTACAATTTCCTTTGAATTTAATTTTTATTATTATCAAAATTATGAAATTTAAAGGTGACAAAAATTTCCATTTCCACCATGACTGGACATAGAATGATTTTTTTATCAACTATTTATTGCATGTATGGATTCAACCCTTTGCAAACATGGTTTCAAGACACTAAAAAATAAAGCAATGTTAATTTTAGTTTAGAATATAGTACTAGTAGCATACTTTAAAATTATCATAAAATTTTCCTCATATATACCAATAGAACAATCATCCTATTATATTATCTAAAGAAATTTATTATCAATTTTAATATGAATAATATGAGGAAAATAATTATTCAAAAATCAATCTATTAAAGTCAACCACTCCATGGAGTAATTTTTTATAATTTATTAATTTTTTTATAATAGTCCACCATTGATACGCTTCATATTCGAAATGATAGAAAATAAAAATGAAATTTTCATGTTATGAACACTAGATAATGGAAAATATCTTATCATTTTTAATGGTCCATTTCTCTTTGATAAGTGGATTGGTGGACCCAATAATGGAAGGAAGATATTTCCAATTTAAGGACTAATTAGAATTTTGTTATATTTTTCCATTTGGTAGGTCGTTATGATTCATATATTGAGAATGTTTGATTACCATAGCAATGTTATTTTTTATTCCAAATCCCATAATATTTGCTTTTTCAAGAGGAAAATCAGTTCATAGTCTATCACATTCTACATTTTCTGGATTCTTATTGGTTTTATCCCTTATATAAAATAAAAAAACATATTCAAAGAAATAAAAATCATTTTGGAAAACCATATAACAACAAAAATTCATTTACATTATATATATGTAATGATATTAAAATTTCAATATATAAAACCTCATGTTAAACCATGGGTTTTTAGGATTTTTACCAAAATATTAGGTTTTTATCTTAAATATAGACATATCCCCATAGTTCTCAAAGAATAATTTTCCTCATAGTTTCCATAGGTAACTAAATCCTTGTCTAATCCATCTTCTGAAACCCATAATTTTCATTAATGGATATTATATATTTTTAGATGAATATTAACTACATAACATAAAGATCCGTTCTCTAATCATATTATTCAAGTTCATTATGAAACATGTATATATAATCAACTAGTATAAAATATATCTATGTCATTTCCCACTTAGTTCATCATAACTATCAAAATTATTAGACATATCTTACTTAATTATATTCATCATAACCATGTTAAAATTAATATAAGAAAATAGTGAGATCATATTCTTAGTCAGGGGGAAAATAGAGATTTCAATAATAACATGATCATAAAATGAGTGTATGATTATGAAAATCTAATTATAACATTTAACTGTAATACTCATCATATTAAAGATCATAATATTTAGTTGTTGCATAATTAAACGCGGTTTATATTAAATGATTTATTGATAAATCGGGTAAAATGAGCCACATGATATTAAAAGTAACATAGGATGAATTTTTTTGGAATACACATATGTATATAAAATCATTTACATGGTATTAGATTTTCACATCCAAGACTATTATTGGACTCCCCTTGTTTTAAAGCTCAAAAATCATGATTAATATTTTCTCATTATATTTCATTGGGTTTTTTTATAATATTAATATATTATGTAAAGTATTACTTCAATAGTCAAGTTGAAAATATTTGACTAAGTACGAGTCATCGGTCAGTGGACTCACTGTCATCGGTCAGAGGACTCACAATCATCATTCAGTAGAATAATTAGAAAACTATGAGTCACAGTTGAAGTGACACCATTCGGCATGAAATTTGGTAAAGTATGATACACTATGGTGTTGATCTACCAGTTCAAAATTTTCACAAATTACTAGACACCATTGACATGTTCATGACATAACTCCTACCAGTTCTGAATTTTTTCAAAGGATAAAACAGAATTCCAACCTATTATAAATTTTCACAGAGGACTAGACAACATTCTTGTGACACTCGTCCAGAATTTTCAAAAACACTAAGACACCAATCCTAAGACACTGTTCATAAGAGACCATTCAAATACCAATGCTGAGTCACCACTTATGAGTCACCTCTGTTTTGTCACTGCTCTGGTGATATCGTTCCAGACATAACAATTTATTCATTTATCATTTAAATTAAAACTTATTATTAACAATCATATTTGAGTTATTTAATGATAATGATATTATTAAAAATATTTCGTACCCTTATCAGTAGGTATTACTAGGTACGAGGTACCTGCATGTTATGGAGGTCATGATCCCTAACAGACAAAAGAAAAACATTTGATATTAAATAGAAGGTGGTGTGATGGGAAATTAATATATGGGGTGTGATTTAAAAGACCATGTATGAGATAATAGAAACACTTCAATACTAATATATATGAACAAGCAAGAACTTTATGTGAAATAAATAGTGTGAGCATCCTTTCCGCAACAATTAAAAGTCAAGAATATACAAGAATCATCTCATCTTACATAGAACCAGAACACATAACATTAATGAAACTCTGTTTTTTGTCAATGTTTTCCATATGTATTCTTGAGATTTACATTTACTACATCCAAGAAATCCAGAAGCATCAAGAACATCACTTTGGTCACTCTAAACCCCCTCTCATTATATCTTCCCTATTGTGTATGATTTTACAACTATTCAAGTAGTGTGTGTATTTGTATCACAATAACACACTATCTACTGAGCTAATCTAGAGGATACAAGATATCCTCTCATAGTCATATTTATATATAATTTTACTCCCATTTATAACTGTTGAAGAGTTCTCTATGTGACATGGTTATATTATGTTTCCAATGAATAACTATGGTAGAGGTCTTTCTGACCTTGAAATCCTTTTATTCTTTTCATTACCCCAATCCATGGTGTAGATCATGTTTTTTAATATAAACTTCCTTGTTATTGGTTATCAATAAATATAGAATAAAATGTTGCTTCTTGATACTGATATTATGGTTTTTATCCTCTGTGTTCAAGTTCTATTTTCTTTTCTATCATTTTTAATTCAAACCGAAAAACATTACTTGTCATAGATAGTTGGTCTTAGATAGTGCTTATAATTGTTTTCTATTAATTAAATTACATTCAAAAGTTATATAAATATTTAAAATTTTTTCAGTGAGAATTATAAAATCTTTTGAGAAATTAACTGAATAATCAAAATTCTTATGAATCTACAACTTCGGCTAACTTGGCTATTTGAATTTTAAAATTTTAGGCCTTTAAATAAATTTTCAAAAAAATAATTTTAGATAGGAACTCAATTCACCCCCTTCTTGAGTGTCCTACTCCAACCAACATTTGGTATCATAGGTGGTTTTAAATCTTCTTTTTTGAATGTTATGAAATTATTTTCAAGTGTGATTTTATTTATGTTTGAAAGATCTCAAAATTTATTTTTGTTCCAAATTTTATCTCTTTAAAAACTTATTTTTTAGTGTTGATTATGTATAATATATTGGAAGCTCCTGCTACCAAAAAACATCCATTTTTCATATGATCAAATTATTATCAGTGGAAAATTAAAATGAAAATTCATTTAAAATGTATGAGTATTGAAATTTGGTATTCCATTATTGATGAATATAAGATTCCTTATACATCATGAAAAACATGGGATTACCCAACCATGAATTCTTATAATAATATCTATAAATCTATGAGTGCCTTATATTTTTCATTAAGAGATGAATAATTTAATAGGATTTCTCAATATAAAACAACCTATGAAATTTGAGATAATTTAACTATTTTAAATAAAGGACCCACTAATGTTATCAAAATGATACTTAACACATATGCTATTAAATATGAAAACTTTATGATGAAGCCTTATGACCCTATCTCTGACATGTATCTCAAGATCAAGAAAATTTTATATACTATTACCTCTCTAAGTAATAATGTTTCTGCCAGAGAAAAATCATGAAAATCCTCAAATGTTTACCAAATAGGTGGAGAGGAACCTTAGTGTAAATTATAGAATAATATGATATCAATAAGACTAATGTAAAGGAGATGATAGGAATAATAATGATGTATGATGAAAAATTAAAGGTCAACAATGAAGAGGATAATGAACCAATGATAAATTCAGTGGCTATCAAAACCACTTCTTCTATACATAAAGAAAATGAGAAGGCACAAAATCATTCTTACAGTTCATGAAACGAAGAATCATCATATGAAAGTAAAGATGAAATGGCTTAGATAGCTGTAAGATTCAAAAATTATTGTAGTAATAAGATGTTTTATAGAAATACCATCTACAAATGAAAGTATGATAACAAGGGAAACTAGAAAAAGGACTCTAAAGAAGTTAAAATACTAATGAGAACTTTTTTTATGAGTGAAAGAGGTAGGTAAATGTAAATTAATATTGTCCAAAAAAATTGTATGAAAATAAATATGAGGATAACGATAAAAGATACAAAAAATGAAATGAAGGAAACTTGTATACTTATAAGGATAGGTCTAGTGAATCTGAATCATCACAGGTTAAAAAAGATAATAAATCCAATATGTCGTTTATAATAAACACATTTGAGGTTACAATGGAATATATTTTACATAATAATTATTATTTTGGAGATTCATATGACATTGAAAACATGAAAAAATTAATAAATGTTTGAATACTGTAAAATTATTGAAGAAACATGTAATGTACTGAAAGATAAGTATAAATCTTTTAATAAATAACATTATTTTGTTGAATCCATTAAATCTGAACTCACTATTGAAATGTAAAATAATTCTCAACTACACCATGAGAATAATGAACTCAAACTATCCAATAATCAAATAAATAATGATTTAGATAAATCCATTAATGGTAATGGTATATTCAATCAAATGATTGGTAAACAGATTGAACCAAAATACATTAATGTTATTAGATATTAATATGGTAAAATAAATATTGTCAAAACTAGTTTTGTATCTTTATCTAAAAAATCTAGTTTTATGACTAGTTCTGAAAAATTTACTACAAGTTCTAGTACTAAAACATCTCCTACTATTTCATGTTTTTCTAGAGGAAATAAATATTATTCTTCCAAATAATTTCAAACTGTTTATTGGGAAAATATGAAGCATGTACAGGTTAAATAATCTTTTATTACTAATTTTATTGGTCCTAAGAAAGTGTGCATAACAAAAACATTTCCTGGTTAAATTATTTGTGTCAAAATTCTACTTGAAGATCTCTTATAGGAGCTTATCGTACATGGATCGTTGATGTCCATGACATATGACAAAATAATATTTATGATTCCAGAAACATATCATGATAGATGGTGGTCATTTCACCTTCGTTAGAAATGAAGACAGAAAAATAATTGGCCTGGTATAGATTGGTGACACTAATTCAATTTTAATTTCCAATGTACATAATATTGATGTTATAAAATACAACTACATAGTATCTCTCAATTACTTGATGATGGTTTCTATGATAAATTTTGAAATGATAAATGTAATGTGTTTAATTCATTAAATGAATTAGTATTTACTACTTGTAGAAATGAGAATTTTTATATTGTGAACAAGGATTCTCCATATTCAAAAAATGATTCTTCTTTAAGTTTTTTTCATAAAGAATCATGGCTTTGGCATAATATATTATTCCACTGTAACACTAACTCACATAGAATGATTACAAGGAAATCATTACTCATGGATTTACTAAACCTATATTTTCCAACCAAAAATGCCTCTAATCCTTCTCAAATGGTAAAACAATACAACATATCTCTCAAATTGAAGAAAGAGGTTTTAACATCTCAACAGGTTGAGTTGGTTCACATGGATTTGTTTGGACTGTTTATAGTTTAATGTCTTAATTGGAAGCACTAGGTATATGATCATGTAGATGACTTCTCTAGGTATACTTGGAACTTCTTTCTATCTCACAGGACAGATGCTTTTTTATTACTATACCATGTATGATAGAATAATAGAAAACCTAAGGGGTTATAAAATTAAATCCATAATAATTGACCATGTCTGTGAGTTGTAAAATCAAGAGTTTGAATCTTTTTTCTCACAAAATGGCTATAGTCATAGAATATCTTCCCCTATGACACCCTAGTAGAATTTAGTTGTAGAAAAAATATATATAACCCAACATGAAATTTTCCATACTACACTTAATGATTATGATATACCTATATACTTCAGGATAGATGTTGTGAGTATATATTGTTATGTTATTAATAGAGTCTTAATTAAACCTATTCTTAATGTAACCCACTATGATTTTTGGGAAAATAAAAAACCCAAAGTTAGTTAAATTAATGTTTTTGGTTGAAATTATATATTCATAACACTAAGGAAAATATTGAAAAATTTGCATCAAAAAGTGATGAAGTAATTTTCCAATGTTACTCATCCTCTATTAAATCATAGAGTTTTTAATAAAAGAACCAAATGTATGGAAGAATAAATCCATGTGAAATTTATTGAAACACATCTAAGTGAATCTAAAATCTCTCCTGAAAATATTAATGATGAATTATCCAATATGGACATAAATTATAGAACCCATAACCCTTCTGTTAAGCAATCAATTAAATCCTCGAGTTCTAGAAAATCACTAGACATAAATCCTAGTGAGCCTGAACCTATGAATAAACCTTAAATAACTAGAACTTATTTTTTTAGATTGGTTAGAACTCTTAAGAACCATCCCATATATTTTTTACTTTCATAATTAGATAAAAGAACTCAAACTATAGTTTATCTTAAGAACTAGGTTGAACATGAAGCTTTCTTTCCACCACTTGAAACTTAAAACATCAATAATGCAATCAATGATGAATTTTGGATAATGTATATGGAATAAGAATGATGTATGTTTGAAAGAAATATTTTTTATAGAATAGTTGACATAACCAAATACATATTGACTGTAGGAACTAAATGGGTGTTTAGAAATAAAGTGGATGAAGCTGGCACCATAGTAAGAAATAAGGGATGAATGATTGCACATGTATATAGCCCAGAGGAATACATTGACTATGAAGAAACCTTTGCACCATTTTATAGATTTTAATCCATTATAATACTTCTATAATATGTATATCATCTAAATTCAAAACTATATCAAATGGATATAAATATTTCTTTCCTAAAAGGGTTTATAGTTTAGGGTGTTTCTGTTGAACAACCTGCTGGTTATACAAATCTTGATTTTCCAAATGATGTGTTTAAATTAAAAAAACATTGAATGGTTTAAAATAAGCTCTAAGATCTTGGTATTCTAGGCTCAACACTTTTCTAATTTTTAATGGTTTTATAAAAGGTATATAATATCCTACCCTTTTTATAAAAAGAATTTCTAAAGATGTTTTTGTAGTTCAAATCTATGTCGATGATATTATTTTTTGATCATCAAAAAATTATTTATGCTTTTATTTTTAAAACAATATGCAAAATGAGTTTGAAATGAGTTTAATGGGTGAACATAAATTCTTTCTTTGATTTCCAAATATTCAAAATAAGGATGGTATTATTTATATTATTGTAAAGATACTAAATATATTTTAAAAATATTGGGCTTTGATTGTGAAAAAGGTAGTGATACTCTAATGACTACCACCTGTAAGTTGGATCTTGATGAAGAAGGAAAGTGGGTTGATCATACCAATTATAGAGGGATGATTATAATTCTACTATACCCGACTACTAGCTGACCTGATATTATGTTTAGTGTATGTATGCATCCTCATTTTCAAGAAAATCCTAAAGAGTCACATATTTTTTCTATTAAATTAACTTTCAAATACCTCATACATACTAACAATATAGGACTATTCTATCCTAGAGGATAGAAATTTGATTTAGTTAAATACTCCAATGCTGCTTTATGTGGTTTCAAGTTAGATAGAAAAAGAACCTCAAGAACATGTCATTGTTTGATATGATTACCAGTATCATGGGGTAGTAAAAAGAAAAATTATATTACATTATCTACTACAGAAGTTGAAAACAAATATTCTACTAATTTTTGAGCTCATATTTTTTGGATGAAACATAATTTAATAGATTTTGGATATAAATTTAGACATGTCCCTATAAATTTTGATAAAACAAGTGTTGTTAACATTTCTAAGAATCCATTATCTCATTCAATAAAAAAATATTGATGTAATACATCACTTTTTGAGAGATCATTATCCAAAAGGTTATATTTCATTTGAACTCATTGGCACAAAACATCTTCTTGCAGACATTTTCACTAATCCATTAAATTATAAAAGAATGAGCTAAGTCTTACATGAATTATGTGTGATCAATTTTGAGTAACTATTTGATTTATCACCGGTTATTGTCTCACTATTTTCAGTCTCACCATTGGATGTCTCACTGTTCGATGTGACATCGTTGTGATGACACAGATGATAGAAATTTTTATAGACTCACCATTACGACTCTCCATTTAATTATTTTTTATATTTATAAATCGATGTATTAATTATTTTATTTTATTTCATTTTATTTTAAACAACATTTTTTATTTGTTATATAAAAATCCATAAATGATTAGAATCGGTCACTCTATAACACATCTCACTTCACTCTTTCTCTTGAACTCATGAAATCAAACATCTTCTCTCTCAAACCCTTTGTTCACGTTCAAACCCTTTCTATATGTTGGGAATGGAAGGATTGAATCATCCATCATCTTTGACCCCAAAAAAACACTGATCATCGAAGATATTTAAAAAGGAACCAATCCAAATACCTTAGGATCCTTTAAACCCTGATCTCAAAAATAGAGTAGTCATTACAGAAAAAGAAGTTTGTGAAAATGGATTGTTTTGATAAAGTCACTTGATCATAGTGTATTGGATGATTGGGGATGGCCAGAATGGTTTACCAATGACAAGATACCTTTATAATTGAAACTTGTTTTCATTTTTAATCAGTATATTGAGTTTTATTTCAACGCTAATGATGATTTTGTAGTCATATGATGGGTAAATGGACAAGGTTTTTTTATTGAGGTATGGAATTATTGGTTAAAAGTACCTTATGAAGGTATCTTTGAGGATCATCAAGGAGGAAATCCACCTCCAAGTGATATATTTTCCCTAGAATAGGCTTTGAGTGATTTAATAGGATATGGAAAGCGGAGAAGTCCAATTGTTACTGATTTTGATGGATAAACCAGATTGAAATTCAAATTCATTCAAAATATTATCTATCCAAGGATAAGTAATTTTTCTACCCAGAAATATAAAGATGTGTTCTTGTTAGATATGTTGAAAAATGGTCATATGATAAACTTTTGAAAATATCTTTTCCTTCATATGTGTGATATGATCATATCCTCCTCCAAATCCACTTCCCTCTTCTACCCAATGTTCATCTCTAGAGTGTTGAAAGCCAAAGGATTGTTAAGAGAAAATGAAGAAACTATTGAGGATTTTGATTTCTTTTTGTCTATGGAAATATGTAGATGGATGAAGATCAATTTGTATCCCTAGAATATGAAATGATTTTAATAAAATTAAAATCATTACAAGTATGTTAATCATATTGAACATTTCTCAAGACCCAAGGATATCACTAACCCTATTTTGGATCCAGATGAGGTAGTATAATACTCAGACGGTGAAATGGATGTTGGTGTTGAAGAAGAGAATATTTTTAATAGATAAGGTAATGATGTTATTCATGATGAAAGTGTATAAAATGCAGATAAGGGAAAATTTACTAATAGTGAAGAAGCTATTGTGTAAAAAATGTTGATAATGAGAAACATGTAGAAGGAGAAACTGTTGAAGGAGAATATACTCTTGATGAAGCTTAATAATCTAATATAAGAAGAATGAATAATGAAAAAGAGTTGAGTGAGTGTAATGGCTCTAATCTTGATAAAGGTGGTGAAAGAGAAGTCTTTTTACCTACTAGAATAAGTGTTGAACTGTCTATTCAATTAGAAGGAAATATGGATGATATTAAAATTCTTTAAAAGATGGTAGAATATATGGATATAACTCAAGACATGGAGTCAAATAATTACCCATTGGAAGCATTGATTGAGGGGGAGAGAAAACATAGTTTGTAAAGGATTTAAGTTCAAAATCATCTTGATCCATGTTCAGTAGATTCCTAGTACAATTTTACAAGTTTTATTAATGATTATGTCTCTCAGAGATCATCAGTTAGGGAAATAGATCCTCTAGTAGTGTTTCAACTCTATCCCATAAAATTTAATGAAGTAGTTTCTATTTATGATCCAACACCTACTCTCTGTCCTTCTCAAATAACCCCAAACATTGTGAGTCATAAAGATTTAATATCATTTAGAGAAAATATGTTATCTGGAATTAGAAAGATTATCATGTCACAACCTACTCATATAACTAACCATAGAGAAAGAGAAGCTTGAATACATATGGAGAAGATGATATAGAAAACTCAACCAAGAATTATTTATGAGGTAAAATATGAAATTATTTATAATAAACAACTGAATGATAAATTTATGTCCATAAACTCATTGGTTTAGGAGATGAGGAAGTATATAAAAGTATCTCATACTCTCGATGTGGTTTCTTGTCTAAATGAGGTTGATGATGACATTCTCTTAGGAAAGGTTGTATCTTAGATTCAACATAATTTGATTTTAGTGGTTGAATAAGTGGTCAAGAACAACACCACGTTAGCCACTGAAATGTGTGGTATTGTGTCTATAAACAATAGAATAACATAATAATATAATTTCCCTTTTTATATAGTTCATATAATTATTAATACCTTCACATCAGCTGCTCTTGCTTTATAAGTTTCTTCTAGGACCTCTCAAACTTGGGAATGTGACTTGATTATATCAGTGATAAGAGAAGAGCTTCATGATTTGAATAGTGGTTCTCATCAGAAAAACCTTGGAAATATTCAGAAGCATAGTGATCATGTCCATTACATGGTCAAATATTACTGAAAATCATACACTAATTCTCATTAATAAATTTAAAAGAAAGTGGATTTCAATTTTAAAAAGATCTATACCAAGAACGAGGTGACCAACCATTTCAAGTATTTAGTGGAGAATTTGAGGATAGCTCTGGTGACCATTGGTTTCAAGGAGCGTGTAAAGAAGTTGAATTACATTACACCAACCCTTGAGAAATTTAGGGAGAATAAGGATGATTTTCAGAATTCTAGGGAGTGTGGAGGTAAATTCATCAAGGAATTCATCAATCTATTAATGCCTTATCTTAATCATTACAGTACAACAATTGTTTCTCCAGAAACTGCCCCTCTGTGGCATATGCCGATTCCTTCTACCTCTGCTTCCTTTTCACCTGCTACTGTAACCCCTACATAGGCCCTGATCCAGATCAGACCATTCATTACTATGCAGCCTTTACCTCGTCCTTCCTTTATACCAAGCCTTGCACCTTCTATTAGTGACGGAGTTCCACTGACTCCTCTCTCAATCCAAACTAAACCTCAACCACTACAACTTATACACCTCCTTCTTCTCAATATGATGTTTATCATAAGGTTGGAATTTGAGCCAATGTGACTGGGTGATTCTTTATAGAGCTAGAATTAACGTTTTTTGATTGTCCTATATTGATGAATTCAAAGAAATGTACTCACTCTTTTATTCAATTGTTGATTCCCTATTGTTCTTATTATTAATTTTCATTTCCCTGTATATATTTTATAATCCCAAAAGGGGGATAACTAGTAGATGGAACTTTACTCACCGGACAATATTTATGGTATTCAAATGCTCTATTATATGAATCCATGCTACCAATAATCTGATCCCAAATATTATTCTTTAAATGATGAGTTTAATTGATATCTGTTTATGTCGTGATTTTATATAATAATTTTGATATGTTATGAAAAATACTTATCCTTTAATGTGATCATTATGTTTATCTTGTAATTTTTTCGATTTGTGATCATAAAAAAGGAAGAGATTGTTGGACTCTTATAGTTTAAATTCTTACAAATCATGATTAATAATGTTTCATTATGTTTGATTATGTTTATTAATAATATTAATATATTATATTAAGTATTACTTCATATGATAGGTTGAAAATATTTGACTATATATATGATTAACCAGTCATTGGACTCATAGACACCGGATAGAGGACCCGCCATCACCTTTAGTCTAAAAATTGGAAAATTACAAGTCACTATTTCAGTGACACCATTCAGTTTGATATTCGATAAATTATGAGACATTATTATATTGATATACCAGTCCATAATTTTCACAAAGTAATAGACACCATTTACATTGATAAGAAATAGTTCATACCATTTCAGAATTCTCCCAAAGGAAAAGACATTGTTCCAACTAGTTCAGAATTTTCATAAAGAACCAGACCCCAATCTTATGACACTGGTCCAAAATTTTCACAATGTTTGAGAAAAAGTTCTTAAGCCACAATTATTAAGACTTTGTTCAGCAAAAAAGGCTAAGTTTACACTTCTGAGTCCCCACTCATGTGTCACCACTCCTATCATATCGTTCCAAACATAGTAATTTTTTTCATTTATCATTTAGATTCTAAATTATTACAATAGATCATATTTTAGTTATTTTATGTTACTGATATTATAAATGATATTTTGTACCTTAGTCAGTAGGTAGTACTAGGAATGAGGAACCTTCATGTGATGGAGATAATTCCCCCTGTCGGCCAAAAGAAAAACATCTGAGATTAAATAAAGGGTGGTGTGTGAGTATATTGATATATAATGTGTGACACAAAATTACAAGTAACATATAACAGATACATGCCAATCCTGATAGCTATGAACAAGGAAGAACATACTATGAACCAAATAGTGTGAACATCCTTTCAACTAAAAATCAAAATAGAGAATCTATAAGTATCATTTCATCTCACTGGAAACGAGAATACATAGTATCAACAACACTCTATTTTTCATGTCTATTTTCTAGAGTGGGCTTGAAATTCACATCTGCTAAATCCAATAATTCCAAGAGAATAAACCACGTCACTGGGTGTATTCTGAACCCGCTCACATTATTTCTACTCTGTTGTGTATAATTTTACTACTTTTTGAGTAGTTTGGGTGTCTGTATCATAATAACACACTTTATTAGGAGATACGATGAAGGATACAAGATATCCTCACACACACTAATCTTTTTATACCATTTTACTCCAACGTATAGATATGGAAGAGGTCTATGTGTGACCATATTGTATTTTGTTTCCCAAAAAAATTGTGGTAGGGGTCTTGTTTTCCTTGACATACTTATGTGCTATTGAGAATGCTAATACATGTTGTGGATCTAGTTTTTTAATATAAACCAATTTTTGGTAGGCAATAACTATGTCGATAGGACTAGGTCTCCACTTGAGATAGATTATCTTGTTTTTATCCACTGTGTTCATATTCTATTTTTTAATCTTTCGTTTTTTATTAAACCGGAAAACATTAATTTTATTTGATAATTGATCTTAAATAATGTCAGTAACTATTTTATATTAAGTAAATTAATTTCAAAACTTATATCAATCATTCAAATTTTTTTATCTATAAATTAATCATTCTTTCAAAAAAAATTATTCAATAATTAAAACACATAGGAATCTGCTACTTTATTTAACAGGGATGTTTGAATTTTAAAATTGAGACAATTTTAAATATTGTTTTAAAATTGATATTTTGATAGGAAATCAATTCATCCCCTCTTGAATGTCCCACTCTGACAAAAAACTATCATAGTGGATTGGTTTAACTTCCTAAACCATCGTAGTAATCAAGGTTCACTACCAAGAATATCATATTGGATAGAGACCATTGATAAATTGGGTACAATTCCAATTCATGTCCTTTTTATCTAATTATATAGAAATATTTACACAATTCATTGGATGGAAATATAATTTTAGGTGCACAATTCAAAATAAGAAAATCACATAGATGTCTTCCAAAATATCATTAAAAAATCTTCATATCTGAAACCATGAAAGTATATGGGATTAATAAATATTCCTTTTTACAATACCCCAACGATAAATATTTTCTTTCAAAATAATTTCATTATAACATCATCATATAACCCAATGAAAAGAAAAAGGTTTCATTAACCATTCATCATTTCATCTTAACATAACATGTGGAATCGGAAAATGTTTCATAAACATCCTTTCATCATAAACAAAAATCATACAAATATATAAAATTTTTATTACCATTGGATCACATACCCAATAAATACTATTTCAAATCATAGGATTTAATTTATTATAAATTTAAATACCATTACAACATTATTAAACATTTATTGAAGAAAATAAACTTTCCACATCGAAAATCACTTTTAAAAAAAATATACATTCTAAAAATATTATAAAAATAAATTTATTTGAATATATCCTTGGAAAATTATAATTTAAGATTTATAATATTTAATTTTCATGTAGGCGGGAAAATTATTTTCTACTATTTAATTTAAAATAAAACATTTCTATCACACTTTTTAAAAAAGTCAAAAAGTATATCCTTTAGAAAATCACAATAAGATTTATTTTAACTATTTTCTAAAAATTATGTCATTGGTTCAAATGCATTTTTAAAAATAATACTATAATATTACAAAAAATCAGTAGAACATTTAAAAAACTCTAATATAGATGAGTTTTGTTTCCAAATGAAGAGGTAAATAAATTTGGTTTCTGTTAAAACAATTCTGTCCATATATTGAGAGCATAATGTGAGTAAAATGAAATAAAAAGAATTATCATCATGAAATAACAATAGGAATATAAAATACCTGACATTATTGAGAGATATATCATAAAATTTCATTATTAGATAATATATCAAGAATAATCCCGATAAACAATGTGAATTTAAGTTAAAAGCATTATCGGTTTGGTAACTTTTCAATCAAAATACTAATGAAATAATTATATCAAATTAAATTATAAATTTCATGATGAAAAATATGACCATGATATAAAATTTAAAATGGTAGTTTATACAAAATATAAAATTAGATAATCCCATGAAACAACATATGTCACAAAGAAGATAAATTTTCGTGATAAACCCTTACCTCAAGTTCCACTTAATTACAAATCACTCTAACATCCATTATAATAAATTTATTTTTATTATAATTTTTTCCATAATAATTTTCATAAATATAATTTCATATATGACCCTTTATATAACATTAAAATTCCCATATATATTTAATTCCTTATTAATATCATCGTTTTTATGTGTTAACTGTTTAATTTATCACTAGTACATCAGTTCAGTTGTTCTAGTATTTTTACTTTTATCACGTTTCCATAATCTCAGTATTGGTAATAATTATATAAATATCATATATATTAATAATATGCAAATATATATTCATCATTAAATAAATATATATATATATATAAATACATATAAAATTAAATTAAACCATTCATTGAGAATGTAGGCCACACATACTCATGAATTATGTTTTCCCTTTTTAAGGATGTAATGAAAGAGATATAAATATTAGTTAAAATTTAGTAATTAATTATTATACAATTTATAAAATATATATTTGTTTGTTTTTTCTTATAAAAATCTATTTAAATTAGAAATGGAAAAAATTACATCACTTCATGGAGGTGGTAGTCCACATATACGCATAAGGGAAATTATTTTCTAAGGGATTGTAATGTAAGAAGGTAAATGTGCTATTATAATTTTGGAAGTATATTTATGTCAAAAATATAATATATAAACATTAAACCCATCATAATTGATATCCTTGAAACATGTTGTTTTATTATTAATTTTACCTCTACACAGATAAGATAAGTCGAGTGCACGCACAAGCGAAACATTCACTTCTAATTTGTTAGGAAAGAGGGTGGATGCTGGTGATTTCATAGTCATAATATATTTTTATTATAATAAGGATATTCAAATTATTATTGTATGATAACTACCATTTATTTATAATATTTAAATAATAATTAAATAGAAAGATATCATTTGAGTTAGTTACCCCTTATTTGAAAGAACACGTTTAGATCCCCCCTAAAGTGTACAAGGATTGGAATTTTTGGAAGATAATCACCACAAGAATATGGATAATTATGTTTAAAATGTATTTTATTAGGATCTGTTCATGATAGATTACTCAATGGTTTTAATAAGTAATGAGATGATATTCCCTTTTATAATTGAGATGAAGGGAAATTTTGTAATTTTTTAAAAGATTGAATATTTAACAAAGTCATTATCTAGTAAAATTTCCCAAATTGACATGAATAAAAATTAATATTTTTAGTGTAAAAAATGACATCATATAATGAAATTTACACTTGTTTCAATTTCATTTTGAACAATATAATATTAATTAATACATTTGTTAATTAATTTCAACATAAACTACAGTAATAACTATTTTGAACTTATAAATTATAATGTTTTCAAAAAATGGTAAAGTGATTTAGAAATGGGCCAGGCATGGAATTTTCACCCAAATTTCACTCACATTATTGATTATAATATATTTATGAATTTTGAATCATTTAAAATAAATTATTATAAAAAACTATTAATTTAAATTTTGGAACTGTTACATTAATTTGTCATCAAATAAGCTAAAAATTATTGGATCAAATATAATATTATTGAACTTCAAAAGTTTATATATTTATCAATAATATTTTAATAAAAATATTATTCAAACAAATTATACTAATTTCTAAATTTTTAATGATATTTATTCTATGATTCTTTTAGTTGAATAAATATTGTACGACCATTGTGTAATCATTCAATGTAATTATATTTAAGAGTGTAACTCTATATTAAAGAGAGCTACCCAAAAAGTGTAGGATCAATGTGAACCTTTTCCTAAAAAATGTATTACAAAAAAATTAAAGATATAATGAAGTTCATGCATTACAAGGGAGTTTACAAATTAGATAGTGAAAAAAACCTCACATGTCATCATTCACCATTGAGGTGAAATAATGAGGAGCCAGAAGGTACACATTAATAATGCTTCACAAAATATCTATTTATATTCAATCACCACTTAAATGTTTCTGTATTTGATCACTTAAAATATATTTAAGTGTAATTGAGGGCCATTTTTTATTTTTCGTTGATTTAAATAGAATATATGTAATTTTCATAGACAATTTTCCATTAAAAATATATTTCGACCCTAAGCTGATATGGGTTGAATTAACATCATCTAATAATAAAAATGATTAAAATTTAGGGACTAATCACATAGGATTAACCTAGATTAACCTATCTTACCCTTTACTGATGTGACAAATAGTATCAAAGTTACTATTTATATTTAAAAAATAATAGGGTTCTATTTAGCAAATTTTAACATCCTGATTAAAATATGGAATATATTTTTCATGATTTAATTTCATTCAATATCATAAATTAATTATAATTTTAAATATATTAAGCATGATGAAAATCAACTTTATTGATTAATACATTCTTAATCATAATACTTTGTTTATTCTTATACAACGATTTGAAAAAGTATTAAAATAATTTTAAACCATTTTATGGAATATATAATATATAAATGATTTTAAATAATTCACTAATACTGATTAATTTAATTTATCAACATAAAAATACATTATTTCAATAAAAACTGTTTTTCATTAAAAAAAATATATTAAAATGTTTTTTATATTTATTTATAATTAATTGATACCCAATGAAATAATTTTATACATGTTTAATGATAATTGTTTCATAATATATTTAGTGTTATTTATTCCCACTAATCCAATGACTTGGTTATATTTCCGAGACAATAATATTTTAATAATATATATTGGTTCGTTTAAACTCTATGTTGCATTAATGTAAGTTATCAACAAAATAAAATAATTTAAAAATAATACATTATAAAATCATAGTGATTTATGTCTATTAAATTTTATTCTCATGAATTTGGATCACAAGGATTCCTAATATCCTATATCTTATCCTACCTCTCTTCGTTAATTCACATAATAAGGCCATCTGATACAATTTCCCCTTCTAAAAATGAATCCTCAGAAGTGACTAAATTCCAAATCTATCCAATCTCTCAACCATGTCATTTAATTCCACTATCTAATAAACCCTACCAACAAAGGTAACCCTCCCTGAATATAATTGGATAATGAAATATAATGACAGTCAAATCCCACCTCCAATAAAACATGAATTGGTGACTAACAAAATGGTTATATATTCACACACATTTGATGAATTACCCTAAAAATGATTTGAGATGAATGTGATAAGCTGATTAGAAATACAAAATAAATCCATATAATATTAAATAAATAAGAAATCCCAATAATTGATTTTATTCCATTAATAATCAGATACAACTAAAATAAAAATGAAACAGATATAAATCCCCAACAGTGACCATGAAGCTACAATAACTTGGGAAAAAAACATATAAGTTGTAATGTCTAATTAAATCATCATATTTATCCTCATAAACTGAAACCAAATTTATATATATGTGATGAGAATAAAATCTATATTAATTACTATCCTTATAGAAACTACCTTTTAAAAATGATGAATAATCATACAAAATCTAAATAATTAAATAAATGAAACTAACTCATCATTTGAAAAATTGTAAAAACATTTTCCATTACACATCATGGGTAACTCATAAAATAAATCAATGAAGCGTATCCAAAATCTTTAAAATATAAATATAAATTGGGATACCATGAAACCTTTTCCCACCAATTTTACACTCTCATAACTCATCCTCACCCATTATGAGGTATCATTTAATCCATAATAAATTCATACCTGAGGTTTGTCAAGAAATACCAATAAACATCTCAGTACCTCAAAGGTCCTAAAATATCATTATTTTAGTATTCCAAATATCAATCTCTTCATCATAATCATCTATATCATCATTAAATTAACTGGGTTCACATTTAGAACCTACCACAATATGTGTATCATGTGGCCAATTAGTATCAGTGTGATCACTAAGAGGGGGATGGGTGAATCAGTGGTTGTGAAATTTTATTTATTTAATATTATGAAACTTCCAAAACAACCTATTCATGTGAAAATAAATTTTTCAAAACCAAATACATATTAAAAAACATTTAATTAAAATTAATTACAATGTTCACTGCTTATTAAGGGTATCTATTACATGGAATTGGTTGTAAATAATAGAGTAATGTATAATCCATTAGAAAAATATTGTTTATGTGTTTACAACATATGAAATATCCTTTCATTTCTGTTTTACTACAATCAGACAACATTTTATGTGATCTCCACATAAGAAACGATACAACAAATATTTTTGTAAAAACTATAATAAGCCTTCACAAACTAGAATCACTATGTTGTCACTATTATTCTTATAACTTCATCACAATTTCTCTTCATTTAAAAACTTTTTCATCCCTTTCTTGACCAGTAAAGAGGCATGGAATTTCATCAGAAGTTTGGATTTCCATCTTATATGTTTTTAGAGAATAATATTTCTTGAAATCATATGTATGATAATGACTTTATTATACCTTTATATAGACTGATAATTTTTGACCCAGTATTTATCCACTCATACCAACATTCTATCCATAAATCACATCAAAATATTTTCTTTTTGATACCAAATTATTAACAAATCACTATATAAAATTCTTTGACTAGTAAAAATTACAAGAAAAATAATTCTCTAAAATTTATTCTATTTTATTGATCATTTCAATGAATTGTAGGCATGATACCAAATGATAATATATCTCAAAAAAATAAATTCTTTCTAAATGCCACTTTTTCATAAATAATCAATCATCATTCCTATTATATATCACACAGATCAAATTATTTTCATTTTAATGGGGTACAAAATGGTTTTCATGAACACATATATTATGTAATATACTTTAAAGGTGAATGGTTCATAACAACAATTTATTTATCCACTCACTAAAAACAAAAAATTTGGAACTCTGGCTCAAAATATTTTTCCTATACTATTCTCAATGATTATTTTATATTATTGATGCTTCATAATAATGTGATACCATTGAAATTACTCAAACATCCTTAACCTCTAAATTATTTAACATTATCAATCCTTATAAACAGAAAAAAAGTACCATGATAATAATTTGTCAATTTTTTTGTTTTGAATGATAAACTCAATATCAATGCAATTGATAAAATTTTGAAATTATCATAAGTTTCATCAAACCTATGAAACATGAATCCAAAATTCCACAGATAATAACTTTTTATAATAGTTTTTTATGATGATACTTTATCATTTATTCCTTTAAAGCTTCATAGGAACATTTTTTAGTTCTTATACTAAGTACATTAATTATCTAATGGCATGATCAAAACTCTTCATTCATCTAATTTTTACACCTTCTATTGATTGATGATCTTTATATAGAAACAACATTCCATTTTTTCGACTAGAATATTTTATATGATTAATTGGATAAGTTTGATTGATATGATATTCTAAAAAACCTAAAAACATTTCATGGATATGAAACCTTCTAAAAATATTGTCTTATGTATTTTCTATAATTGGAAAATTTTTAAATAGACTACATATGATAAAATCCCTCATAAAATTCCCTTTTTACTTCCCTAAATTCCCAAAATTTATAGGTTTTGGGAAGAAACACTTCTCTATTAGACCACCAACCATGTTATCATTTCTAGAAAACATCCTCAAAAAGTTATTGTGTGCAATTTTTATATAAGAAAATATTCTACCACATTAAAAATTTGTTTTTATTATGATTTAATTAAATTCTCATGATTTTAGTAACTGTGTGACTATAAAAACATTCATATTTATTTATCCAAAAGTTTTTTTGATAAACTTGTAAAAATCCTTGGATAAAAAATATTCTCAAAAATTAATCTGATATCTTTAGTACAAAAAATATTACTATTGGACTTAATTTGGAAAATTTATTGTGATCTATAACAATTGATATTCTATTTTAGATAAATTAAAAACATTTGAGGGATTTAGGTTTGGTAAATAATTGAGAGTCATTATCAATACCTTATTTAACAACCTCCAAAATCATTGACACATGTTCCGACATCATGCTCTCAATAATATCAACCATTGGATATATTTTTTCAACTAATTCCCATAAATCAATGAAACAAAACAACTCAAGAAATTGATTACATATCCAACAATTCTAATCCTATGTGGGTAACATCCA
The DNA here is from genome assembly GCA_963277665.1 of Viscum album. Classification (NCBI taxonomy): domain Eukaryota; kingdom Viridiplantae; phylum Streptophyta; class Magnoliopsida; order Santalales; family Viscaceae; genus Viscum; species Viscum album. The sequence goes on from OY728120.1 coordinate 1,567,190,529, forward strand.
ATCCTAGAATCCACTAAACATGTGACCCCCCCCCCCCGAGATAGTGGGTCGCATAGAATCAAGTGTGCCACTATGTATGCTAGGGGATTCTGACTAGTACTGATGATGTAAGGGTGGTATAGTTGGGAGACTATACCCTCATATCAGAGTCGAACATCAGATAAAATAAATAAATAGGTAATAGTGGAAGCATATATAATAGACAATATGACCACTGGACTAGTAACTCGTTGTTGCGAAAGCTAAATACAATAGATATAATAATCAACCACAGAAGTACACATTGTAGAGAAACTATAATAATAATAACAATCCAAAAAGTTGGGTCATATAGAATTATTCCATATAATGCTTATATACAAACAAGAAACATGGGACATGTATATATAACTTGTTATACAAAAAGATAAAAATTCCAAAATACTTTTCCACTAAAATATTGATCATATTCTTGGTCCTCCACTCCAATGTTCCAACCATATTTATATCATAAAAAGTATCTATAACAGTTCAATTTACATTATCCATATATTCATAAAATTAATCTATTCAGCTAACAAAGGCAATCTGAGTATGGTTTGATATAAAATCCCAATAGGAATCCATATATAGAGACAAGAATTAATCCAAGTAATGAAAATACATAAGTAGTGTACAAGAATAATGAATAATAATCAAAGCATAAAAACTAAATACCTGTAGGATTAGGATCCAATAAGACACCTAGCATCTCTTCCTAAATTGGAGTAAGATAAAAGGAGTCTCATCAGTAACCGTATATAATGTAATAATATATATATAGTGTTTTTATATACTTTATACACCTATATTAAATAATCATATGGGTATATAAGTAGCCATATATAAATATACTAGGTGATGGTTGGATTGGGTGTAACTTAGGAATCCGTAACCAGTCTGAATGAGCTAATTGGTTCAAATAGAGCATATATTCCCTAAATATCAAAATGAATGTGATACTTCATGATCATCACTCATCATTGTTGGGGTGTTTTGGAATTCCCAACACACTAAAAGGGGCGATGTAAAATAGAATTCCCACCATCGAGATGATTTTATTATAATGATACATGTCTTTCTCAACACCCGATGTAAGGGAGAGTGATAAATCATGATCAACAAGTCCCTTAAACATTGTTGATATCCAATATCAATGGCACAATAATTAAATTAATATTTTCCAGGATTAATTACCTCTCATGATTAATAATCACCATTCCCAATATATAAATGTATTCCCAATTCATATATTCAATATAATAAAACATTTGTCATTGGGTTTAGAACTACCACCCTTTATTATTCATTTCAATTAAACCATTTAATTCATTTAAGAAATTCAAACCATCCTGAACAAAAAATTCAATATAATAATGAAATTTCATTAACCAAGGTGATGAAATTCTATTTCAAGGTTTAACCAAGTTCTTGGGTGTCGATATTATCAATTAGGAAATTACCCACAAGGGGAAATTCCATTTTCAACCCAAACTTATTTATTAGAATGTGTTTGGTCAAGTTAATCAATTTAATATAATGGAAATTCTAATACAAAACACCCGAGGGGTGGATATGATGAAACATGGAATCATTTAATTACCTAAAAAGGATTATTGATAGTGTATTAATATGAAAACAAATTATTTCAAATCAGGAACTTGTTTATTTTCAAATAATGAATAAGTAAATATTACTGCATAATTATTTGGCTATGAAAATAGCATAAAATTTTGGAATAAATTTTATACCACCTAACTTAAGGTCAAAGATAATTACACTTCCAATAGTGACATTAGATTCAAAGTAAATATGATGAAAAATGAAGAACACTCCAATTCCCAAAAAATAAGAAAATAAATATATTTTATATAAATAGTGAATCAAATATGAAAATAATCCATGAACAGATGTGGGAGAACATGAAATCATACCAAAATAGACCCAACAATTCCAACGAAACATGATTCAAAGTCCAAATGAGGGTGTTATCTCAAAATCTATGTTATATAGAGGGATACCTTGTATGCTGAAATTGAAGAGAAGAAATGTGGGTTTTAGTTTTTAGGTTAATTAATAGAAATTTTTTCATTTTACCGTAAAAAAGGTCTTCACTTTTCATCCATATGGTTTATCCAACCATAGTGAAAATCATGTTCCCTTCACTATACAAGTATAAACATATCATGATTAAGCTGAATGGTTTATATAACCATAAAAAACCATGAAAAACAACACTATCATGACTGTCTGAATTTTTTAACGGTTATGCGGATTGGGGACCACAGTTTGAGGAATATAGTGTGGCCCATTCTGCTAAAAAAATTCGCTACATTGTTACCTATCATGGTCTGTATAATTGTTTGTTAACTATATATCCTTCCATTTTTCCCATTTCCTAGAATTCTGGGCTTCAAAAAACCATAAATGCTCTTGGGTCCTTCTATAAACCATGGTTCTTGTTTACTATGATTAAACAAAGTATTTAAACTAAACAAAATGATGTGTACCTTCTTGTTAGGAAGGGTCGTTACAACCTCCCCTCCTTAAAGAAACTCATCCACAAGTTGTCCTACTAAGGGTAAAGAGGTATTATGCAAGAGAATCTAAAGCCAGTGATCTCATATATTATATTCCCACTCCCATGTATCATAGTATATTAATTCATGCTACCATAGCACCCATACTAATGAAATTGTCCTTTCTCTTAGTGTCTTGATGGTTCGATCAACAATATGCACTGATTACTCTTAGAAAAAAGAATCATCCACTAAATAACCCACATTGGGTTGGAATATGTGTGATAGGTTTAGATAATTCTTGAAAATATGAGTTACATTAAATACATGAATAAAAGACCAGCATCTTCGAGGATGTTTAATCTTGTAATCCATTGGTCCAATTAATTTTAAAACCTCCATGGGTCAAACGAATCATGTTGAAAGCTTACCATGCCTTTGAATATGTCGGTGGACCAACATGGGTGACACTATTATAAAAACCCAATATTTATCATTGAACTCGAGAGTACATCAACATCAGTTATAACATGACTATTGTCTAGATTTCACTTTGATCCTATTATTTATAATCAACAAGACTTACTCTGTAATCTCATGTATAAGATTAGGTCCATGTAAAGATTCCTCCCCAGTCTCTATCCATCACAGAGGTGAATATAATATCCTACAATATAAATAATCATAAGGATCCATCTAAATGGTATCCAAAATGATGTTATTATTTGATAAATCAACAAGGGTTATGTTATTCTCCCACGAACCACCAAAGATAAGGAAACAGAATTGATCGTGTCCTCTAACATCTGAATTAAATATTATATCAATATTTATATCTAAGGGTGATAGAACATGATCATATGTACCTATGTAACAAAGTACATCTACAATCCCATCCAAAAATGAGATTTAAAGATATCATTCCTATCATATATGATATATCATGGAGCTCCATGAGGACATACTGCCACCATGAAGTATAGACACCCTCAATCTTCTACCGAGATAGTCTCTCACATAGTTAAGAAGTTTTCAACCTTCATAAAATGGCCAATGACTAAAAAAAATATTATCATTTCTTCAAGATTATATAGAAAAACCAATATTGAAATCCATGGAAACATCATCCCATTTCCACTTGATAATGGAAAATGGTTGTAAAATTCATTTCATTCATCGATGCACCTCCTTTACCATATTATAGGTAAATCACCATGTGATAAATCTAGAAACATAACATTTTATAGTTGGACACCAATAATAGTGATGTAAGTATCAATACATATTACTGAGATCGTGATGTATTACCCAATATGAACAATTAAATTCTTTCATCATATCCCCTATGGTTTTATGTAGAACCCATACACTCCCATTAAAAAATGTGGTGTCATCCACATCCATTGTCCAAATAGATGTTGAATCGTCACTTGATATTCTTTATTTTAGGAATATGGATTAGGGTTTAGATAGTGTTGTCATTCATACCTTCTCTATAAGGGTATAAGTCACTACTAAGGCTAAGATTATTGTATATCCATGATCACCCTTAAACTCAATTTTCATCTATGAAAACATTGCCATATTCATTGACCCATGATTGTCCAGTAGAACCACATTTTGATAGAATGTTAAGATTAATGAATCGGCTACTATATTATCATTTAATGAAATGTTAGAAACCTCAAAATCAATGCACTGAAGATACTCAATCTATCAACACTGCCTTAAATTCAGATCACGTTGTGTAATGATGTACTTGATTATTTTTATTTGTGAATAGCACAAAATTATCTCTAAGAAATTAGTGTCAACAATAAAATTATGTATGAACCATTGTAGCCAGCTTGAGATCGTGCATAATGAATTTACACTCATGAGGACTGAATTGGAGGGACCCGTACAAAATTACTAGCTCGCCAGGCATCAAAACAACTCACTACTTGAAACATGATGTGTCACAATAGAATCTATAGCTCCATTATTTATCTAACATAATCAGAACCGACATTGAAGTCAAACATCCATTGAAATCAGGAAAAGATTATTCACATGCTCTGACCATTAAAATTTCACACCCTTTTAAGTCAGAATGGTATTCGGTGCTGCAAGTCATAGGAAATCATGGATTAAGGCTCTAAATATCAAACTATACCTACCAAACTCCACAAGTCAAATATGTTCTTTGGATTCTCCTGGGAAACTACATCACTCACTTTATCTATGTATGCTAAAACTTCTAAATCTGAGATTATTTGACCTGGGAAGTGAAAATTTTCAATCCAAAAGTGGCATTTAATGAGATTAGTGTAATGATGGTGCTACTTTAGTGTAATCATCATGGTCTCAATATAGTTGTAATTTTCATGTCGATAAGGATTATAAAATAATATTTTTCCACAATAACTACCACATATGTGTCTAAATACTTATGGAAGACCCAATTCATTATAACGATAAAAATAGTAGGTGTGTTTGAGAGACCATACAATAGTACCAATTAATCATAAATAACATACCTTCTACTAAATATTATTCATATTTTGTATGACGTCTTGAAATGAACCTAATGATATCTCAACCTCAAATAATTCATTGAAAACACTCTCACTCCTCCTAGATAATTAAATTGGTCATCTATTTGAGAAAATGGATACCGATTCTTTATAATAATCTTTTTGAACTATTGGAAATCCACACAAAACCTGAGGGTACCATCCAACTTGGGAAAATACTAATGAACACCGAGGTGATGTTATGGAATGTATAAGACATTTATCCTATCTATCCTACAACTATTTCATGAGCACTAGAATCTATTTAGGTTCCATCCTGTAATTGGGAATAGAAATTGGTGATTCTCTTGGAACTAAATCACTAGTAAAATTTCCCCTATTACACTAAATGTACCCTAGAATTGTACCCAAGGATAAAATATGTGAACCAATCCACTGAAATAGGGAAAAAGTGTTTCATAACACCTGATCATCCCAGAAAAGACTGGAAATCTGAGTAGACATACACCCCAGCCTTTTCTACTTCATCCTCACATAAGTTAAGAGATCATACCATTATCACTTATATACATACCTGCGTACCAATGGATATTTAAATGTCACACATAGATTATATGTAACTCTCCAACCCTAGTTACCTAGAGTCGGTGAATTATTACATAACATGGAATGGTCACAAGAGATCATGTCTCGAAAGATCGATTAGTTTAGAAGCCTTGGAAGTACTAAATACATACATATGATTTATATAACATTATAAAATGAAAAAAAAACAACATTGTCTCCTTTGAACACATTAATATCCCTTATTATATCCCTAAAAGTCAGCCATAATATACATCCTCACATCATGGAAAAAATAAAACATAGAAATGGGTGAGCTCAGATGCTCAATAAGGATAATAATATAACAGAAAATTTCATAAATAAGGAAAAACACTTAAGGCAACATATAAGACCAAAAAAAATGCTTTTAAACATAAAATTCGTCATAATATGTCAAAGATAAATCAAATAATACCATTTACTTATTCACAAGGATATTCTACTAGTCGAATAATCACATGTAATACCAATAGCCAGTTTCATAATGATGGAATTCATAATGCCAGACATCATGAAAACATATTCAAGGCCTCATTCCTAGTATACAAATAATATTTTGATAATGACTTGTTCCAAGACACTACATTGTCCCATGAGACCTATTGATGCATCGAAAAGCTATAATGGGCTCCACCTGTCACTTACTATGTCCAATGCATTCCTCATATGAAAAGGATAAAACATAACATAAACATTCATATTAAAAATAGCTTATAAAATGTTAATACTTTAACCATAAACCATGAATGGAATAAAAATAACACATACATATTCAAACAAATCACAAAACCTTCAATAAAATATGGATGATTTTATCATAATTAATCAACTTTAAACAGGTGTAAAATCGATCAAAGGATATTGACATAAATGAAATAAAAAGTATTTGATATAAATAACTCTTTATATTTTGAAATCATTTAAAAGTCACATAATTATAAAAAAACATTTATTTTGAAAAGATTCTTATAATCTTGTGATGGAAGCTTCGAAGGTGTTATAACATAAGAAAATAGCCACACTCACCGTATAAGTTAAAGAAACATTATTTCCATAATTTTGTTGAAAATGTCGTAAAGGACCATGTTTTGAAAATGATGGAAAGAATAATTTATAAATTTTTTATAAAAAATAAAACAAGATTATACATGACTTTAAAACATAGTCTATTAATGAGTAAATATGTTTTGAAATACATTTTTAATAAACACGGATGTCGATGATAAAGAGGTACCAATAGATACTCACATAAAAAACCTCAGATAATGAAGAGATAGTAGAATTATCCCTTACCATATAATTTTCCTTGATTGAGGGTAATTTAACCTCCTTTATAATAGTTAATTCATTGTTATTAAATTATAAAAGAGCCACATACATATATATTATGTCATTTATGATCTTCTAATATTTCTTTGTTAATAAAATTTCCGGAGTAACATTGTTTCAGGTGTTAATTGATTCTTTTTCCTTTATATGTTTTGTTACATAAGTAATGTCTGTTATGGATAGGATGTATTTTAATCATAAAAAAATGATATTATGTTATTAAAATTATTTATAATCATAAAATTAATTTTATTCTTGAAGGATTAGTATGGGTAACGAATCTCATCGCGTTTGTGGAGACGGTAATTCGTACATACGCACGAGCGACAATATCATTCTATTGATGGTGAAATTGTATGTAATAAGATGGTATATCATATATAAAAAATAATTAACATGGTATATTTATTAACTAAATAAATTATACTCATTATTATACCCATCTAAATAATGAAGTGTTGAATAAAAAACTACACCATGATGTGAAGACAGTAAGCCGTATATACGCACGTATGGTGACTTTGTCATTCATAGGATGGATAGAATAATGAATATGGTTTTACCATATTTATAATAAATTCACAGAAATTGTAAGGTACTAGAGTTATTATTTTGTTATGGAAACAACAAATAAGAAGGAAGTGGAAGAAGAAAAGAATTTTCAAAGAGGTGATAAAATTATTACCTCTTCTTTGGGTGATTCCATTTTATTTGATAAAAAAGGATCCTTAGGTTAGTTTCTGATAAAATTATTTCATCTAGGTTGATGTGAGGGTAGTTGGGAGGATATTTTAGTAGGGTATGGTAGATCCAAATGGCTTTGGAGGTGTGATTTTTAGAGAAGGTGAAGTACCCTTTTATTAGAGAGGTGAGGGTCGCTTTAGGAAAAGCATGAAATATTAATTTATTATACAATCAATTTCAGTTTATAATGGCACAAAAAAGATTTATTTCTCGCCTAAGGTGGTGATGGGTAGAAAAACTCTCATCCAATTTGTTTTACAGGTTTAGTTAAACGTATTAAACTTATCTTTTTAATTTAACTCTTAGTTAAATAGTTTAACTTTTACATTGTATTCATGTATTATTATAATAAATGGTTAATAAACATACAATAAAAATACAATAGAACCCCAAGTAGTTTATTATTGATATATATAACCTTATATATGTCCATTGGATGATCCTTAGATTCTTAGGAATATTATATCAATTAATAATATAGTATTTGTTTTAAAAACTCATTAATGTCAATTTTGACACTATTTAGTATTTGATTTTTTTGAAAGTCATAAAAACTTTATCACTTTGAAAAAAAAATATTTAATTAACCCTAAAAAGGAATATTAACCTAGAAAATTCTTGAAATACATCAAAAGTATAAATTTAAAATTATATTATTATTTATAATATTAATTTTTTTCATCATTCAATATTAAGGTAATTACTACATCATCATTGTGTCATAAATAAATTTATTTATCTAATGTCTAAAATTTATAAATAAAATACCATTATGTATTAAATATTTTTAGTTTTCTAATTAATATTTATAGTCTAATTTATCTTATGTATAACCATATATTAAAAATGGTTTAGTTATTAAACATTGATTTTAACACTTTTAACTCTTCTTTAAAAAAAATAATAATAAATGTCCTAATCTAAACTAAGTTGACCAGAAAAATCATATTATATTGCTATGGTTGATTTTGGTCGAAATATAATTATCCATTATAATTTGGACATGTGTTACGGTAATTATAACATCATTTTTACCTTTAATTACCCTATTAACTTTTAACCATGGTAAATAAAATTAAAAAGTTACTATTCAACAAAAAATACTTTCATCCTATTTAACCAAATTTTAACTAATGATTTCAACCATTACACTTTTATTTTTTAAAATCAATTCACCGAAGCAGTAAAATTACATTTTATGCAAATTTTCTAACGTGCCCAAAAGGTGGGTAAAAGACGTTAAAATGTTCAATAAAATTTAATACATCTAATTTTATTATAAAATGACTCTAATGAATTACATTGAAATAATATAGGTACTATGTATCTATTTTGAATTAAAATAAATTAAAATAAAATAATAAATTATTAAAATAAAATGTCAGTTTTAAATAGTAACGCAGTGTTTTTAACTACTCATCAAAAATTAAACGTTTTTAGAAAAATAGAAAAAATTCACACTATGCTAATTTTGATATTCCGAATCAAAAAATTAAGTCCATTTTAAAAAATAAAATTTATAAAATTTCAAAAAGTGGGTATTAATATTCATAATGGCTAGTTTGATTGGTCGTGGTGTCCAGGAACTCAAAGTTGCGTACAACACAAGCTATTTCATTATTCAAAGAGAAACATACCATGGAATCTATGGGTGTTACATTATTCCCTCCTTCAAATAATGTTGTCTTTGAAATATATAATATAATACAACATAAAAAGATTTGGGTGGTTCTTCATTATATGTTCCTTGTGTTCCCATGTTTCCTATGCCATCCTATGGTTTCTCCATAGAACGTTATCCAGACGAGTCATCCGGTTTCTCAACAATTGTTCTTTGGTATCAAGAATCTTGACTGGATCTTCACAATAAGATTAAGTTGGTTCCAGTTCTATTTCTTCATAAGTGAGTACATGTGTTGGTTCATGCATGTATTTTCTTAACAGTGATATTTAGAACCCGTCATAAACTTTGGAGAGACATGGAAGAATTTCCAAATGGTAAGCTACAAATCCAATTCATTCTATAATTTCAAAAGTTCCGATGTGTTGGGGACTAATGTTTCCCTTCTTAACGAATAGTATAACACCCTTACATGACGATACCTTCAAGAAAACATTATCTCCTACTTGAAATTCAAAATCATTCTTTGAGTTATCGGCATAGCTATTTTGCCTAATTCGAGCTAATTTGATGTGGGTTTGAATAATATTCACCTTTTCTATTGTTTCATCAACATTTTATAGGCCTAAATTTTTTTCCACAAATATCATCCCAACAAGTTTGTGTGCGACATATATTTCTATATAATGCTTCATATAGTGCAATCTGAATACTTGAATGGAAGCTATTATTATAGGAAAATTCTACCAAAGGTAAATAATGATCCCACATACCTTGAAAGTAATGTGATCAAGATCTCAAAATTTATACTAAATTTTTAATAGTCCATTCTGATTTCCATCATTCTGAGGGTGGTAGGCAGTTCTCAAACGAAGTTTAGTATCTTAGGTCTTCTGAATAATTTTCCATAATCTTGATTGAAAATGGGGATCAAAATTAGAAATAACCTATAGGGATACTCCATGAAGTCTTACAACTTCATTAATATATAGTCATTTTAAACATTCAAGTGGTAAATCTTCTCTTATAGAAAGAAAATGTGATGAATTGGTAAGATGATAAAAAATGACCATGTTGTATCATTCCTTCTTGGATTATTTGGAATCCCCATGAGAAATTAAATCTTAATATCATCCCATTTGCACTTAGGTATGGGAAGAGTTTTCATGACTCATCTACGACGTTGTCTTCCGGCCTTAACTTATTGATTAACCATACATCTTGACACAAAATCATAAATCTCCCTCTTCATGTTGTCCCACAAAAAATGTTCCTTCAAACCTATATACATCTCAGTACTACCAGGGTGTTTTGAGAAATTAGATCTATGAGAATCATCCAAAAATTCCATTTTTAGATCAGGTATGTTAGGAAGATAAAGTCTCTTCCCAAATTTCAAAATCTCGTCTTCATATACGAAGTCAATCAATCTCACATCATTTACAGATTTATTTTTCTTCCAAAACTCATCATCATCAGTCTAAGGAATTTTTATCATCTATAGTAAGGATGTATTGGAAAAAATTTGAATAATTATTGATGTTTCACCTTCCATGATTATTCCTATATCCATCTTTACTAGACCTATGAACATATGATCTCTTTCAACTCTCTTCTTGTTCAAAACTTCATGATCCTTTCTCCTCAAATAATTTTCCAACTTATTTTCCTTCCTCAGGTGGTACTGTTTAGTGAAATCATAATCCTTGAGTAGTTAAATCCATCATCTTTGCCTCATTTTTAGTTCTTACTGTGAGAAAATATACTTCAAACTCTGGTGATTGGTATACATCTCACATTTTCTCCTTAGAGATAGTGTTTCCACATATTCAAAGCAAATATTACAGCTGCTAAATCAAGATCATGAGTGGGATAGTTTTGTTCATTAATTTTTAGTTGTCTTGATGCATAAGAAATAAATCTATCATTCTACATAAGGACACAATCATGTACTTTCATTGAAGCATCGCTATAAATAATAAACCCATCATTTCCCGATGGTAGAGTCAAGATAGGATCATTGACTGATATTCTCTTCAGTTCATCAAAACATTCTTCAAATGCTTTTATCCAAAAAAAATTAACCCCTTTACTTGTGATCTTGGTTATTGGGTTAGCCTATTGGGAAAAATCTGGGGCCAAATACCGATAATTACCTACTAAACCAATAAAACTGCATACCTCAGTTATACTCATTGGTGCTGGGAATTCTTGTATTTCTCTTGTCTTAGAAGGATAAATAGATATTCCATCCTTAGAGACAACATGGCCAATAATAAAAATCTCTTCAATCCATAATTCACACTTTCTAAACTTCCCATGTAATTCATTTCTTCTAAGAGTCATTAGAATAGTGCGCAAGTGATTTTTATGTTCTTCATAGTTTTTGGAGTAAACCAAGATATCATCAACAAATAACACTAAAAAGACATCAAGATATTCCTTGAAAATTCTATTTATTGGATCCATGAAAATATAGGGTGCATTATTCATTTCATAAGGCATTCCTGTAAACTTGTAATGCTCGTACCTAGTTTGAAATATTGTTTTCCGAATATCTTTCTCTTCACAGACAACTGATGATATTCCGATCAAAGATCGGTCTTTGAATAATAATGATCTCTATGAAGTTTATTGGATAAATCATCAATTTGAGGTAAGGGATACTTATTCTATATTTTTATAGCATTGATCTCCTTGTAGTCAATGTACAACCTCATAGATCCATATTTATTCATAACAAAAAGACCATGGGCTCCCAATAGAGAAATACTAGTGTGAATAAGTCCTTTATTATAAAATTATTCTAGTTGTTTCTTTAGTTCCACTAATTACATAGTGGCCATTCTATAAGGGGTCTTTGATATGGGTCTTGACCTAGGAATTAAATCAACATAAAACTCAATTTCTCTTTCTGGAGGATTTCTAGGTAAATCCTTTGGAATCACATCAACATATTCTTGCACAATAGGCACTCCCTCTATTTGAACTTTCCTTTCCCCACCTGTAGTTATTTCACTCACTTACTCTCCAATAATTTAATTTTGAAGAGCTAGTGGGGGTGGATCTAGATAAGAATCAGATGGTGACCGTTACGCTCTAATGATAAGGAACTCCTTATCATCATCAAAAAAATTTATGCTCCTTCTTATTACAATAAATTTTCACATCATGGTCCGAAATCCTATCCATACTGAGGATTATATCAAATTCAATCAGGGGTTTGGCAATGAGATCAGCAGATAAATAACGTTTATATACACTAATGGGAACTGACTCACAAAACATTGTTGCAATGATACTTCTATTAGGAGTTTTGACTGACAAATCCCTTATTAAATAAAATTATAAATATCTAATTTACATAGAAAACTAGAAAGATATGAAACAATGTGATTATCCAAAATCAAATAATGCATTGGCTTTATTGGAGGAAACCATTAAATTACCTTCCACCACATCATTCAGAGCTTCAACCTCAGTAGAAGTGATTACATAAGCCTTGCGCTTCTCCCTTGTACTTTTATGTAGTATGTTTCCTTGGATCTTAGGACATTTATTCTCATAATGCCCCATTTCTCTACAATTGTAGCATTAAACATTGATATCCTCTTTCTTTCCCTTGCAATCACACGCTTGGTGGCCTTTTTCACCACACTTATAACAAACTCCCATTCCCATCAGAAAAGTACTAGGGTGTTTCTTCCCACATTTATTGTAGGATAAAAATTAAAAATTTTCCTTGTTCCCCTTATTTCCATTTCTATAGTGTCAAGCAGATCTCTTTTTCTCTGTCATTATATTAAAGTCATAAGACTTTGAGAATTCCTTTTTTCACTTGATAGAAAATGAGATGCTATCTTCATATGATGATAAGGATTGTGAGACTAGTGCTCAACCTAGAAGTGGTTTTAATCCATAAATGAATTGATAAATATTATTCTTGGGTTATGTATATAACATGTTTCATGCCTTGTTATCCTTGTAAAGTTAGCCTCATACTTTGGAATATTCTCATCATCCTTTTGCCTCAGACTCTGAAATTTTCTTTCCATATCCGCATGATGGTCATGTGGAATGTATTTTTCTAAGAAATGTTTTTAAACTACATACATTCCATATTTTATACTTCTTCATCCTCATTTGTATTTTGAATTAATAACCACCATTGATCTGCATCTCCCATGAGGCGATAAACTGCCATGAAATTTTTTTCCCTTTTGATAATTTATGAAGTATGAAATATTTTCTCTAAGGAACTTATCCACTTCTCAACTACAAATGTATTTTCATTTCCACTGAATGTTGGTAGTATATTCCTAATGACGTAGTCTAACATTGATCTTATGACTTTTGGATTAGGATAATCCATATGGGTATGGTTATTGTTCATAATCTGAGTGAGTTTCCCCAGTATGGTAATAAGTTTTTCAGCAGTGGTTGGATCACTAACTTCACTATAATTATATTTAATAGGAGGTAAATCTATACATGGATTATGTGAGTTGATATGGTTTTAATTCATTATATTATGTTCCATTTCTAAACATTGGAATACACGAGATTAGTATATGAATCACAATACATAATTAAAAACTAGTAAAATACCAAACATAAGTTGAACAATTTATGAATATAATCCATAATCATAAAAAATATTTTTTGGGGAATCATTTACTCATAAATTCTTCATAATTATTTTAAAGAAAATGTGAATTATCCTTAGAATATCCCCCTAGAGAGTCGTAACTATGAATGTAGCAAGGCCTGTTGTCGTGTACCAGGATACCCTGAGTCAAGACCAAAACCCTTTGTTGGAGTTTTCAATCCTAGGTACATCTGTGCAAGAGTCACCTCTACCTACTTGTATCCATACAGATATGTATTTCTTGGAAAATACACAAAATCTATACATCACAAAAATTCTAGGAAGTTATTCTATAATAATCCTTAAAGTCTATCTTAGGGTAATGTTCTCTAATAATAATTTTTATAAATCTAATTTCCAGGGTTTATATTAAATTTCATCTGATACAAACTATAATGAACTGACCCTAGGTACCCATAGTTGGATCATTATTACATAACATTGGATTTATCACAAGAGATCAAGTCTCAAAATATCGATTATTTTAGTAGCCTTGGAAGTACTTTATACAAAATTAAGTTCTAAACAAATTATAAAATTAAAAACAACAATAAAATTATATCCTTTGAACATATTCATATCCCTTAGACAATCCCTGAAGGTCAGTCATAATATACATCTTCACATCTTGGGAAAAATAAAACATAGAATGGGGTGAGCTCAGATGCTTTGTAAGGATAAAAATATTGTAGAAACTATCATAAATAAGCATAAATACATAAGGGAATGTATAAGACTAAAACACAAGACTTTTACACATAAACTTCAGCATTATATGGAAAATATAAATTAAATAATTCCATTTACATATTCACATGGATATTCTACTAGTCGAATAATCACATGTAATATCAATAGACACTTTAATAATGATGAAATACATAATGTCGAACATCATAACCACATAGTCAAGGACTCGTTCCAAGAATACAAATAATATTTTATCAAGACCTTGTGTTAAGACACTAGTTTCTCTCATGATACCTACCGATTCATCGACGAGCTCTAGCGGGATCCACCCATCACTTACTAATTCCAATGCATTCCTCATATGAAAATCTTGAAACATGACATAATCATTCATATTAAAACTAGCATACGAAATGTAAATAATTTTACCATAAAAAATGAATGGTATAAAAATAATACATCCACAGTAAAACATATCAGAAAACCTTAAATACAATATGGAAGACTGTATCATAATTAATCAACTTCAAACAAGTGTAAAATCCATCAAAGGATGTTGACATAGATGAAATCAAAACTATTTGAGATAAATATATCTTTCTATTTTGAAATAATATAAAAGACAAATAATAATAAAATAAAACATTTATTTTGAAAATATTCTTATAATCTTGTAAGGGAAGCTTCGATGGTGTTATAATGGCCAAAAATAGCTGCACTCACAGTATAAGTTAAAATAACATTCTTTCCATAATTTCATCAAAATTGTCTTAAAGTAAGTTGTTTGAAAAATGATGGAAAATTACTTTATAAAATTGTTATAAAAAGTGAAACAAGGGTATAAATTACTTTTACCCATAGTATAGTAAAAAAAAATGTTTCAAAATACATTTTTAAGAAACATGGATGTGGATGATAAATAGGTCCCAGTAGATACTCACGTAAAAAAATTGGATAATGAAGAAATTGTAGAATTAAACCTTACCTTGTAATTTTCCTTGATAGAGGGTATGTTAACCACATGTATAATAGTTAAACCATTTTTATTAAATTATACAATAACCACATACATAAATATGATATCATATATTATCTTCTAATATTGCTCCGTTAATAATATTTCAGTAGTATCATTGTTTTGGGTGTTACCAGATTCGTTTTCCTTTATATATTTTGTTACATAAGTCATGTTTGTTATGGAAAAGATTTATTTGATTCATATAAATATTGATATTAAGTTCTTAAACATTATTTTTAATCATAAAATGAAAATTATTCTTTAATTATTACGATGGGGAATGAATCTCATCTCATTCATGGAGACGGTAATCCGTACATACGCACGAGCGACAATATAATTCTATTAATGGTGAAATTGAATGTAATTGGATGTTATATCATATATACCAAATCATTAACATGTTATATTTATTTTTTTACATCATTTATACTCATTATTATACCCATCCAAATAATGTAGTGTTGAATAACAAAACTACAACACGACGTAAAGATGGTAATCCGTATGTACGCACATATGGTGACATTATCATTCATAGAATAGATAGAATAATGAATATAGTTTTACCATATTTATAATAACATAAAAATAATTATAAGGTACTATTATTATTATTTTTTATGGAATTAACAATGAAAGAGGATGTTGAAGAATAAAATAACTTTGAAAGAGGTGATGAAATTATTACCTCTTCTGTGCATGCTTCCTTTTGATTTGATCAAAAGGACTCCTTAGGTAGTCTTATGATCAAAGTAAGTCCTCTATGTTGAAGTGAGGGTATTTGGGAGGTTATTGGAGAAGGGTTTGGCCAATCCAAATGGGTTTGGAGGTGTTACTTTGAGATAAGGGGAAGTACCCTTTTATAAGAGAGGCGATGGTCACTTTAACAAAATCATGAAATAATAATAGTTTATACAATCATATTTGATTTATAATGGATCCAAAATAATTTATTTAGAGGATAAGGTGGGTATGGGTCGAAAACCTCTCAGAAAATAGGTTTTAGATAGGTTTAAGTCACTGTATTAATCTTATCTTTTAGATTTAACTCTTAATTAAATAGTTTAACTTTTACCATGTATTCTTGTATTATTATAATAAATGGTTAATAAACATACTATAAAAATAAAAGATAACCAAAAGTGGGTAATTTTTGATATATCTAACTTTATATATGTTTTTTGTCTGATCATAAGATTTTTAGGAATATTATATCAATTAATAATGTAGTATTTGTTTTAAAAACTCATTTATGTCAATCTTCACACTGTTTAGTATTTGGTTTTTGTGAAAGTCATAAAAACTTTATCACATTGAAAAAAATTATTTAATAAACCCTAACATGTCTTATTATGGTTGAAAATTATTTGAATACATCAAAAGTCTCAATTTATAATTATATTAATATTTATAATATCAATTTTTTTAATATTTCAATAATAAGGTATTTACTACATCATCATTGTGTTATAAATAAATTTAATTATTTAACATCTAAAAATTATAAATAAAATACATTTATGTATGAAATTGTTTTATATCTATATTTAATATTTATAGTTGGATTTATCTTATTTATAACCCTATATTAAAAATGGTTTAGTTATTAATCTTTGAATTTAACACTTTTAACTCTTCTTTAAATAAAATAATAATAAATGTCCTAATCTAATCCAAGTGGACCTAAATGATAATATTTTATTCATAAGGTTTATTTTTGTGGAAATACACTTATCCAATAGAATTAAGACAGGTTTTAGGATAATTATAATATCATTTTTACCTTTAATAACCCTATTTACTTTTAACCGTAGTAAATAAAATTCCAAAGTTACTGTTCACCAAAAATAAAATTCATCCTTTTGAGCCAAATTTTAATTACATATTTCAACCACATCTCTCAAATTTTTCAAATTGAATTCAACGAAGTGGTAAAATTATGATTTATGCAAATTTCTTAACATGACTAGAAGGTGGGTAAAAGACGTTAACAAGTTCAATAAAATATTATACATCTAATTTTATTATAAAATTCCTCCAATGAATTAAATTGAACTAATATAGATATTATGTATCTATTTTGACTTAAAATAATTTTAAACAAAATAAATAATTATTTAAATAACAATATGGTTTTAAACAATAACGCAACGTTCCCACTATTCATCAAAAATTAAAAGTTTTTAGAAAAATACCAAAAATTCACCCTAAGATAATTTTGAAATTACAAATCCAAAAATGAAGTCCATTTTAAAAATAAAGTTGATAAAATTTAAATATTTTGTAATTACTATTCATAAAGGCTAGTATGATTGGTCGTTGTGTGCTAGAACTCGAAGTTGTGTATAATTAAAGCTATTTCATTATTAAAGGAGAAGTATGTCGTAGATACTTGGGGTGTTACATTATAGAAGTCAATATGAAATCGATAGGGAACTAACCAGACCATATTTATGATTACATAAATCCCTATTATATCGAGGATGAAGAGATTTTATATGAAAATACATATCCCTATATCAAGGGTAAAATCATTAGAATAGATTATGAACTCATATAGGATACCCAACAGGGTATTGAGTGTCATCTCACCATATAATTGTTCTATATCGAGGTCCACACTCTGCATAACCATCTCACAGGTAATGGAATGTGATGCACTTGTGGAAAAAAAGAAGACACAAATTTAGAGGCTGATAGAAAGTACCTTTAAGATTAGACGGTTTGGTGCTCTACTTATCAAGATTAGGTTGAACCGCTTGTAACTGGCATGTACCATAACCCTGATTCATAGCATGACTGCCCTAAGTAGGCATGCTTGGGTATCCTTAGTCTAAATACCTCTCCCTCATCATTCGCCTTTGACTGAGGGGTCAGCGGTATTACAGAAGCCTAAAAATGAGATACTATAGTCCACACACCAAAACATGGGGTTTGTGTAGATCCTCACCCACTAGGAACCAAATGAGTGGTTTTATAGAAGTGCTGGACATAACCCATCTAGCCTCAATCTCTTCATTCCACTAGATCTCATAAACACCTACGATTCATATGTTTCAGCATATTATACTGGGGAATGATGAAAACACTATGAGTCTATGTTTCCTTACTACTTCTCCCTCCATGATTTTCTTTAATGTGATTCTTTCTCTAGTTAATGGAAACATCGATTGGTCTGGGTATTGAACTAGTATTGGATTACCTCAAATTTCACTCTATTATAAGGTCTGGGATGACTATCACAGAAATAGTAGTCATCCTGAATTATTTTCCCAATCAGATGGGGTATACCATCCCTTCCTTGAATTACCATGAATTTATAATATTATCAAAATATTGAGTTAGCGAAAAACACTGAAGCTCAGTACAATGTGAATAACACGCCATGACAAAAATGTGTATGTCTCATAGGTTTATAAACACTCTATCCAATTATTCCCTCATATTATGTAGAATTAAATATTCATTGATGATTTCTTTGGATATTTTCATTGTCCATATCGCAATGTTGGTCTACATGCGTAATAACATCCCATAATCTATTGGATGAAACACGTAATATAAAATCAAAGAGTATGACTCTATACTCTGGAAGTATATCTAGATGGTCAAAAATCTAAATCATGGACTCCATTCATATCTCAGAAACATATGGTCTTCCAAACCTAGAAAAGGTGGGAGGATTTTTCTACTAAATTTCCTGATTCAAATCTTCCATTGTTGGGGAAGGTAGAGAAATACCTTGAATATTTTTCATCATGCATAAGAAAATATCTATAAACTGGTCCCATATATGTAACAAGAATAGGTTCCATATGTGGAACTATCAGAGGAATCATTAGTGGCTCAAGGACTACTAATTCACGTGCATGATTGTCACCACCTATAGGGTAAACAATTGGTGGATGTCATGGTGGCATGATGCTAAAATGCCAAATGGAAACTTCAAAATATATCTAGATAATTAAAATAATTATAGATAATGTTCTTCTGAAAATTACAATCATCATTATTTTTTCTAAAAGCAATATCTAGATGATATTATAGATACAATAAAAGGATATAATAGGGTAAGAGACTCGCATATACCAAATACTAAATTCAGGTCTGGGTCTAGGTCTTATATCAAACATATTATATGGCCCATTCATTTTAAATTGCATATTAATTTTAATTTGTTCCTTGTATTTATTTAAATATAGGTAAATTATTGAAATATATGGATAACCATTTCCAATTTATAGGGTCCCATACTCTTTATAAATTGAAATATGGAATCCAGTTAATCTAAACCATAACATGTTCTAAACCATGAGAATAATGGTCCCCTACTCAGTATTCCATAACCAATATTCAATGGTGTATTATTTAACCTATGAAAAAAATATTTTTATGTTATGGATTACACATTATGTTTCAATTATGATTCATAATTCCTGCAAGAAATGTCATGACATTTTGATTTATAATAATAATGTTCCAACCATATGCGAAAGGAAAATATATACTAAAAGTAAACTTGGAATGGAAAAATTTAAGTCATATAAATATAATTTTTCCTATATTGATGCATGTAATAAAAACCTTCATTTAAAGGGGCCTAGGGAACAAAAATATGATAGAACTAACACTAATAACAATAACATCATAAGAAATGTGTGATAACCAATGGTGAAGTCATATAAAATTTAATAGGAATAATCGATAAAATAAATTAACCATCCCAGGTAATTTGGGATTCCCCTGTATGGCGATTAACCACCACTTGGCACATGATCATTGTCAAATTATTTAATCTCATATTCTCTATTATAATACCAAAATATTCAGAAAAAGGAAAAGAAACAACTATGATATCACTTTGTAATAACCCGACCAATGATCCACTTAAGTTATTCCCTAAGCTAGTGGGTCACATGGCCTCTATCTTGCATCCCCATATAATAAAGGTTTCTGACTAGAATCATAGATGTGTGGGTTGTATTTTCGGGAGATAATACCCTCATATCATGGTTGGATGGTAGATTTATTATATAAACAGACACTGGAAATGGAATTTATAACTGAGACTATAACCATTGGACCAGTAACCCAACATAGTGGAATAATAATACAACAAATACAATAATCAACTATGGATGAATAAATAAATGAGAAACTATAATAATAAGAAAATACAACATTCTGAGTGATATGAAATGATGTCACATGATGTTGATATACAAAAAAGAGACATAGGAAACACATGTACAACATTCTATACAAAAAATCTGAAAATTAACCATCCACTAGAATCTCAAGCATATGCTCAACAATCTTCTCCCATAATCCAATAATAAGTAAACCATATCATGAACCTATTACATGGAACTTGACTTTATCCGTACCTATATAAAATTAATCTACTTAGGTACCAAAGGTTGTAGGATTAAGGTGTGAGATAAAATCAAAGTATTCCACAACCAAAAGTGTCTATAAGTAATCATTGTTGTATACATAGATAACAAGTGTGCATGTGTAGTGAATAATAATCGATGTCGAGCGAATAAATACCCACCAACTCATGTTCCCTAGGACACCTGGTGGATCTACCTACAATGGAATAACCAAAATAGATTCTGATTAGAACCTATATATATAGAAATAATATTTACATATATAGTATAGTTATATATTATATCAACCTTTATGAACTAAGTATGTGATGAAGTATTTGTCCATTTACTTGGCTACTAGGTACTGGTTGGATCAGGGCATAACTTTAACATCCATGACCTTTATAAATGAGATAATAATCTCAAATAGAGGGTATATTTCTTGAAAATCATAATGAATTTGAGGCATCATTCTCATCACTCAATATAGGATGGGAAAGTCATCATTCCCAACTCCCTAAATAGATGAATGTAGAACATCATGTCCATCACCCAGATTATATTATATTGGTGTGAGATGTCAAGATCCACACCCGATGTAAGGGAGAGTGGAACATCATTCCCAAAAACCATAAACCATCATCAACAACTAATACGAATGGAAAAATAATTATAATAATAATCTCAATGAGTAATTACCTCTCATTTTTAATAATCACCAATACCAATATATAAAATGCTTCATAATACGTATAATCAATATAACAAAGCATGTGTCATTAGGCATGCAATTTCCACCCATTATTATTCATTTCATTGAAACAATTTCACTAATTTAAGAAGGTAATCCCATAATGAAGAAATTCATTTAATAAAACCAAATAATTTAATTATCCAAGGAAATTAAATAAAATTTCATGGTGTAACCATGCTTTTTGGTGGTGATATTATCAAATAATAAATTATCCAAAAGTGGTAATTCCATTAAAAACCCCAATAAAAATTCATAGAATGTGTTTGGTACACTTAATAAATTTAATATAAAGGTAATTTCAAGATGTAAGATCCATGTGGTGGATATGACCTAGGTCAGAATCATCAAATTACCCAACAAGGTTTCTCAAGAATGTATTAACAAGAAAAAAATTGCTTAGAATCAAGAACTCATTTATAGGAAATTCATGGAAAACGCCCGCGTGGAATAAATGTGGGTATAAATATAATAAAATAATTAGGAAAAACATCTAGACCAACAAAATTAAGGTCATATATTACTCCTCATCCAATTGCAACTTCATATTTTATGTATATCAGTTGAAAATTGAAAAATGGTCCAAGGACTAGAAAATAGGGAAAACGATCGTTCACATAATAGTGAAAAATATATGAATAGAACCATGAAATAAAGAAGGAATAAAGATCATGTCGACATGGATATAAGGCCTTAGAAGGAACATGACTCATTGTCTAAACATGGTAGTAATATCAAAACCTAGGTTAAATTGTGGGAGAGCTCAACAGAAGAGGTGGATCTCCTGCATACTTAAAATGAGGAGAAGAAAGGTGGGTTATTGTTTTAGGTTCATTTAGTAATTTTTTTTATTTCACCCTCAAAATAAGGGATTAATAATTTTTCTGAATGGTTTGGTCAAACCATGTGAAAACTATGCTCCCTTCAATGTCATAGGATAGACCCAACATGGTTACAACTCACAATTTCCCTAACAATTCTCAAACTAGGAAAAAGACCACATGGAAAGTTGTCTAACATTTTACATGAAGTGAAGATTTGGATGTGTGGTTGTAGAAAAACTATGTGGCCCCTACTACTCAAAAGGTGACCTACATAGTTACCCTGCATGGTTTTTACTATCAATTTGATAACCATGTGGCATACCCTTTTTCCCATTTTCTAAAACTTTGGGATCCGAAGAAGCATCGAACACTCTAAGGAAATTGAGTATTCCATAGTTCATATTTACCTTGATTAAAAAAATGATTTATATAGACATTAAATGAGTTAGAACTTATTTAAAATATAGTTCATTACAATGTGAGTGAACTCAGTGTAGGATAAAACATTCATTGAACAACAACAAAATGATTTCAAAACTAGAGACTTAAGATTAATTTCATACATATCTAAAAAACAACTTCATTAACTTGTAAATTTCATCAACTAATCATATCCATTCTATAAGAACATTATTCATTGTATCTGCTTCATGTTACAAACTCCCCCCTAAATTGTAAAAATTACGAACAAACAAATGGAAAGAGTTATATAGATTTTTCTCCCCTTTGATAAAACTAACAAAAAATATGATGGATATTGTATGGATTTACATACCATATAATTTAATATTATGAGTTTTAACATCCATTATCAACCTAATTTTATAAAAAATTTCTGTTAGAAATGGTTTTTTTGAATATATTAGAAGCTTTATCTATTTAGGGAACCACATCCATCAACAAATATTCGGTTTCCACAATCCCTGAGTTGAATTTATATTTGATATTAATGTTATTCAAATAAGAAAATTAAACATGATACAAATTATAATTTCTATAACATTGATTATAATAACCCCATATAATGGGATAATTGATATCAATAAATAATTCTTCCAACTATGTATTCATCCATGTAACATTTGTTTCAAATTAGGTGGGAGATACATACTAAGATTGTACTATAATGAGAGTAATGATTTGTTGATTATTTTTATACCATCTCACACATAATTTCTTGAAGGGAAATTATCCAGCATATGTGTATTTTTTATCATTAACACTTCTTTCCCAGTAAACAAAATTATAAAAAAAATAGATCAATCATTCATATCCAATCATATTTCAAACCAAAATAAACTTTTTCCATTGATATATTTAATAATTATTTATCAATAATGTGATGATATTCCATTGGAGAACATTGAAATATACAACAATGAGTAGTGAAAAAAATACTAGAATCTAATTTTGTTATATATAATAATAATCTAGTTATCATTCAAAACAAATTATGTTATAACCTCATTCAGCCAGTATATTTTCACAAATTTGTTCCCACTAAAATCTATTTGGATAAAATATTTGACTCTTCCATTCCGAACATCTTGAAATGTTCCCTAACATACTTATCTTAAGAGAAGAAAATATATTTGAAATTTTAATATAATTGGAGGAAATGAAATTTTTTCAATACTCCATTTATGGAAATTTAAAATAACATTTAAATTTACAGAAAAAATATTAAAATTTCTCTTTATCATTCCTAAAAAATATTATGTCATCAACAAAAACAATCACAATGAGAAAATCCTATTATTTTTCTTTATTATATAGACTAATATTAAATTTTCCATTCATGAAGTGCAATTTCCTTAAATAATAATCCAACATAGAATTAGGGGCTCTTAGGGATTGGTTAAACCCATAAAAATTATTATTCAACATGCCGACATATCATTGAAAATTTTCAATTCCAAATCAACATGGTTTTTCAACAAAAAAATAATTATATAGGTCTCAATTAATAAAGGTTAACATGGAAACTATATAGAATATTTTATGTCTCTATTGTGTAGTGGTAATAAGAAATTTTGTGATAGTTTCTAACCATTAAACTGGAGAAATGATATCATAAAATTAATTAATTTTTGTTTGTGAGTAACCTTTATATACTAATAATTTTTATTTCATAATATCAAAGCACTATCACTAAACATGTTTCATAAAATTCACATTGCACCAGTCAAATTCTTACTTCATGGTTTGGGTATAAGTTCCAAATCTTCATTATTCTCAATATTATCTAGTACATAATTAATAACTTCAACCCACTATTGATTCTATATGTATTAATTAAAATCATTTGGATAAAATCTAGTATATATACTAAAGTTGGGTTCCTCCAGCCCGACTTGTCACCTCCACAAGAAGCCACGTCACCTGAAAAAAAAAATCTTCCCTCAATTACCCCCAAACCATCGAGCTCTACTACCGACACGAGTTCTCCGACCTCCAGGAATTTCATTCATGTCGCTCTGTTTACCTGCTCTTCTGTCAATGCCTAGGGTTTCGACAGAACTCCGTTCAATCGTGCACTTCAGCCAAAATCATTTCCACGAGCTCGACTCTGACTCCACCTGATCCTCCTTCGTCTCATTCACCTTTGACTCCTCTTCCCTCAGCTTCTTCGTCTTCATCTCATCCATCTCCCGTCTCCTCCCTCTGCTGTCATCCATCACTTGATGATCTCCCTATTTCCATCGTGCGACCACATGAACTCCATGAACCTTTCGGTATCAATAGTCCATTGGAAGGGTTTTTGATCCACTACTCTTACAAACAAGTTTCTTCCTATATCTTCTCCATCTCGCAATTCCCACGCTATCTCGTTGACCGATCTTCCTCGCATATGGATCCTACTGTCTACATCATTCCCCACAAACGACTGACCGATCATCCTCACCGACGCTTCCCACTATTTTCTTCTCCTCCAGGAAAGTGCCTCCCGAATTTTCGTTTCCTTTTCAATCCTCCAATTTAATGGGTGTTCCTCTCCAGTTGAATGACACCATTGTGGGGTTCTTTCATTAGAAGTCTGATGTCGACCAATGAGTGTCTAATCCCAATGGTTCACTTCAACAACTGATGATTTCACACAAAATCAATCCATTCCGTGGAGGTAGATTTAGTTGATGAATTGGGTCTCTTGTATCTAAGGTAACTATACATTTACACTATAGTAACCTAGACACACTGTGTATTGTGAGTTATTTCGACTTTAGCAACAAAAATAGTTTATATTAGCTGCTGCAAGCTCCATGTCCTACAACCATTAAACCAATTCCTTCCCACAAAACCTACTACATCTTCTACATTGGTTGTCTATTTCAGGTATTAACACTCCCACGTACTGGTCGGCCAATTACAGATCTGAGAAGATCTTATAAAAATGTGATAGCTTCAGTTTGTAACTCCATTACCTATACCTATTCATTCAAGAATTTTGAATAGGTAAATAAAAATTTATTTACTCTTTCTTCGACAAATACATGTTTTTTCAGTTTTAGGAAATTCCAAACAATTTTCATATGCTTCTCGTTGTTTTCTTCTCCTCCAGCAATGTGCCTCCTAATTTCTTGTTTCCATTTTAATCCTCATAGAAAGGTATGATTTCATTTTCGGCAGTGTAAAGTGACTTCCTTTTGAGTTCACCCTTTGGTATATTTCCTTCGTCCCATATTTTGCAGCTCATTTTGTAATTTTTTCACACAGTTTAGCTTTTTTTTAACTATTATTTTATGTAATGATGACTCTGTCAGGTTTGATTTCAAATAAAAAATGATATATGCCCATTGATTTTGAGTTTTATTGATCTCAAATCATCAATGTGGTTGATGGAGACTGATGAAACTACTGAATGATTTCCATCAAACTGCAATTATCAGAGCCCTGATTGAGATAAATCCTTCACTGATTAGAGCCCTATATGATGAGGTAATCCCTACATTGATTAGAGCCCTGAATATTTATCCCTAATATTATTATGATATAGTATATTTCATTGCTGGTTGTAGGTGTGTCCATTATTAGGGAGGATAGGGTACTGTTTCTTACTGAGTTGTAATAACCAACATTTCATTCATTTTTGTGGGATCTCCATTATACAAAGTTCATAATTGATGATCATTTTCCGGTAATATTATTACCCCATGTTCTACATTTTATTACCAATATCCACTTACTATTTCACTATTTATTTGATATATATTAACCATAATTATAATTGTTTCTATGAGAGGTGCATTAAAGAGATACACGATGAAAATGGGTGAAGTGTACCACCACATGAAGGTTATTTTTGTTTCAAATGCATTTTTATGTTATTTTTTATCTTATATGTTTCGGTTTTATACATATTATTTTTTGAATATTATTTGTGTAACTTATATGTATTCAAAATTGAAATATGCAGGTTCATATTTAATTCAAAATTAAAATATGCAGGGTTAGAATTGAAATATGCGGGTTCATTTTTATTTCAGAATTGAACTACACAGGTTTATAATAATTTCAGGTTTATACATATTAATGTTTGAATATTATTTGTGTAACTTATCTTCATTCAGAATTGAAATATACAGGATCATATTTTCTTTATAATTTGAATACATAGGTTTATATTTATTGAAATAAAAAGGATCATATTTTGCTCCACCTTTGCCTTCAGCTCATCGTCATCTCCAAAGGTTTCCGCCTCAACCTTGGGGTCGCGATTTTCATCGTTGTTATCTACGGTTGTTCTTCATTTACACTATTGTAACCTTGATTCATTGCAAATCCAACTCTCTCTCATAATTTTTGTTCCATCTACCTATGGTAACCCTTTAATTATTTACTATGGTAAGCCCTATTTTTTATATAGCTTCATATTTATTTTAGAATTGAAATATACAGTTTCAAATTAATTTCAGATTCTATGATTTTATTTGTCACCAATATTTTCTAATTAAAATTCTAACTATATTATATATATAGAAAAAATGGTCTTGTGATTTAAATAGTGAGGATATGGTGAAACATAATCTCTAATTGTCTTGAGACACTGTGGTGAAAACAATCCATTCCATTGAACTACTCATCCTAATGAATGGATACATAAACAAGAAGACTAAAAAAGTGATAGACTTTTTTTGATAAAATAGAATGGTAACACTGCAGGTTGACTGTTTTTTTATTTTTTTTATTTGTTTTCCAATTAGTTGTTTACTATTAGATTGTAGTGATTTTGATTAAGTGGTTCTACATACATGCCTGTATTTCAATTTTTGGAGAATTTTTAGGATCTTAATCAGGTCTTTATTATGCTTTTCTTGTACTGTAAAGATTAAATATTTTTGACTTATGTTATTTCGTTGGTTATTTATGATCTATTTTGTTGGTTGCAGCTACTGTTTTTGAATCTTATTCTTGGGAATATTTATGGTAACTTTAAGTTCATAGAATCTGTTTTCATGTTTAAAAGTTTGGAGCTATGAGTCTAATGAAAATTTTTATTGATATGCAGAGATCGATTCAAGTTTAGGAAGCTGCATTGACCTAGAAAAATATTCCAACTGTAGAATCAGTGTAGGTGCACCAATGAAAATGACTGGAAACATATCTTCAATTTTAAATTGGATTAGTGTCTCAATGCAGACTCACTTATATAAAAGTAATGGTATTGTTTTATTTTTAGAGATTTTGATGTGTGGATTGTTTTGCTTTTAGGAGTTGGGTTCACATCGAAAAAACATGTATTTATATAGGAAGGTGTCCGTTCAATAATCATGTTCTTCTTCAGTTTTACTTGACAGTACTTGAATTTGGATTCAATGGGCAGGTTTGAGTTGTTTTACTTGTTTTTTTTCTGTCCACTAATGTTCAATTTCTATTTTTTTTTATAAGCAAGGGTTTGGATTTTTCATCTTCAATGTCAATGCATTAGTTCCAACTTATATAAATCAAGATCTGTGAAGAAGGTTTTATATCTCTCATTTAGTTGAATTTTTTTTCTTTATATTCATGATTTAATATTTAAAGTTTTATTTTTATTATTTTCTAATTGTTTTCTCAGTTCATGTGAATATAGAAACAGGAATTGTAAATAAAGTCAGGTAATTTCACATATTAATTCTACTAAATGTTTCTTAGTTTATGATGTGCCTACAATTTCTCAACCTGTATTGAATATTACAAAAATGTGGAGTTTTTTTTTCTAAAAAAATATATTAATGAATAAGTATAAGCAGTTTTATTTGACTGTTTTCTAATTTTTTTTCTCCGCAGTGCATGTGAATACATAAACATGAATTGGAAATGAATGTAGGTAATTTTTCCTAAAATTGTGGAGTTAACCTCCCTTCCATCCAACATATGAAGGCAGGTAATTTGTTTTCACTATTGAATACACTATATATTGTTTTTTATCTTGATTTCATCCTTGACTAAAAAAATATTTCATCCAGGCCTATGAATACGTTCAGATCATCAAAACATATATCAATGTCAATGCCTTAGTTTCAACCTATCAAAATCAAGATCTGCAAAAAATGTGTTCTATCCTTATTTCTTAAATTTGTTTTGCCTTTACATTAATTATTAAATATTACCATTTTTATTTCACTATTTTCTAATTGTTTCCTCAGTGTGAATGTGAATTTGTTTTTCCCTTATATTCATTATTAAAATTGGGCAGCCCCTATGCTTACCCATTATTGGTCTCTACTCAGGTGATCTTTAAAACCAACATCACAACACTCTTGTGTATTTACGATATATCCTTATTTTAGAGGA
Source organism: Viscum album (assembly GCA_963277665.1). Lineage (NCBI taxonomy): Eukaryota > Viridiplantae > Streptophyta > Magnoliopsida > Santalales > Viscaceae > Viscum > Viscum album. The sequence continues at coordinate 1,567,219,965 of OY728120.1, forward strand.
GTGGATCATATTTTCCTTGACAAAATTTTGTTATGTGGATTGATTCAGTGACTTACTTGCACCACTATAGTCATGAAGAAAGACTTGGCACCGCGATAAGGTATGTAATTCAAATCACTACAAAACATTCTATCATAAAAAATCCTACTTACATGACACCACCAAATCCTGTTTACATGAGAAATACATCCTTATTACCTTGGACTGAACTTTACAAAATTTCTTACAGGAGGAAGCATAAAATATTTGAGATTATTTATATGTATGTGTTTACTTATTAGTTATACATTGATATTTATGGATTTCTTATTGAACTGTGTATCTATTGTAAAAAAGGTGTTTTTAAAGACATGATATACATATTTGTGGATTTATTATTAAATTTCTCCATTTTACTCACAGATAGTATGTTTTCATAAAAATTAATGTATGTGAAAGTAAATATATTGGATGAATGTGTACGTCCTCAGCTCCTAGATTATTACATGTTCTTTGACCACTATAACTCCTCACAACTAAATAAACAGGTACAACACCATATTTTTTTCTATAAATGTTTCTTATTGGTCATCAAGCATTTAAAATCCAAATCTTAATAGTTACAGTTACTCTTACTAATTCTAAATTGTTATGTATTAAAGTAGTAAATATTTTTACACAACATAGAGTCTTCTATTTTCTTTGATTAGTGGGATCATGTATTTTATTTCATTAATGGAAACCTTTTTAGAGTAGTGGAACAAGTTTGAGCATGTGAATCATGCATTTTTTCAGTACTGTATCATGTTATTTGTTCAAGAAGTGGATCATGTGCTTCATTAGATCAATGAATGATTTTAAGAGCAACAAATCAGGACTTTTAGAGCAGTGGATCATGTGCTTCATTGAGTGTTACTTTCATTTTAACTAATAAAACATCAATTTTTTCATACCATTTGTATTTTTTTCTATGATTGATACATACAAGGCATTTATGTAATTTATTAAATATTACCTTAAATGTAGGTAAACATATGCATGATTGTGTATGCGATCAAGTCAGGGCTTATTAGGTCTTATTCAACACTATTACTCCTCATCCCTAAAAAAACTAGGTAAAAACAATACCTTTAATTTCATGAAATTTTTTCATATTGGTCATCAAGAATTTAACTTCAAAATGTTATTAGGTTACTTCTACTAAATCTGACATGACATGTTTTAGAGAAGTGTATCATATTTAACGATAGTGGATCGTGTATTTTAATTCTGTAGTTGATCATGTATTTTAATTCAGTAGGGGATCATGTATTGTATTTTTTCATGTATCACATTACTTTTTAGAGTAGTGGAATATGTTTTTTCTTTGACCTGTGTCTCGTGATTTTTTTGAATCGTAGAACTTGTAATTTATTTGAGAAGAGGATCTTGAGATTTATTAGATCATTGGATCTTTTTTAGAGCACTGTATCATGTATTTTAGGGCATTGAATCATGTTTTTTAGAGTAGTGGGTAATTGGTACATGTTTTCTTCACTTTAATCTTTTTCATGCATTAAGCAAGTCCTTGATTCATCTGGTTAGTGGGAATGGGAGGTGAGGGGAGGAGCTGGGCAGGTTGGAGGGGAGGGGAGGGAAGGGGAGGGGAGAGGAAGATGAGGGCAGGGGGAGGGGCCTGGTGGGGGAAGAGGTTTGGTAGGGGGAGTGGTGGGGGAAGGGGCTGGGCAGGGGGGAGGCTGAGGTGGGAGGGAGAGGTGTTAGGATTTGGTGGCAGACAACCATAGGGGAGGGGAGGGGTAGAGATGGGTATGGGGGGGTAGGAGGAGGTTCTGGAAATTGGGTGGGGGATAACAAGCTCGGTAGGGTGGGGGAGAGAGGAGGGGATGGGCATGGGAGGGAGGAGGACATGGGAGGAGGGTCTGTACAGGTGCTGCTCATCTTGCAGAAACATTTTCTAAAGCAAAATGCCAGACCAAGGTGTTCATTCCATAAAATAATTATATTTTAATGCGTTGCTTTTTTTTCTTGTACCATAGTCTGTCCACTGTTTGGTTTTGTAATGAAGGTTGTTGGTGTTCCTGTTACATTGTATGGGGGATCTCAATATCCAGTTTTTTGAGACTAATGTTGAGTTTGATACAATATGCAAGGTATTAGTTTTAATGCTCAACATGACATTATGAAGACAAGAAAATATATTTTGTTCAAAACAGTAAACATGCAAACCTTTTTTAATGTCTGCCGAAGCACATGCCAAATATGTGTTTTTTGTTGAAATTATGGATTAATAAAAATTAACAACTTAATTTATTAGTTTTGATTCATTTGGAATCCCTTTATCATATAAGAGTAATTTGTTTAAAGTAATTGTTTGATTCAGAACAAGAATTGATTTGAGCACAAGATTTTAATAAATGTATATTAATTATAGATTAACACCCATCTCATAAGAAATGTTTGCACGGATTCCCTTTCTAAAGAGAAGGTATTAATATATTTTTTATTATCAAATTTCTTCTATTTTTAGGGAATATTTTATAGTTGAATGGATTATTGTAAGAGAACCAAATCTCATTGATGCTAATTTTAAATTTTCTTAGTTCTATTTCATCAAAGTTATTTAATGAGTGACCTTCTGCTGTAGTCTTGAACATTGTTGATGTTTGAAACATTTGGAAGGTTGGAGGGGAGGGGCAGGGGCTGGGTAGGTTAGAGGGGATGGGAGGGGAGGGGAGGGGCTGGGCAGGTTGGATGGGAGGGGATGGGAGGGGAGGATGATGGCAGGGGGTGGGGGCTACTGGGGGAAAAGTTTGGGCAGGGGGGGAGGGGAGAGGAGGGGTAGGGGATGGGCAGGTTGGAGTGGAGGGAAGGGTAGGGGAGGCTGATGGCAGGGGGAGGGGGCTGTTGGGGGAAATGATTGGGTAGAGGGGAGGGGAGGGGAGGGGCTGGGGCTGGGCAGGTTGGAGGAGAGGGGAGGGGAGGGGCTAGGCAGGTTAGAGGGGAGGGGAGGGGAGAGGAGGATGATGAATGTGGGGTGCTGGGGGAAGAGGTTGGGCAGGGGGGAGGGGAGGGGGCTACTGGGGAAAATGGCTCGGCAGGGGGGAGGGTGATGGAAGGGGGGAGGGGGCTGCTGGGGGAACAGATTGGGCAGGGGGGAGGGGAGGGGCAGGGGCTGGGAAGGTTGGTGGGGAGGGGAGGGGAGGGGCTGGATAGGTTGGAGGGGAGGGGAGGGAGGGTAGAGGGGGATGATGTCAGGGGGGTGCTGGGGGAATAGATTGGGCAGGGGGTGCTGGGGGAAGATATTGGGCAGGGGGAGGGGAGGTTGATGGCAGGGGGAGGGGGCTGCTGGGGAAAAAGGTTGGGCAAGGGGGGAGGGGAGGGGAGGGGTAGGGCTGGGCAGGTTGGAGGGGAGGGGAGGGGAGGGAAGGGGCTTGGCAGGTTAGAGGGGAGGCGAGGGGAGAGGATGATGATGGTAGGGGGAGGGGGTGCTCGGTGTAGAGGTTGGGCAGCGGGATGGGAGGGTAGGGGAGGGGAGGGGATGGGGGAGGGGCCTACTTTATGTGATCCCGCCCATCCAATTTTCTACTTTGAATGTTATTTTCATTCATTTCCATTTATATATTATGATTTATATACTTATGTTGAGTGCTTCATGTCCATTTGAATGTTCTTTTTCAGTTGATATTTCATTCATGTCCATTTCTCGGTGACATTAATACATATTCTGCATTTTCAGGTATTCTTATAATGTATATTTATGTTTTATATATTCTTATCTTTTATTCTTATGCTGAAAATTCAGGTACTCTTATTATGTGTTAGACAAGGAAGATTCCAACCAATCCTATATTGGTGAGTCAAAGATGAAATGAATTGGGAACATCTTCTAATTGCTGGAAAATTACTCAATGTCTAAACATCACAACATCTCTATTTGTGGACTATAATTTTTTTTTGTATTATAATTATTCCTCAGAAAATCTCATATTTTTTATGAGATAAACTATTCATTAAGTAGATTCTCTTCAACTTTGTGTTTCATAGTATGCATTTTTGTTTTCCTAAACGCAGTTTATATTGAAGTCAGGTTTCCATCCTTGACTATTCCAAACTGTTTCACATTACAATTGATGTATCTTATTTTAACATTTTATATTGATGACTTCTTAATATATTCACTTATAATTCCATATTATTCACCACTTATTTGTGAGTAAAATATTTTAAACGTTATTGTTTCTTCGCAGCTATTACAAATAGTACTCTTAAGAAGACAGATAATAAACTATAATGTTTTATAAATAGTAATCTATAGTTAATAATAAGAATTATTTTATAGTGTCGTGCATCACACGGATGAAGTACTAGTTTTTAATATAATTATGTTTTTTGATACTGTACTTGATGTTATTTTGGTGTTTATCTATTATGCGTGTTCCAATTTTTTTTGAACATCCATTTTAACGATCATCCTAGGATGAGAGAAAGAATAATTTTTTCTCATCACCTGAGATAGCTGTGTCATAATAAATATTTAAAAAATAATTAACATTTTATTTATCATTATTTTCTTTCTGGCATTGTTCAATTTCAACCTCCTCATCATCACTTTATTCTCCACATGCAATAATATGTAAAAAAATCAAAATGTTCAAGAACATTCACATATACATAGTGAGAAATACTTCTAGATTATTTATTATAACATATGTGTCCTCTAAAATTAAGAGGGTTTCGAAGAATTATTCGAATAAAAACTATATGATGCAACATTCCATGATTCTTTCCATTGACTTTTTAATGTAAGGATTATTGAACACCGTGAGGTGTTTCATTCTTCAAGAAACATTATAATACATCTTATAAGGACTTATATTGTAGATAATTATTTAGAATCACTGAATAGGAATATAAAAAATTTCTTTTATATTTAGTCCTTATATATCAATAAGTATCATGTTCGATCAACATTTTTCATCCCGTCTCCACTATACATATTTTTATTCATGTACAAAACTATTATTTTGTACATTTTATGATGTAAAAAATCTTGAAAAATTCCTTGAATTTTATGATAATATCTAAAGGAACCACTGGTATATTCTCCAATATTATTAGATTGATTTTTTTTATAAATTAACCCAATTCATTCCCAGTACTACTCATTAAACTCATAATCATTGTGAGATCCTCGGGTTTAGTGTTTAAAAATTTTAATTCATGTAATATGAAATGAGTCATCTATAGAATAAATAATTTTTGTCCTTGTTTGATGATTTTTAACCATTTCACCATAAATATAAGTGTATGTCATATATGAGGAACATGTTTAATGTGTCACAACATTATTATGTGTTGAGTTTTTTATCTCCCCTTTCTATAAAATGGAACCAAATCTTCTATTATTTTTAATTTTATCATGTATAATTTACCTATTTGTTAGCTTCATAATATTCCTTTGAAATATATTCCCTATAATTTTATGACCTAGTTGATTTCCATTAATCATTTTCTAATAAAATGAAGACTATGAATACCCAACATGAAACAATTTCCCCTTGGTTCAGTGTCCTCTGAATAAAACCATCACATAATATATTTCTTAAAAATAAAACAATATCATCTGATGATTTTTTTTACTTTCTTAAAATACTTTTGGATGACTTAACAAAATTTGTTTTAGACTATTAATAAATATAGGTATTTTAGATTTTAACTTTTCTTCACAAATGATAGAAAATATGTTGCCTTTTATTCTAAGTGAATCATTATATTCAAATTTCATTGTTCCTTCTTATTAATATATTCAAAACATAATCAACTACACATATCTATCTATATGAAAAATTACCCACTATCAAATATCCCATGTCATTCAATTTTTGTAGCTTTAAGATATGTTTTAAAAACTAAGGATTTTCCCATGACCATTTCCCTATTATGAAATGGATTCTATGATTTTTCATATAATAATTATTGTTCTTGTATGATGAAAATAAATTATTTTTCTAAATGTATTGGTTGATTAGATTTTAATAAATAGTTTGAAAGAGTTGAATATATTTTCAATCATCACATTGACTTTATTATGATGTCTTCATTGTGTGGGTTGACTTCCACCTAAAATATTCATCCAATTTCTCTTGGATTAACTATACCAATTATAATTAAAGAAATAAATATTTTCATTGAGCCTAAATACTCCAAAATACTAATAGTAACCATATAAATCTAATTTCCCATTATATCTTACAAATTTCTTAGAGACCTATTTATATTATTCATTAAATATTGTATCTTCTATATTTTCATTTCCTTGTGTAATGAATTTTTGAAAATGACATAAATTTTTCTTCATATCATCAATAAAAACTCTAGTTTTAGCAATATTTGATTCAAACATTCAAACCATCGAAACATAGGGTTTTTAAACTTGACGTATTTAGCTATAATAATGTTCTTTATAGATTTATATTTCAGTTCAAAATTTCCATCTTTCATATAATTCATTAAGGGAAAGTTTTTTTATCCTCATAATTTTGAGACATCCTGGATCTTTCAACAGCTTCTATAACTATTTTTTGGAGATTTTTAATTCTATGAACATATTTTAAAATTTATATTGAACATGTTCAAACTCTTCCTATTTCAATTTATAATTTTCTTTAATTTTGATATTGATTTTTTTTCAACAATTAAAATATTAAGATCATCTATTTCATTTATAAACATGTATTTTTCATTAATATAATAATCATTATCATTTTTTAATATATTTTCATTATGTATCTAGTGGTTCTACCTATAAAGTCATTAAATATTTTAAATGAACTCTTTCAATGAATATTTGAACATAAAATGCACCTGAGTTTCTACTTCATCGTAATCTTTTGAATATATTATATCAAAAATGGTAAATTCTACATCATCCACATTACCAATGTAATGTTTTCGGGTAGTATCATCCCTGTTGTTATTAGTTTTTTCTTTACATTCATTACCATTCTATCACTTTTGAAAATATGTTTTCTATTTTTATTTTGAGCTATTATTATCCAATTTCGTAGGAATGGGATTATATTTATTTTACTTATTTCTATAGTAATTTTCTTTTATTTTTTATCATCTTCATCACATTATTCATTTTCATTTTGTAAGGGTAATTTCTAGGAAAACATCGAATAAATGCCCAAAAAAATAAATTTAGTGGCAGTATGCCATTATAATTTCATGTTACTCATTTCACATTTTTATAAATGAATGAAACTAATTCATGAAAAAATTTAATAACCACATATTTAGTATTAGTGTCATTGGATACATATTCTATAATATTCATAGAATTTCCTTCATTGGATTTGTTGAATAAAATTTCTCAATCAATTTTTTTTTGTTCTTCATAACCCTTTACCTTCTCATCCTATATATGATGAGTGTCCTACGTATAAAATCCAAATATAGTTCTTTAGGATACATATCTTTAAAAAAATGATAACATATCGAGAAATTTATCAAGAAAAGTCATAAAATCTTTTCGATAATGGTAGAATCTTCTAACATGTCATTAATAAATATTATGATTCATAATATGTCACTAATTCAAGTAATGATATCACCAATAGATTAAAAAAATAATAAATTTTATATGTCTTTACATCAATATATGAATCTATGACATCTCATTATTTATATTCATACTTCATTCATATATGTTTTTATACATTTTAGATATACTTTTATCCAATCAAACTCTTTTTAGTTTGTGAAACAAAATTTCAGTAAGTGAGGAATGCTTATTATTACTTTATTTCACATAATTATCTAAAATTTTAATATCATAAGCGGTAAGGGGAACTCCTTCATCATATGTTTGGAAACCATCTATAGTAGACTTATGACCTTTATATCCTATGTAAATAATATAAGGTAACATTTAATCACTGAAAATATTATATTTATTACCATCCAAATTATGAATAAAAATTTATTAAGTTATTTATGAATATATATGTCAACCTATATTTAAAAAAAACACATTAAATGATCCAAAAATTATAGATGTACCTCTAATACCAATTAAATTGGATAAAAATGAACTTTATAATTACATAGATGTTGATGGTTGAATCAATGTTCTTTAGTCATTATATTTTATTTCCTATGAAACAAAATTCAACAAATGTTAAATACATATGATTTTTCTAAAAAATAAGGACAAAGGAAAAACTACAATAACAAAATAATTTAATAGTTTCCCAAATCATAATTGTATCTAGTCCATTTACTGGATTTGAAATAATCAAATACCACAAAAGGAAACATAAAAAATAATTTTTTGTTGCTAAAATAAACATGCAATATCCTTACACTTTTATTTAACTATAATATAAAAAGTTAATGTTTTTTCCAAATTGAAAAAATATATAAAAACTATTTTTTAACAACTATAAAAAACCACCACCAATATGAATTAATATGATTTCATAATGATACATGTACTTTATTCAAACTTTACCTTTTTTCAAGTACTTATTCTTCACATTATTACCCAGAATCATGAGATAAATTTATTTTGTTTGTTGGATATTTTTACGATAGTTTTATCATAAATATTGTATGCTATAATTATTCATCTAGTATATTCCATCTATTAAATTTTGTAGACTATAATATTTTGACCAAATTTTCTTCTTATCGTTCATAGATTCTATCCATCTGATACCTCAACACATTACATCCTTAACACTACATGATATAAAAAACATTATATATTATTCATTGGCTAATGAAACATTCATAAAATTGAATAATTCACCATTTTTTATATTCTAATAATAGTTTTTACACAAATTCTATATAAAACCAATATATTAAACATTTCCATTTATTTTTCATTTGTCAAATGTTTGTTGGAAATGTATATCCCATTACTTTTACAATACAACAACACTTCACTCGACTTCATCACATGTGAAAAATGTATATGTTGGGTTAGATGAATATCATCCTTTTATATTACCACATAAAGGATAACATGTGGAAATGAATTTATTTTTTACTCATATTCAAAACGTAAGATTATAATATAATTATCGAAACAAGTTCAGAATTTTATTATCAACAAATCCATATAAATATTGAAACATCTTGAAAAATTGATACTGGGGACATTACTCAAATTTATATCACTTATTTATTATAAACCTTCATCAATTATTCTTAACTCAATCAATGAGAAAAATCATTCATTGTAATTTTACTAACATTGGTTGATCTTCTTAGTATCATTATATTTGATATCATTATTAATTTATCATAAAGAAGTTCAAATCAGTGAAACGTGAAACAAATAATTCAATGAATGAAACTATTTATAAACACATATTTATGATGAGACTTCATTTGATTCACATTTATAACTTCATAGGAATATTTTACAAGTCTGGTTCTCGGATCATTCACCATCTAATGAATTCTATCATAACACATCATCTGTTTCCCTTTCATGGAAACTATTAGGTTATGATATTTTTATAAAAACATCATATCTAATATCTTCAACTAGATAATTATATCTAATAACATAGATATGTCTATATGAATCAATCAACTCAAAATCCTTAGAAATGTTATCATATTGAAAATGTCCAAAAAAAATCTCTGATGAACATTATCCAATTTGACCTCATTCAATTGGCCATAATCTGATGAAATGCCACAGAAAAATGACATCATTATTTTGAAACAAAAATAACATCGTAAAAATCATTAATAAACTCTTATCTACCAAACATATAACCAAAAAATTATATTTCAAAAACATATTTAGCACAAAATATTGTTTTTTAACATACAAATGAATTTATCCACCATTTAATAAATTCATGGATCATGGTGTCATAAAATACCCAAGATATTACAAATAGTATGAAAAATTATGATTTTATATATTTATTAATCTGACACATTTTTCTATGTAAATTTTATGTAGAATAGGTGAAATATTCCTATCAAAACATAACCTGATAACCTTGGTCCAAAAACATAAAAATGATAGACTCGGTCAAGAAAACTCCATCTTATCATTTTTATTCAATTGATCATGGTGGAATGATTAAAAAATATAGGATGATTTATGTTATCACCAAAAAATACATAACATTATAAGTAGCTTCTGTAATAAAAAAAGGGATTCTTTGGATCATGATAAAAAATATTCAACCAAACATATACATTAATCCATTACCACCTATGCAAACCACAAATGTAATAATACTCTAGGAACTAATTCCAAACTACATACATGAATAATAATGAAAATAAATCATAGTATGAATAAAACATAAATGGAAAATAATCTTCATGCTTAATTACACATAATACTACTGGTGAAGAGATTTAAGAGTAGAGGGGGTAGTAATCTTTTTATAAACACACAAACCTAGATGTTGAAGAAAACATCCATTGAACAATTTTTTTATTTATATTCTAATATTGGTGGGATATTTCTAATATAAATAAACATTAAATCTATTATATAAAATAACACAATTGGTAAATACCAAGACTTATAATGATCTCATTCTGTCATCACACAAGTCACTTGGTTACCACCTCTATGGTCTGGATGTTAAATAACCATATGGGCATCAATATTAATAAATTCAATAGCCATAAATTAATATAATTCATTGTTTAGTTCAGTGATTAATATCTTAATCTTTTACGTGATGTGTCAACACCACAAATAATTATATTCATATACTCTTAATTAGTTTACTAATATAAGTATATATTGGGAAACAAAGTGGTTTTTTCCTTAATTAATTATCATTAAATAATCATATGTTTTCTAAATGACTCTTCTTAATCAACAACTTAAATGATTTTTGTGTATTACATAACATCAAACTACATCCAGGAATATGAAATTGATTGTATAAATAACAATAATATACTAGAAATCTTGTAAAAATCATGCTAGAAAAATAAATTGATGAGGAAGCCCCTAAATGATCTTGCCACCACTCCCATAATTTCCCACACCATTGGGAATTAAATCCTATCTAGAATAGATTTTGAAATTATTCATATTACACTCCCCATGAAATCATTAGTATCATAACTGACACCCTGAGCCACCACAATAATCATAATCAAGAACTGATGACACAATCATCATCATAACAAACTATCATATTAGGTTATCAATAATTCAAATCTTGTATATAAATTATATATCATACATAAGTATAAAATTTATTTTTCTATAGATAATAATATTGGAAAGACTATAGAATCAAGGAATTTAATCCACCAATAATCAAGAATGGGGTCACTCATCCCCAATCAATTCACCTTTAATAATCCCCTATTTTAATTACCTCTTGTTTTAACATAATTAATATTACTAGATTTTTCCTAGTTAGGAAATTTATATAATATTATAGTAGTTTCTATGATCAGTATAACAATCATAATGAAATAATTTCTTGTTAAAACAGTTACAAGTTGAGTCAAATTATTTGGATCATTCCTTTTTAATTTAACTAATAATAACATAAAACATTATCTTGAATATTTTTTTGAATCATTTAGACATAATAAACAGCAATGGAAAAATAAATCCATTTACATTAGACACTATATTTTATATTCCAAAGGGAATAAATAAACACATTTTATCACAAGGTCCCAATTAATAATTTAATTCTAATAATGTGAAATTTTTATAATAATTTATAGGATCCCCATTTAGATTTTCTAATTTCATTAATTATAAAATTAATAAACATCAATGTTTTTATTTATGTTAAACACAAAAAATGATATCATTCTTATTTTTTCAAATTTTAATTAGTAAACAAAAATAAATTATCTCTTTAATTGTGTTGGATGATTTCTTAGATAATCACAATTATTTTACAAAGTGAAAATATTTATTTTCAATTCCATCTTATAATCATTATAATTTTTAAATTATCTTATATAATAAAGCTAAAAAATCATTAAATATATTATGGAAATTATTATAAAAAATATTAATACTATAATTCAAAATGGGAATCCTATATTTTAATATAGTTATAATTATTTATAGTGTATAAAATTATTTCTAATTGAATTATAGATATTATTATAATAATATATTATCAAAAAAACATATACAATAAACTTATATTTTATGTCATTAATTTTTTATAACACATTAACAGTATTGTACTGTAGGAAACAAAAAATTAAAAAACATTATAATATTTATCTTTGCCATGCAATCAACACATTCATTTAAAATAACATGACCTACAAATAGTATTTTATTATATGATAATTATTTATATATATATGTAATATATATATTTTTCATCCAATTATGAATATTTTCATGTTTCACATCATTGTCTATCATCATATACGTTTTTGAACACAAAAATAATTGTTTTCAATTCACAAAATGTGATAATCTTATTCAGTCACAATTCATTAATGCTTACAAAGAATTAATTGACAATAATTTGGAATGTAATTATCCTCAAAACAATGTAAATATATAATAAGAAATTTCTATTATATCATTAGATGAAATAATCTAATAAATAATTTGACATTATATTTTTATTCTTGAAAATATAATATTTCATTTATATTAATGAAATAAATGAATTTCATCTAATTATTTTATAATTTTTATATTATTATATAATATTTCTCAGTGTGATTATTTTCCAAAAAAACTATCATATAATGGTTATTAATATCCATCATAAAAGAGGAACCTAAATAATTTTAGTACGAAAATTTAAAATTATAAAAACAATGTATAAAAAATCTCTATTGGGAAAAAAAGTATTTAGGCGATGAAGAATCACGACTAAGGATTAGAGAGAGAGGGAGAGAATTTTATGTACATATGATGCCATTTTCATTACATGAATCGATTGTGAAATGAATATTTTTATATACTTAAAGAGAAGGATATTCGATAACCTAGACATGGAGAAAAGAAATAAGATTCTAATGGTTAATAATAAAATGATTTTAGGAAGAATATAAAAAGTTTTTATAGAAACTAAAATTGAAAACATATCATACATTTTATCTATTCCACATTCAATATGTTTTTAATTGTATTCAATTTAATTTAATTCATAGGAATAAATTTATGAATTCTAAAATCATGGGAATCATGATCTATTTTAATATAATATTTATAGATTAAAAAATAACATTTTAAATATATATTTTCAATGGTATCCCTTAAAAAATAATAATAAAATAGACAAGATGGTAATAATATAATACTAATAAAAAACTCTATCTATACGCAACAACCCAATACTACATAAGGGTAAACTGATTTTAACCTTATGCAACCGTATACCTTTATATGATCATAAATAATAAATGATGGAATTTATTGGCAATTAATTCTTATGCAATCACCTATATCTGAGGCTCATGTTACACTTACATGGGATTGTGAAAAATCCAGGACACCGTTACATGATAATATATTATTCCTTACTGAGGTCGAGTATTAAAATTTCATTATGAATAATTACATCTATGGTGAATGATAAAACATCACTCTACCCTTTTTCTTCATTTAATAAAATTAATTACCCTTATGAAACTAATAGGAAACACTATTAACCTGTACATGTGTCATGATATTTCATAAGTAACATTATGTATATAAAGACAACTCGTGCTACCATTACATGTGAATCTATATGTCCTTTACATAGCTCATAAGAAGGATATATACCTTTACTAAATCCATTGAAAATCCCACTTATATTTCCACATTACCTAGAATACAACCTACACATACACATTTTTAAGGTCCTATATAAGGGAGAAAGGAAATTTAAAAAATAATCCTAATCAAACCATAATAAACAACCAATATAAATATTTATTACCATTTCCAAAAAAATACTAAAAAACTTATTATTATAATAATATCACATTAAAAATTCCAATGTTAATTTAAAAATTATTTTTCAAATAAAAAGTAACTCATTCCATATACATTAATAACTATAAAATCTATTTTAAAACAACGTATTTAAATATTAAAATCTCTTCTAGAATAATAATAACCCCATAGTGGTAATAGAGGGCCTATGAATATTACTTTACTTTATAAAATATACCATATATGGTTGGGGATAAAAATTTCCCTTGTTTTTCTAAATATAAGATTGATAAAATAAATTAACATAAATATAAACCCATTTAACATTCTATTTAAACCATGTTATAAATGAGAATGACTCATAAACAATATTTTTCAAAAAAATTATGTCATTTTATTTAAAAGATTAATTTCATAAAATCTTCCTCATTATATACAAGAAAAAATTACAAATTGATTCACCTCATTTATTTTTAATCATTCATTTGTTTTGATAAATCTATTCATATAATTCCAAGATTTTAAACCCCTTAAATTCATCACATGGATATATACTTTTATATTATTCCCTAAATTATAAAATGTTGACTCTCTAAAAAATTAATTATACCCCTTATAGTATTCTAATCTATTGTTTCACAAATTAGTTGAATTTAAATAATGGTAATAATTCAAATCCTTCATAAAACCTCCATTATTTTTAATAACATAGTCTAACTATCACAACATATAATAATTTTATTTTATAATAAATATATGTCCATATATTCTATAATTATTGTGATAATATCTTAACCATCCTCTTGTATTTTTAAATATACATAAATTATTTATTAGGTTGGATATACATTTTATAAATTTTTTATATTATAATTCATCCAAATTTTGGGATTTTTTTTATTCAACATATAAATAATTACACAAACAATATACACCTAAAGGAGACATAAAAATCTATGTTACATTGACATACTTAATCATGTTTACAATATGAGTATATATAAAAAAAAATTCATCATTTTTCATATATAAAATAACTTTCAATGTTAATTTATCATGCATATATAATTCATAGTAACAGTTATTTTATAATTTTTCATCATATTCATAATCATTTACTATGTTTTTGTAGATTTTTTGGCTCCATGGATTGGATAGTTAGAGTGGATAAATCATTATAATATTTATTTTAATTCCCATATATACATTGATCTATTTTTTAAACAACTTCTGTAGTTGAATAATAAAAAATTTATTTCAATGATATATAAATTTATTCATTTAATAATAATATTTTTAAATTATTTTCATAAAAAAATTCAATTATCTTCCATTAATATTATTCCTTTCTTAAATTAATATCAAATTCATTTTTTCATGATTATTAAATTTTATTTACTATAAAATATTTAATTAGATGGGTACCATGTTTAACAATTTCATAATATCAATAGTAATTAAATTAAATACCATTATACTAACAATATCATTTAATATATATCATATGTATTTTAGGAAAATATTTTTATTTTGAAAAAAAAATAATCAATGTGGAATATCTCTCATTTTTAACTATTTTTATATATAATATTGAAACTAATATCATATAATAAATTTATATAGGTGAGTGGAAAACTATTTTCCCAAATAATTGATATCAATTGTTCTTACTCTATTCATCTAGAATAATAACCATCTTGCATTCCAAGCTATATGTGACCTAATTATCATTATAGATGCATCCACCAAATCCTTTTAGGGTTTCCCATATTTTTATTTCATAAAAAAGATAATGCACGTGGGCCAAAAAAATTCATAGCCTACACAATGTTATCAACAATTTTATTGATATTTTTTTTTGATGAAATAAATGAAACAGTATTCTTGTGTGGTTTTAATACCACATTTTGTAATCAGATATCTTCCCTTATGTGTATATGATTATAAATAATATGTTTTTATATCTATTTCATTTAGTAAATTTAATAATATTAAAAACATATTAATTTATATAAGAATATTAAATAAATATTTTTGTATATTCAAAAAATAAATAATATAATACATATACATATCCAAATTAATCTTAGAAATATATTATTGCTTCACATATAGAACCAATACACCATATCGGAAGATGTAATATAGAGTTAAATTGTTATTAATTAATGATATACCTTATTCACATACTAGTAATAAAAACAAGACCTTATCAATCATGAAACAGACATAGTATTTAGATATAAAAAAACACAGATCAAATTTTAAAAAAACTAACATGCTCTATTGTTAAAGAAATCCATGATTATAAAAAAGGATTCTATGCCCATTTATTGGATATCTTCCTTTCCTATAACTTTTATCCTTTATTATAGTGAGTTAAAATTTATTTCTAATACAACATAAGTAAATAGAGGGTGGGGTTCCATCCCTATTAGAGAAATTTATAGAAAATTATGAAACTACAATTGATCTTCATCTGTTATCATTAGAGTGTGAGGAGGATAACAGACACACACAAAAATTAAAAATTGTTTATTGAAATAGAATAAAATGGTTAATGACATTGGTGACTATCCGGTTAATATAGGGATGGATATTAAGGATTGGAAGAATTATTTTCATATTTTGAAAAGTATGTCTACTAGACTGTAAGGAAACTATATTATTTCTAGGAATCATTTCCAGGCCCCCATCAAATGATATCATAAAGTTATAGGTCCCAATGATTTTACCAAGAATCATGATTTACCTCTCACAATAATTTTTAGTTAAAAAATATGTATGTGACCCTCTATTTAGGATGATAGCCCATTAAAATAAACAAAAGACATGAATCATGAAGGAAATATAATGTAAAATGAAAGAAATTGATATACCCATGAGATTATAAGAAATTAGAGTAGTGTAGAATCCTGTTACTTAAAGGTCATATGTAAATATCCTCCCCATGAATTTTATGTAGGAAATTAGGGAATATATTTTTTTAATTAATGAATAAAAATAATAACAATGTTTAATGAAGGATAGTGTTATTATAGTTAGCACTGAGGTATAATAAGAATGAAAAAATTACCAAGATCAAATTATACTTCAGTACATAAATAAAATAAATATTAGTATCGAGGTACTCATTATAATATTGGGAATCATGTTAAATTTATTTGATTAGTTGATTCATATGGAGACTATGTGTAATACTTAATCTTTTGTGTCGATTCTATATCATATATGAGAAACTAGCATTATATGGTTTATTGTCAATGAAAAAAAATTTCATCATTGTTTAATTTTGTTCATGTATAGTCCCCCACGTTACCTTAAAGTGGTTTCTACTGAAAATGAATAAAAAATAATTTTTTTTCACTCATTGGAATACAATATGAGTGAGTGATTGAACATGTTCCCCTTTTAAGAAAATCCAATATTTCCCAATATAGGAGCATAAAAAATTAAATCTATCAACACTATTATTTCCCCCAATTTTGGGTGTTCCTAGTCAATATAATCTAAACAAGTTGTATGAGATATAATCTTTTCATTAGTTTGGTTCAGTATTTATACCTGCCTGAATGGCCTGAAGGCCTTCATTTTTATTGATTTTTGATAACCCCTCTTTTAAGGGATGAGGGGGAACCCTTACAAGGCCCGTAGGCTCAGATATTAAATGGCCCATAGGCTTAGGATATTACATGACCCGAAGGTCTTATGGAATTCAACCAGACTATCTACAAGGAACTGCCCCTCCCCAGCATCTGCATCCTGATGGTAGCTCTCCACCTTTGCATGACCGTCTGGCTAGGCTTCCCATGCAAGAATAGGCTGGTACCAATGGCATATCCATACCCTCTCATTCTGACAAACCATTTGGCTCTGCTTTGGTGAGTGCACTTGCTCTAAATCATCTTCTAGGGTTGCTCCTTTTTTTAGTGTGTCTGGGGCCTGCATTCATGTGGCCCGAAGGCCTTGGGGTGTCCCTAAGGTGTTAAGGTTGCCCGATGGTCTTGAGAATCAACTGGCCTAAAGGCCTTGGGTGGCCCAAAAGCCTTGTAGGACCTGAGGACCAAACCGGTGGCTTGAAGGCCCAGATGGATGAATAGTTCCAGTTTTTACAGTACCGAATAGTGCCTGCAACAGTACTTGCTACAGTGCCTGCTACAATACTTGAAATATGCCTCCACCCAGATTTGATCCCGGGTCTCTTGGATGCACCTAGTGAGTCCTCACCAACTGGGCTGAGGCTCATGTGCTCTCTTAAAGGGTGCAACATGATTTCTTCCCAGGAGGTCACCCATCCTAGTACTACTCTCACCCAAGAATGCTTAAGTGTAGAGTTCTAATGGGATCTGGTGGAATATAATTTTTATGTATATTGAAATTTTTCTGAATAGACATTTTATATAGTAACAAACTATTAAGGTTCGAAAAAATAAGTATCCATGTTCTTTCATGATTTTAATAAAGAGGAATTGGTGACTATTTCCTATGATACAGATATAACAATTCATAGTGAACAAATCAGTGATTCTAGGATAGGAAATATATATATATGATCATTATCCAATGATATTTACAATAATACCACTCACCATGATACATAATTTGAGATGTTGGTGAATTAAAAGTTTTTATATTGGAAATTAATGTGAGAAAATAAGATTAATGATCCCATCTTAAGATTTGAAGGTAAATCATATTGTACTAATATGGAAATGAAAATATCTGATTAATACTACCTCATGAAGAATTCAAGAACAACAATAAATGTTATCAAGATAAATGATATTTACAAGAATACCACTCACCATGGTACATAATTTTAGATGTTGTTGAATCAAAAGGTAGTATATTGGAAATTAATGTGAGAAAATAAGATTAATGATTCAATCTTATGATTTGAAGGTAAATATTTTTGTACTAATATGATAATAACAATATCTGATTAATACTACCTCATGAAGAATTCATGAACAACAAGAAATGTTATCAAGATAATAGATATTTACGATAATACCACTCACCATGAAACATAATTTGAGATTTTGATGAATCAAAAGGTATTTTATTGGAAATTAATGTGAGAAAATAATATTAATGATCCCATATTAAGATTTTAAGGTAAATATTGTTGAACTAATATGAAAATGAAAATATCTGATTAATACTACCTCATAAAGAATTCAAGAACAACAATAAATGTCAGAAGAAGAAATTTTGTATTTTTATCATTCAAAAAATTGTTAAAAATTAAAAATAAATTGTTATTTATAAATATAAAACAATTTTTAGGATATATAAATATCTAAAAAAAATTATATCCCCAAAATTGATTAAAAATATGTTGTTTTATTGAAAAATATATACAGGATATGTGTATTTTCTAAGGGGATGGATCTTCAAAATGTTATCAAGATAATAGATATTTCATATATGAGCCATTGGATTAATGGGGAATCATTCCATTAGTTGATCTTACCTTCATTGATGATTTATCCAATGGAATAAAAAGCCTGATGATAGTAATGGTTCCCTTGAACTATGATTTAATGATGACGGGTAAGATGATAAAGGTGTAATTTAAAATAAATGAGTAAATATACCATGATATATTCCAAAAAATCCAAATATAATAATTTTAATGATAGAATTATGCCATTCATGAAATAACATGATGGTAAGATAAAATTTATAACTGAAGAATTATCACGATTAAAATGTATGTTCATTCACAAAAATGAAAATGAAAAACATATAATAGATCCAGAATATATACTTTGATCATAAAGGATGAAGGATAAAATAATGATTCCATCAAATATATTCTCAATAATATGAGGAGGTAGAAATACAATTCATGAATTAGTATGTTTGTGAGTGAAACATTAAAAACATTGAACTATGTTATCATAATGCAATTTATTTAAAAATTGATACTAGTGTTAAATATTGAGACATTCAAGGATTGTGTGACTAGATTCCCAAAGTTGTGATGTCTAATTAAAACCTATTGTGTTCAGATATCAATACATAAAAAAAATTTGGGGTATAATTTTTATTGTATAATTTATATTTTTACAAACCATATAAATATATAAAGGTATTTCTAAGAAATAATAAAATGATGTCTGTAGAAATTCAACCATTGATATGACATACAAAGAGATGATTTAGACAAAAATAAAATCTTTTATGATGGAAAATTGATTATCTATTATAAATAAAAATATATAGTTAATTGATTTTACATCATGTGCCCGTGATTATGCAGTCACTATATCCATATTTGGTTAAAAAATCTTAATGATAATTATAGAAGATATTCCAATTATGATAAAGATATATGATCCTATTAAAAAAATTATAACATTGAACAACAAAATCGAATGTTACTATTTTGGACATAAAAAAGGTCATACATGAGGAATTCCATAGTAATTTCTCAAATCACATCATTTATAAATAGATAATTATTTTTGTAAGATCTATTATATGATGGTGGATGAATTAAAAAATAATCCCTCATATTTTTTAGAATGAGTAAACCTATACTAGTATCATTAATTATAAAAATGTAGTTTTTTTTATTCTTAGGAAGACACAAATAACTTTTTAGAGCATAAAAAATGAAATCCAAATAATTTGTATTAAATAATTAATAAGTATAATGTGTTGAAAATTTATAAAAACACCATATTAGTTCATATATACCATCTATAGACTTTACCATAAGGGTGTTTGAAGAACCCACTCCTCATCAATTTAAAATTTCATAATATATGTTGATAATTATATAGGAAAAGGAGTGACATATAATCCATGGTTTATATGAATTAAAATGAGTATATTTCATTTCAAAAAGGTGATTTTATTGAAACAATAGATATAGTGATAGTAGTGGTCTGATATTTTTTGTTAGTAATTATAATAAATTCTTTACTAAATGAATAAATTTAACTGATGACCTCTTGTTTACATTTAATGTGGTGAATATAAAAAAAAATTTAATGTCAATGATGATTCATGTACATTCATATTATGATAAATAATAATAAACTATATATAAGCTAATAAGATGATTTTAGTGGTCTAAATATTATTTTGTTATTAAATAAAAGATAATAGTCATTATTTATTATGATATTGAGGCTCCAAGTGGGACTAAAAAAGTCTCTAAAAGAAGATAAAATATTCATTTAATTCATGTTTCTCTATTTTTAATATGAAAATTTATTCAATAAGATAAAAATAATTAATGACACCATGATGCTTCTTTAGGAAATAAAGATTATAAAAAAAAACAGGTTCCAATTCTTGAATGTACAACATGGTATAGTGTAAACGAGTGGATACATTGATGTTTATTTGTGGATGGGTTCAGAAAGGCTGCTAAGAGTTATCTAGGAAAACAATATCCCTATAAGGAATTAATGATATTGAATATCATCTAATAATTTATATTTTTTAGGAAAAAATTGTATCATATGATTCTAAATGTGGTATATGTCACAAATTTTTATTTTATTATTTATTTACATAAATAACATTATAAGTGTGATTAAGATCAAATTATTTTCTAGGTGGTTTAAAAAATAAATATTTTTATGATTCTATAATTTGGTGACAAACATGTAAACCATTGATATTAATTTCTTATAAATTTTTTATAGTTATAAGATTAAACCATGAAGCCTTAGTTTAATTTTTTAAAACTCAACAACCATGTGGTCATTTAGCAGAATGAGAATCAATGTCGAGATTGAAGTGGAAGAAGGGAAATTAGATCAAATATAAAAAATCATAAATTATTAAGGATTTATTCTTATAATATGGTTTAGATTAAGTAATAATAAAACCTAGAAGTATTTTTTCAAAAATGTGTATCATTGTGTGAAATAAGGGAAAACAAAACAAATATTGATTTTTATTCCACCTAGTGAAGTGAATTATTTGAGATGTTCTTCATAAGATGAATTAATAATTGGTCAATCCAATTATAATTAAGATAGTAAACTAAGATAAATTCAAATGAATTTTGGAAAATTTTAATTTGGATTAATAAATACCAATATTTTGGTGGTATTATTTCTAAATAGTTGTTAGAGCCCTGATGATTTTAGATAGATACTAGATCTTTTGTATGATCTATGAACTGGTTCATGGTAATGGGAGATATAATTATCTCAATTAGTGGATTTTTAGAGAATTATATTTTGATTAATATTGAAATTATTTTGATGGATGATTAATTATAATGGAGATAATATATACTATTTAAGTGTCATGGTTATGGTCGCGACTCCCTTCTGTGGTGGATCCAGCATCTAGGGTTGATCTCATCCTCGAATTATGGTAGAAGATTCTATGTATATAGTGGTGGCACCTCAGTGTTTGTAATACCATGTTGACAGTGGATCTCTTTATAGATCTGATTGGTGAAGACCGAGGTTTTGGAAGCCTTCATTTCATAGTTGTGGCCAGTGATTGTAGCTCATGGTTGTGTTTCGTAATGGATTTTTCTCAAGGCCATAAGCATCTGAAAGTTTCAAGTAGTGGAATTGTCTGGTCACAGGTAGTGAAAAAATATGTCTTCTTTTTAGATATTCCTCGTAAGATCTGGTTTTTGGGGTTGGTGGTGGCTCATTCAAACTCAGTCAGCACGTGTCAGGTGGATATGATGCTTCTGTGTGGGTGTAGATGGGTGTTGGTTAGCTTTTTAGTGGTGACGTCCTCAACTAGAGGGGTCGTCTAAGGGTGTGGCAGTGATGCTACCTTGGGTCCAGACTAATGTTTTGGATGTGATGATAGGGTTGTGATTACTAGCCAAGGGAATCACACTGGTTCACTGGGCATGATGAAGTGCATGGATGGAAGGTGTGTCAAGGGCCTCTGTGCTTTGTATTTTTTTTCTATTTTCTTTTGTGATGAGTTTTGTCCCACTAGGATCTCGGGCCACTGAATCTTGTCTTTTGGGACATTTTAATAGGTTTTATGCTTGTTTTTGTAATGGGTTTGATCCCTCTTGTTGTACGAGATTCTAATGGGTTTTCCTTACCTAGGTAAAAAGGGTATTTTGTTGTCTTTTTCACTTTTTAGTAAAGGGTAATTCTCCTAACACATATATTATGATGGGGATAACCCCATGGGGGATCAAAAATAAACAATATGTGTACTTGAAGGTAAATATGTAATGACCCAAAAAAGAGTATGATTGAGATTAAAAAATGTATTAGAAGGATCCTTTTTCTTTTTTTTTATGAGGGGATTTCCTTATATGCGCTATGAATTTGGTTGGAGAAGGGTTTATAATGGTATAATAAATAAAATAAAAAGTGGGAAACTATTTCAACCATTGTGTTTTTTTGTTGGGTTTATTTATTATAATTGAATACAATAATAGAAATTTTTATTTCTTTACGATGGATATTGAATTTTCGTAATAAATATAGATGAAGGTATCATGTTGTGGAGAATGTGTAGCTATGAAAAATATGGGTTCTGTGTGACAGTTCAATGATTATTTGGATTATAAGTTCACATGTATATACATTACTTGTTATTTAGTTAGTGGTTGAATTAGTTCCTATAATAATGAATCATGATCCATATGTCTACGAAGAAAATAAAAATGAAATATTTTAGTCTATCAATGCATTGATTCAAAAACCATATATGGTTATTGTGGGTCAATATTTTTTAATATATAAATGATAGAAAACTTATATAATTGTTTAACAAAATATGAAATCAAACTATCCATTATAGAAAGTGGGGAATTATGGGTAGAAAACCAAAAATATAGTAGATATTCCTTATGACTTTATAATATTTAGAAATGCACCGTAATGTCCAACTATCAATAGAAAAATTCATAAATGTCATAATAATTAAAATGTATCCTTAATATCAAATATATGTATAAATATTAGCCGATATATATAATCATGTTTGAGGCTATAAGAATCATAATATTAGACGAGTATACATTTCTGAAACACCATATATGTATGGTATCAAATTTATATGAATAATTATAACACTATTAACTATGGAATGATTTCGTTCCTTATATTTAGAAATTTATCATCACAATATAATAAAAATAGAATAGAAAAATGATGAATATTTGAAATATTTTATCAGGAGATAAACATTTATAAATATTTCATAATAATGAAATTTTAAAAAAAATTAATTTACAGATGATTTTATTAAAATTATATATATATTAATAAATATAGTTACTATCCATTATTTTAATATAAAATTATAATTATTAAAAATAAATTTAAAAATACAATATTTTCGGTTTCTCTTTGAACGATAGTAGATATCAATAGGAATTTAAAATAATTAACATTATTTACCTTTTATGTTTTTTATTCATTATTGTAACATCCCGACCCGACTCACCATCGACCCGGTTGCCGGACCGGTCGCCACATGGCCTCAAGAGCATCTCCCCATACGCTAGAGGCTGCCGACTAGCAGCGAGGGTCACGGGAGGTGATAGTGGGGAGACTATACCCTCTTATCAGAGTTCCACAGCGGTATCATCAAAGGTAAACACAATAAATAGAGGAAGCAGTGTAAAGAAAGAACAAAATTATCCGAAGATAATCAGAAATCATTTTATAAAAGGTGGACAAAGCTAGTTGTCACAATACAGGGATGATGATACATATATGGAAAGCAATAAAAAATACAACATGTTTTCAATACAATACAAAAGAATAAAGAAAAGATGGCAAGGCCCGATGGGAGATCTCCTTGAGCATCCCGAGCTACAACTCGGTCCTCTTCTCTTAACTCCAGGTACGTGCAACACAATATACAACCTAGGCCCTGCAAGCAAGAAGGTCTACTTGGGTACCCCAGTGCAATGGCAGCCCAAGTAGGGTGTGAGATAATAATCTCAGTACGCCGGCACCACCGGTGTCTAACCCAATCTAGAAAGTGTATTTAATTAAACAATAAGCAGGTATAGTAAGATTAAATAAGCAGAATAACATTGAGTAACAACACCCGTCCAGGTTTCCCAATGGAAACCTGATAGCTATACCAGCTTCAGCTCGTTGCCAGGATATCAGTCTGATCATTCCACTACCATTACATATGCAAGTATTTATAGTAGATGGTGTGGGGTAAGCATTCCTCCCACCCATCAGATGATGATAGCGGGAACGAGGTAAGAATGACTCTCATCCCTAGTATATAATGGAAACAATGTAAGAATGCCTCTCGTTACTAGAAGATACTTGTAAAGGGTAAGAATTCCTCCCTTCCATCACATTCTTAATACTTGCATGGGGTATAACTACTTCCCATCCATACATGTAATCATCAACAGACGTCAACTGGTAATGTTTAAGAATGCCTCCCTTCCAGACATTTAATCACACTAGCATGGGTTATAGCTGCCTCTCATCCAACCACATATATGTCACACTCATCACTCTGGCATGGGGTATAACTGCCTCCCATCTAGACATGCAATCATCACCAGGTGGAATCAGCATGTGCGCACTCACATTACATCCATATTTATATTATACTACTTATGGAATTACCTCATAAGCCTTCAAAAGTCACATGACAATCACAAAAAATCATACAACCCATATTCACATAAAAGGTTATAATCACGTCCATACAAATATACCTAAGGAAAACCATCTTAAGAATCATTATCACATTAACATAAGGTACATGATGCAACCCGCTCATATAAGATATTGACTAACCCCCAATTTATTCTTCATTCCTCTTATATCATTTCAAAGACATATAGGTATTTACAAATCATAAATAGGTGCTATGGACTACCCCTCCTAGGTAAGTCCCATCCACTAGATTCATTCCATTAACATAAGCTGTGATTATTCCATTCTCCTAAGGCATGGTCTTTCCACCCAAATCCATTTCATCAAAAGAGAACATATGTCATGCTCTAACCATTTGGTACAATTCAGAGGAAACATGACATCATCAATTATCACCATGCACACAAGGATTTAGCAGGAAAGCATAAGAATCTACTTCTAATTTTATCTTAAAGGCAGTACACCTATGATATAGGGGTTTTATTATTAAATCATTAGTTTAGTGACCAAGAAACCTCTTATATATTATTCCTTCAATTCACACGATTTGTACAGAAGCATTTAATCGACTAAACATGCATAATAAAAATACTAAAACAATGATGTATTAAACTCTTTAAATGCTTCACTCTAAATTAAAGGGAAAGGAGAGGGACCCTACCTCAACGTGGATCCATCCATCCACTCCGGATCTTGGAGATTTCTAACTAATGTTGTTGTTGTTGTTCCCCCACTAGGAATAACACACTATGATCCTTAAAATAAAAAAAATATATTAACTTAGAGGATTCAAAAACCATAAACGGGTAAAACCTATACCTTGGAATCAAACCGGTGGACCAAAAAGACTGAAAACCACCTCACCTTCGGTGGAGGACATCATATGTGCACCCATGAGGTCCTGAGGGACCTTTTTCATCCCCTTACTATAGAAGACCTAAAGGAAAAAATGAAAACAACAACAACCCTAAAACTAGGGTGTACGGACGAATAAGATTAGGGAAATGGGATTCCCGAAAATCGGCCAAGAAGGGGAGGAGACTAGGGAAGAGGGCATACCTTGAAGATTCAATGAAGAAACCATCAGAAATAAGTAGAAACCGGAGGGAGAGAGAGAGGTCGTGGAGGAGGCTTGCGCGCAGCTTGAGGGGGATCCCTCCCTACGTGCGGGTCTGGATGAGTGAAAGGGCAGGGAGATGTGTGTTTAGTTTATGTTTTATATTTAATTTCTTTTTATTTTAAAACCATTTTAAATATTTTAAAAACCCAAAACAAGGCACGAAGCATGTCTTGGGTTGCACGGTTTGGAAAACCATGCACCAACCATGCGTCCCACACTAGAAACCAAAGACACCCCGCATGGGCTGGCTGCACGGTTTGGGGAAACCGTTCATAGGCCGTGAAAGTTCCCATGCCTCCCTATTTTAGTCCTCACGGCTTAGGCCGCACAGTTTGGGAAATCGTGCGCCAACCATGCACCTTCTATTGTTCTTTAAAAAACCAGCGTCTTTCGTGTACGACACACCCGAAACACCTCGAACCACTCAGGACACTTAACGGGCATTTTCCCATGTCCAAAAACATTCAAAAGAAGGATCCAAACCTTCAAAATCTCATTCTGAAGCTCGATCTTAATTTCAACTGGTTCAGTAATTGAAAAAGTTCAATTTCTCCCACTTTTTATCCTCGTTCAAAACACGGGTCATTACAACCTTCCCACCATAGAACTTCTCATCCCTGAGAAGCCATCAGGAAGAACACACACTTCACTCAAACTACAATGGTCGTGAAGCGTCTTTCAAATGATAGTGTTATGTTTCTGAACGTCCTACGCACCAACGAACATCCACTTAAGAACATGGAACCTAAACCATCAATACCCGAGCCAACACTCGTTTTCCAATAGAAACACCAAGACAACTCTCACCCAAGCCCATCTACTCAAAGACATGATCACATCGTCGTCTCGTCAAGCGACCAATCAAAGGTACTTACCACCTTATTTTTTTAAAGTTGAACGACCAAAACCAAACTACCACTCCACCTTTCGAATTTACTTTAAAAAGAATGACCCATGAATTCCAAAGACGCACCTAGTGTGATTTTGAAATGATCTAACATTTGATTTCCCCATTGACCTTAAGGCCTAGGTATAAAAGAGTCAAGCCACTCCGGCTGACTATTCAAGAGATTCACGGCTTAGATGGTTGAGATTTTATAAGCTGAACAACGATGCCTCCTATCAAGGCATCTCACACTTACCACGAGGACGTTCACCGAAGCTCATACCTGCCTGCCGGTGATGTCTCAAAGTTCAACCAAAAGAGAAACCACACATCCCACATGCCACACCAAAATAGAATAACCAAATGTGCTCAACAACTTTCAAAAAAATTAGCACGGCGTAAGACCGATGCTCTCTTAGCATATCCATGACGTAAACAAGATAGGGGGCATGCTTGTCGCGTAGCAGAGTACACTAAAATGAATTAGGAAGATTCTAGTTAACCTTTTCCGAAAACATGAAGGGAGAATGGTCGAACCAACACTGGTTGACTATAAAGAAGAAACATGGCTTCACCTGCCGACACAACAAGATTTTTAGAGCGATCATAATGCATTTTTCCCACAAAAGGAATTCTGTGATCGTTCAAGACTTACCACCGAAGTCCTCCGCGACCAACGGTGTTTCTTAAAATCGGTTTTATGAACCACCAACTAGATCAATTCATGCTGTCGAGCAAGCATTGATGCATAACGACACCTGCAAGCCTCAATGGAATTCAAACAAACCCGACCATTACCAAATGGTCTTTCTTGATGTGATCCTTTTACCCGGAAGAACACACTTCACCAAACCGACATGACGCTTCCCACCCAAGAAGCGTCGATGTCACCAAAAGATTAAAAGACCAACTGATCATAATTGAACTAGTTCATAATGATTAAACAGACGTGTGTCGCTCCTCTAAGCCATGATCACCACGTCGAAACGGCCAAGAAACCCAAAGCAACAAGACCGGCGTGTCAACCAACCGAGTCTTCCGAACATCATCCCGAGTATTGGGACAACTTGAGTCTCAAACACTCAGGTCACTCTACCATAGAGATGACCCAAGACCGTACATAGCAGCATAAGAGATTTAGCTGAACATCATTTTTCCCTATACGACCGTTTAAAAAGCCGACAACATACCCAATTATCCATTACCACGAAAAAGAAAAGGTCAAACGATGGACCAAGAAACCAACTATGCCAGAGTCATGTCTAACCAACCGATACAAATTTTTACCCAAAGCCTACACCCACGAAATGTTCAAGAGTAACATGACCACCCATCCAAACAAGGGTGTCATTGGAAACCAAAATTCCTATGAGGGACAACGGCACCCGAACAGTACCCAATGTCTGGTAACTCACCACACAAGCAAGGAACAAAAGATCTATGGGAGCTACCTACCATGGGCTAGCCCCTCATGAAGAACAAGCATCGACTCAAGTATTTGGTCACGCCAAACAAAAGTCATCAGGCTCAAGCCTAACATTCAACTAATTTTCCAAATGAAAACAAATGCCCACAGAAAACACCTACGGTTCCATCTGAAGGCACTCACAAGAAAGACATAACTTACCCTCAGACGAGGATTCAACAGAGGACACCACTATAAGTTCCTCTTCTAAGACCATTATATTTAATCACATTCATTATCTTAATCACATTAAAAGATTCAATTCAAAACCTTAAGTAACCTTTCAAAACCCAAATCACTAAGCACTTGATTTTTAACAAACAACTCAAATCAAAGCATGAAAGTTTCAACAAAATTCCTTTTAACAACTTAACATTCATCAGACATCCCTTCTCTTTTCAGGAAATTTATCATAATAAATTCCTTTTAAACAAAACAGGTGACCTACGTGGGTCCCAACAAGCCAAAACACTCCAGTTAAGAATCAAAAAAAATTTGCACACATAAGTAGTTCACAAAACATCCTACCATTTTATTCCTTATGGGTCGCCAGTTCCCAATGCATGAAGTGAACATACACTCTATGGGTTGAAAATTGGCTCCCAATAGACAAAACAAAACACAATTCAGAATTTAGCATGATCAAAACAATCATCCAGTCATACGGGTGGCCACCTACCAACCTGTAAAGTGACCATACACTTTAAAATTTGGCATTTGGCTCCCTTCATTCAAAACCAATTACGATTCATTTTCCAATTTAAAATTTTGCAGCCCTTTTTCGGAAAACTGATTACACAAGTTACCCTTTCCCAGCCACAAGGCGCCCATACACCTTACAACTGAAAATTGGCTCCTGTAGTAATTGCAATCATTTAATTTGGTCAAAGAAACCAATTCCATATTAACTGAACCTAGCATGTTATCGAAAGTAGTAACACAGATACATTCTACATCACAGAAGTATGGAATAACTACCACAACACCTACCACAATAGCAGGCATCATCTAATGCATCCTAGACGACATGGCATAATGCATGATATGAAATTTCTTACAAGGTGCCTATATGATGAATGAGATGGCTTACCCTCGTCTCATCGGGTTGCAATTGAAATATAACCCACAATTGAATCAACAGTATCAGGATAAATCATGTGTGTCACCCGATGTTGAAATCGGATCAACTATAATAGTAAAAATCATTAAAACAACAATTCCATTCAAGGAAATTTGGATTTTCTCAGTACACGGGTTAGCTACTCCTGAGCACAACTCATTACAAAATTCCATTTCCTTCCTATCAGTTTATAATGTCTCCAAACTGTAAAAAAACTAGATATAAAAAAAGAAACTCCTCTGATACCACTTTGTAGTGTCCCGGCCCATCTCACCATTGAATCGGTGGCCGGACCGATCGCCACATGGACTCATGCGCGTCTCCCCGTATGCAAGAGGCTGCCGACTAGCAGCGAGGGTATCGTGAGGTGATTTTGGGGAGACTATACCCTCTTATCATAGTTTGACAATGGTATCATCAGAGGTCAAAACAATAAATAGCGGAAGCACTGTAAAGAAAGAACAAAAGTACCGAAAGACAATCAGTAATCATTTCATAAAAGGTGGCCAAAGCCAGTTGCCACAATACATGGATGATGATACAGATATAGAATGTAGTAAAAAATACAACATGTTTTCAATACAATATAAAAGAATAACGAAAAGACAGTAGGGACCAACGAGCGATCTCCTTGAGCATTCCGAGCTACAGCTCGGTCCTTTGCTCCTAACTCCAAGTAAAAGAAGCACAACATACAAGCTAGGTCCTGCAAGCAAGAAGGTCTATTCGGGTACCCTAGTGAAATGGCAGCCTGAGTAGCGTGTGAGATAATAATCTCAGTAGGTCGGCACCACTGGTGTCTAACCCAATACAGAGAGTGTATTTAATTAAACAGTAAGAAGGTATAGCAATATTAAATAAGCAGAACAACATAGAGTAACAACACCCGTCCAGGTTTCCCAAAGGAAACCTGACGGCTATACCAGCTTTAGCTCGTTATCTAGATATCCGTCTAATACTGATACTACCATTACATATGTATGTATTTATAGAAGATGGCGTGGGGTAAGCATGCCTCCCACCCATTAGCTGAAGATAGCGGGCACGAGGTAAGAATGCCTCTCGTCCCTAGTATACAATAGCAATGAGGTAAGAATGCCTCTCGTTGTAAGAAGATACTGGCAAGGGGTAATAATTCCTCCCTTCCATCACATTCTTAATTCTGGCATGGGGTATAACTCCTTCCCATCCAGACATGTAATCATCAACAAAATTCAACTATAAAGGGGTAAGAATGACTCCCTTCCAGAATTTTAATCCCACAGGCATGGGGTATAACTGCCTCCCATCCAACCATGTATCTGTCACACTCATCACTCTAGTACAGGGTATAATTGCCTCCCATCAAGACACGCAATCATCACCAGGTGGCATCAGCATGTGCGCACTCACATTACAACCATGTTTATATTATATTACTTATGGCATTACCTCATAAGCATTCAAAATTCACATGACAATCAAAAACAATCATACAACCTATATCCACATAAAAGGTTATAATCACATCCATACAAATATACCTAAGGCAAACCATCTTAAGTATCATTATCACATTAACATAAGGTGCATGAGTCAAACCACTCATGTACGATGTTGACTAACCCCCAATTCATTATTCATTACTCTTAAATCATTTCAAAGACATATAGGGATTTACAATGCATAAAGAGGTGCTATGGAATACCCCTCCTAGGTAAGTCCCATTCACTAGATCCATTCCATTAACATAAGTCGTGCTTATTCTATTTTCCTAAGTCATGGTCATACCACCCTAATCAATTTCATCAAAAGAGCACAACTGTCATGCTCTAACCATTTGGTACAATTCAGAGGAAACATGACATCATCAGTTATCACCAAGCACCCAAGGATTTAGCAGGAAAGTATAAGAATCTACTTCTTACTTTTATCTTGAAGGCAGCGCACCTCTGATCGAGGGGTTTTATTATTAAATAGTTCGTTTAGTGACCAAGAAACATCTTTTATCTTATTCCTGCGATTGACATGATTTGAATAGAAGCATTTAGTTGAATAAAAGTGCATAATAAAAATACTAAAACAATGTAGTATTAAACTCTTTAAATGCCTTACTTTAAATTAAATGGCAAGGAGAGGGACCCTACCTCAAGGTGGATCCATCCATCCTCTCCAGCTCTTGGTTCCTTCTAACTAAAGCTTCCACTGCTACTTCCCCACTAGGAATAACACACTATGAACCTTAAAACAACAAAAGATATTAACTTAGAGGATGCACAAACCATAAACAGGAAAAACCCTACCTCGGAATCAAACTGGCAGACCAAAAAGACTGCAAACAGCCTCGTCTTTAGTAGCAGACATCATACGTGCACCCACGAGGTCCCGAGGGACCTTCTGCATCCCTTTACCATAGAATAACTAAAGGAAAAACGAAAACAACAACAACCCTAAAACTAAGGTGTATGGCCGAATGAGATTAGGGCAAAGGGAATCCCTATAATCGGCCAAGAATGGGAGGAGACTAGGGAAGAGGTCCTACCTTGAAGATTCGACGAAGAAACCTTCAAAAATCGGGAGAAACTAGAGGGAGAGAGAGAGGCCGTGGAGGAGGCTTGCATGCGGCTTGAGGGGGAGCCCTCCCTGGGTGCGGGTCTAGCCGAGTGAAAGAGGAGGGAGAGGTGTGTTTAGTTTAGGTTTTATTTTTAATTTCTATTTATTTTAAAACAATTATAATTATTTTAAAAACCCAAAACCGGGCACGGCGCACGGCTTGGGTCACACAGTTTGGCAAACCATGTGCCAACCGTGCATCCCCCATTGGACACCCAAGACACCCCGCACGAGCTAGCCACATGGTTTGGGGAAACCATGTGCAGGTCGTGCGGACTCCCCTGCCTCCCTGTTTTAGGCCGCACATCTTGGGCCGCACGGTTTGGGAAACCGTGCGCCAACCGTTCTCCTTCTGTTGTTTTTTAAAAAACAAGACTCTTTCGAGTACGACGCACCCAAAACACCTCGAGCCACTCAGGACACTTTACGGGAATTCTCCCATGTCCAAAAACATTAAAAATGAAGGATCCAAATCTTCAAAATCTCATTCCGAAGCCCGATCTTAAATTTGACCAGTTCAGTAATTGTAAAAGTTCAATTTCCCCCACTTTTTAACCTAGTTCAAAACACGAGTCATTACAACCTTCCCACCTTAGAACTTCTCATCCCCGAGAATCCATCGAGAATAACACACACCTCAATTGACCTACAAGTGTCATTAAGCATCGTTCAAATGACCGTGTTATGTTTCCAATTGTCCAACGCACCCTTGAACATCCACTTAAGCACACGACACTTAAGCCGTCAACATCTGATCCAATGATCGTTTTCCAATGGAAACACCAAGACAGCTCTCACCCGATCCCGTCTACTCAAATACATGATCGCATCGTATTCTTGTCAAGTGGCCAATCAAAGGTACTTCCCACCTAATATTTTTAATGTTAAATGGCCAAAACCAAACTACCCTCCACCTTTCGAATTGACTTTCAAAATCACACCCCAAGAATTCCAAAGATGCACCTAGCGTGATTTTGAAATGATCTAACAGTCGATTTCCCCATCGACCTCAAAGCCCATGTAGAAAAGAGTCAAGCCACTCTAGTTGACTATTCAAGAGACGCAGGGCTTAGACGGCTGGCGTTTTATAATCTAAACAATGATGCCTCCTCCTAAGGCATCTAACACTTACCACGAGGAAGTTCACCGAAGCTCACACATGCCTCCCGGTGATGTCTCAAAGTTCATCCATGAGAGAAACCACGCATCCCACATGCCACGCTAAAAGAGAACAACCAAACGAGCTCAACAACTTTCAAAAACATTAGCACGGCATAAGACCAACACTCTCTTAGCCCATCCAAGATGAAAACAAGATAGGGGACATGATCGTTGCGTAGCAGAGTACACTAAAAGGAATTAGGCGGATTCGAATAAACCTTTTCCGAAAACTAGAAGGGAGAATGGTCGAACCACCATTGGTCGACTATAAAGAAGAAACTTGGCTTCACCTGTCGACACAACAATATTTCTAAACCGATCACAATTCCTTTTTCATACACAAGGAATTCCATGATCATTCACAAATTACCACCAAAGTCCTCCAGGTCCAACGGTGGTTCTTAAAAGTGGTTTCATGCACTGTCAACCAGATCAAGTCATGCTGTCGAGCAAGCATCGACACATAACAACACCTTCAAGCCTCAAAGGAATTAAAACAAACCCGACCATTCCCAAATGGTCTTTCTTGGCGTGTTCCTTCTACCCGGAAGAACACACTTCACCAAACCGACACAACTCTTCCCACCCTAAAAGCGTCGATGTCCCCAAAATAAGGAAATACCAACTTCTCATAAGTGAACTAGTTCATAATGATTAAACGGACGTGTGTCGCTCCTCTGAGCCACGATCTCCGTGTTGAAATGCCCAAGAAACCCAAAGAAAAAAGACAGGTGTGTCAACCAACCGAGTCTTCCGAACATCACCCCTAACATTGGGACAACTTGATTCTTAGATGCTCTGGTCACTCTACCACATAGATGACCCAAGACCATACAAAACAACATAAGAGATTTAGCCGAACATCGTTTTCCCCTATACGACCATTTTCAAAGACGACAACATACCCAGTCGTCCATTACTGCAAAAAAGAAAAGGTCAAATGACCGACCAAGAAACCGACTATGCCAGAGGTATGTATAACCAACCGATACAAAGTATTACCCAAATATCACCCCCACAACAAGGTCAAGAGTAACATGACCACCCATCCAAACAAGGGTTTCATTGGAAACCAAAAGTCCTACGAGGGACAACGACACCCGAACGGTACCCAACGTCAGGTAACTCACCACACAAGCAAGGAAAAAAAGCTTTAATGGCGGTACCTACCACGAGCTAGCCCCTCACGAAGAACAAGCATTGACTCAAGTATTTGGTCACACCAAACAAAATTCATCGGGATCAAGCCTATCATTCAAGTCATTTTCGAAATGAAAACAAACTCCCATGGAAAAAACCTATTGTTCCATCTCAAGGCACTCGCAAGAAAGACTTAACATACCCTCACACGAGGTTTCAACAGAGGACACCACTATAGGTTCATTTTCCGATCCCTTTACATTTAATCACAATTATTCTTTTAATTACATTAAAAGATTCAATTCAAAACATCACGTAACCTTTCAAAACCCAAATCACTAGGAACTTGATTTTTAACAAACAACTAAAAGAAAAGAAGGAGTGTTTCAAAAATCATCCTTTTAACCACTTAACATTCTTCAGAAATATCTTCTCTTTTCACAAAATTTATCATAATAAATTCCTTTTAAACAAAACAGGAGACCTACATGGGTCCCAACAAGCCAAAACACTCCAGTTAAAAATCAATCAACTTTTGCACACACAAGCAGTTCACAAAACATCCTGCCATTTTATTCCTTATGGGTTTCTAGTTCCCAACGCATGAAGTGCCCATACACTCCATGGGTTGAAAATTGGCTCCCAATAGACAAAACAAAACACACTTCAGAATTGAACATGATCAAAACAATCATCCAGTCATATGGGTGGCCACCTACCAACCAATAAAGTTCCCATACACTTTAAAATTTGGCATTTGTATCCCTTCATTCAAAAAAATTTTCTATTAATTTTCCAATTTAAGCTTTAGCAGCCCTTTTTTGGAAAACTGATTACACAGGTTACCCTTTCCCTGCCACAAGGCGCCCATACACCTTACAACGGAAAATTGACTCCATTCGTAATTACAATCATTTAATTTGGTCAAATCAACCAATTCCATATTAACTGAACCTAGCATGTTATCAAAAGCAGTAACACAAAAACATGCTATATCGCAGAAGTATGGAATAACTATCACATCACCTATCACAACAGCAGGCATTAGCTAATGCATCCTAGATGGCATGGCATAATGCATGGTATGAAATTTCTTACAAGGTGCTTATATGATGCATGAGATGACATAACCTCATCCCATCGGGTTGAAACTAAAATATAACCCACAATTGCATCAATAGTATCAGGATAAATCATGTGTGTCACCCAATGGTGAAATCAGATCAACTGTAATAGTCAAAATCATTAAAACAACAATTCCATTCGAGGTAATTTGGATTTTCCCTATACACGGGTTTGATACTCCCAAGCACAGATCATTACAAAATTCCATTTCCCTCCTATCCCTTTCTAATGTCGCCAAATAGTAAAACAAACCAGAAAAAAAAAGAAACTACTCTAATACCACTTTGTGACGTCCCGACCCGGCTCACCATCGACCTGATGGCCGGACCGGTCGCCACATGGCCTCAAGAGCATCTCCTCGTACGCCAGAGGCTGCCGACTAGTAGAGAGGGTCTCGGGAGGTGATAGTGGGGAGAATATACCCTCTTATCAGAGTTTCACAACAGTATCATCAGAGGTAAACAAAATAAATAATGGAAGCAGTGTAAAGAAAGAACAAAAACAACGAAAGACAATCAGTAATAATTTTATAAAAGGTGGCCAAAGCCAGTTGTCACAACAGAGGAGTGATGATATAGATATGGAAAGTAGTAAACAATACAACATGTTTCAATACAATAAAAAAGAATAAAGAAAATAAAGAAGGGCCCGACAGGCGATCTCTTTGAGCATCCTGAGCTACAGCTCGGTCCTTTGCACCTAACTCCAGGTACATGCAGCACAACATACAACCTACGCCCTGCAAGCAAGAAGGTCTACTCGGGTACCCCAGTGCAATGGAGGCTTGAGTAGGGTGTGAGATAATAATATCATTCGGCCAGCACCACCTGTGTCTAACCCAATCTAGACAGTGTATTTAATTAAAAAGTAATCAGCTACAGAAATATTAAATAAGTAGAACAACATGGAGTAACAAAACCTTTCCAGATTTCCCAAAAGAAACCTAATGGCTATACGAGCTTTGAATCATTGTCAAGATAACAGTCTGATCATGCCACTACCATTACATATGTAAGTATTTATAGTAGAGAGAGTGGGGTAAACATGCCTCCCACCCATCAGTAGAAGATAGCGGGCACGAGGTAAGAATGCCTCACGTCCCTAGTATACAATGGCAACGATGTAAGAATGCCTCTCATTCCTAGAAGATACTGGAAAGGGGTACGAATGCCTCCCTTCCATAACATTTTTAATACTGGAATGGGGTATAACTGCTTCCCATCCAAACATGTAATCATCAACAGAAGTCAACTAGAAAGGGGTAAGAATGCCTCCCTTCCAGACATGTAATCACACTATCATGGGGTATAACTTCTTCCCATCCAACCACTGTATCTGTCACACTCATCACTCTGGCATGGGGTATAATTGCCTCCCATCTAGACACGCAATCATCACCAGGTGGCATCATCAAGTGCGAACTCACATTACAACCATGTTTATATTATATTACTTATGGTAATACATCATAAGCATTCAAAAGTCACATGACAATCACAAACAATCATACAACCCATATTCACAAAAAAGGTTATAATCACGTCCATACAAATATACCTAAGGAAACCCATATTAAGTATCATTATCACATTAACATAAGGTGCATGAGGCAACCCACTCATGTACGGTATTGACTAACCCCCAATTCATTATTCATTCCTCTTATATCATTTCAAAGACATATATGGATTTATAAAGAATAAATAGGTGCTATAGACTACCCCTCCTAGGTAAGTCCCATCCACTAGATCCATTCCATAGACATAAGCCATGCTTATTCCATTCTCCTAAGGAACAGTCTTACCACCCTAATCCATTTCATCAAAAGAGCACAACTGTCATGCTCTAACCATTTGGAACAATTCATAGGAAACATGACATCATCAATTTTCACTAATCACACAAGGATTTAGAAGGCAAGCATAAGAATATACTTCCTACTTTTATCTTGAAGGCAGCGCACCTCTGATCGAGAGGTTTTATTATTAAATCATTAGATTAGTGACCATGCAACCTCTTTTATCTTATTCATGAAATTCACATGATTTTCACAAAAGTATTTAATCATCTAAACTTGCATAATAAAAATAATAAAACAATACAGTATTAAACTCTTTAAATGATTCACTTTAAATTAACGGGAAAAAAGAGGGACCCTACCTCAATGTGGATCCATCCATCCACCCCGGCTTTCGGCTCTTTCTAAATAAATCTACCACTACTGCCCCCCCACTCGGCATAACACACTATGAAACTTAAAACAACAAAAAATATTAACTTAGAGGATGCACAAACCATAAACGAGAAAAAACCTACCTCAAAATCAAACTAGTGGACCTAAAAGACTGCAAACCACCTCACCTTCATCTGAGTACATCATACGCACACCCACGAGGTCCCGAGGGACCTTCTGCATCCCCTTACCACAGAAGAACTAAAGGAAAAAACAAAAACAACAACAACCCTAAAACTAGGGTGTACGACTGAATGAGATTAGGGAATAGGGAAGCCCTAAAATCGGCCAAGAATGGGAGGAGACTAGGGAAGATGGCCTACCTTGAAGATTTGACAAAAAACCTTCAAAATAGGGAGAAATTGAAGTGAGAAAGAGAGGTCGTGGGGGAGGCTTGCGCGCGGCTTGCGGGGGAGCCCTACCTAGGTGTGAGTCTGGCCGAGTGAAAGGGGAGGGAGAGTTGTGTTTAGTTTAGGTTTTATTTTTAATTTATTTTTATTTTAAAACCATTTTAAATATTCAAAAACCCAAAACAAGGCACGGAGCACAACTTGGGCCGCACGGTTTGGAAAATCGTGCGCCAACCGTGCGTCCCCCACTGGACACCCAAGACACCCAGCACTGGATGGCCGCACAGTTTAGTGAAACCATGCATAGGCCGTGTGGACTCCCCTGCCTCCCTATTTTAGGCCGCACGGCTTGGGGCAGACGGTTTGGGAAACTGTGCGCCTTCTGGTGTTCTTTAAAAAAACCATCCTCCTTCGGCTACAACGCACCTGAAATAGCTCGAGCCACTCGGGACACTTAACGATCATTAACCAATGTCCAAAAACATTATAAATAAGGATCCAAACCTTCAGAATCTCATTCTGAAGCCTGATCTTAAATTTGACCGGTTCAGTAATTGAAAAAGTTCAATTTCCCCCACTTTTTAACCCGGTTCGAAACGCGGGTCATTACAAATATCAAATACACTAAAATAAAAATTCTCTTGGTTTATATAAATTTCATAACATTAAAATTAAATTTTAGCCTTTCATTTTATTTTTTATAAGCTATTCAAAAAGAATATTTAACCATATAATACAATTTAAAAACAATTTACAAGATAATAAACCATGTAAATTCATGTCTTTACAAAATTAAACCAATTACCCCACTCCATATAAGATTTTTTAGAATTTATAGAAAAAATTAAAAAAATATTCACAATACCAAATATGGGTTTTCTATAAACTGAAACTTTTTTGTTCTCAATTGATAAAATGTCTAATAAAATGACATCAATTATCATTGTGTGAACCCATTTTGGGTAAATCCATAAAATGTAATACATAGAAATAAATGATTTGGTTTTTTGATTAATTTCTTGGTTCCCATATGTAAAGAAACTTATTTTATAATACATGACTATTTTAGCCAAACCAAATAACAAAATTATGTATTTATGATGGTTTATTTTATATAACAATTTTCCACAAACCTTTTTCTTGAAACTGTAATAAAAATTATTATTATTTATTTAAAACATGTCATTATTCCTAATCTATTGTATGGTATGATGAATTCTTATGAAACATTATATTATTTTTGTGTACTACATATTGGGTCCCAAATAAACTATTTTCAGAATTCATTATGTATTATAACACCCATACAAATGATTTTGAAGAGGATTCAATTTTATTGGAGGGATTTATTTCGGGTAACCCATGCTCAATAATAATAGAATATATAAACAAAATGAATATTTTTCAATAAGATCTAATAATTAATTTGATTTTATAAAAAGAAATGGTGAAAAAAAATTCTAGTCCCTGAAATTATTTCAACGATATTATATGAGTACATTTGAAAATAATATATATGGAAACAAATAAAACCTATGAATAAATAAATCCTCTATTTATATTAATCATCATGTCCTTATATAACATTATATCATCCTTATGATCTAACAAGAACATAATAATAAAAAGAAATATATAATGGGAACTATTATTTCATATTATTAACATCAGGTTCAATAAATACTCACATAAAATCATCTATCAATATATTTAACTATGAAATAATTTATATATCTGACCATGTATAATCCATGGAACTATAAACAGTTTATAAATATTAAACCATGATAGAAAATCGTCAAAAATATTTTGTAAGGTTTCAAGTCATTATAACATATGGATCGTCATTATGATATTTTAATTATAAAATAACTAATATGGATTCATAGATATAATTAATTAGTTGGAAAGAGAGTTTCATAAAATGAATATATCTTAGGTGGATAAAAATTTATCTATTTTTATTATCTCAATATAGATAAACTATTATGTGCCAATACACATTGCAATGACATTCCATTGGATGTGGCTCATTCCACTAAATAATATAAACTCATTAATTGAATCATTGTAATGACTATATTTAGAGAATATTTATATTAATATTTTCATCGATGAATTAAATGATGTCATATGTGTAGATTAGGAATAGAAAATTATAAACACATTATGAATCATGCTCATGTTTCTAAAATGAAAGATGATTCACTATGATTCAATCTAAAAAAATAGACAACCCCATAGTCAGTCTAAATATGTCTTGATTTTCTAATTAACTATAAATAAATGGTTTAAGGTTATTTAATGTTCTATTTTCTTGATTCATGGTGTATTTAATCAATTTATTTCATATAGATTATTTGTAAAACCCCATGATTTTACTATGTATTTCCCTTGAAATAAATCCACAGTGGCTAATAGATTCTGATGGATATAACACCAAATTTAATTGATTTTTTTTAATTATGGTATAATGTTATAATTAAAAAACTATATTAATAGAAACTAAATTTAAAAATTTAGTAAAATTATTAAAGTATAAAAAAAGTAAGTAAATAAAAATACTAAATTGTTAAAATTATCATTATCAAGATCTGTTATAATGATCACTGCACCAATGATATATGTTGAATCATTATGACATTTAAGTAATCTAATAAAAATACATCCAATTAAATTGGATAAAAAAATTAATTACTAAATAGTGATATATAAGACTATATATTGCAATGAAATATGACTGTTTTACATATAGTCAGTGGTCATATAGCTGTTAGATAGTTGGCACTTAGATATAAGATTATTTGATATATTTTCTTTGGATATATTTGTATCCTATAGGTAAATTAATTTAATTTATTTTTTAGAATATATTTTTAAATAATATTTTTCACATATAATAAATAATTTTAGAATGAAATAAAATTATTTGACGTTATTATAAAATATTTACTTTTATTCATTATATAATAATATTTTTATTTTTATTTATGATGGAATATTTGATATTTTTATAAAAATAATTTAAATTTTCTTAAAAAAGGGAATTATAATAATGGATTATATATAATTAATTTTAATGGGTTGTTGTTACCATCCTCTGATGTTTAAAGGGGTATTTCTTATTGAAATTTATTAATGTGATCAATATTTTAAAATTAAAAAAATGAAATAGAAAACATTTAATAAATTTTTCTACTAATATTTAATACTTAAATGTAAAAAATAATGAATTATCCCCCATTTAATTTTATAAGATAATTAAATAACAAAAAATAGTTTCTAATTATGTACACATTAATATATAAAAATAACTAATTTTTTCAATAATTTTTTTTATCATTGATAAAATAAAATTTTCATATTTATTAGTATAATTTAATAAATGTAGTTCAACTTTTTAATAATCATTTAAAAACATAAGTGGAGGTAAATTTTATTATTAGGGAAAAAATGTGTTATAAAGGTAAATTTTTGGAATTGTGGTAATGAATAAAATTAGATAAAATGGAAAAATTAAAGGGTAAGGGAAACAATATCATTATTAATAATATATAAGTGAGTGTATGATGGAAATACTAACATACCGTAATGATATATCTACTTATAGACAACATCATATCCAAATTCCATTTAAAAATCCATTACAAGGAAATTATAGAAAGAGTGTTTATAGAAATTCATCTCAATCTAAACTATAGAAGGACTACAAATTTCTCAAAAAAATACCACATAGTTCATTATATTTTATATTGAATTAAATATAAAATTATATCCCTAAATATTAACTTCCATGATTGAGAGTTTCTCGTAATGTGAATATTTCCTAAATTTCTCATTTCTAAGAGAATATCAAAGTTTAATATGAAGAATTTAATTCATGTATTTTCAACTACATAATCATAACTCATCATCTTAATCATTGATATTTTATTAAATATATTTATCAAAAAATTGATCATGTTTTTGAAATAAAAATATTTTTAATGGAAATATTATTTCCATGAAATAAAATATCATCCCTCATTCAACCATCGTGACACATTATTAATTTATATTGATTTTATCACATATATGAACAATCTTATAGAATTTACATCATCAATGAAAAAGAAATGATAAATGATGGAAAACATATATAATAATTAATATTTTAAAGAGATTTTTTAATTCAATAATATATATATGTAAATTTATTACCCATAATTAATTTAATTATTTCATTAACACAATATTTAAAATAATATAGATTTTTAAGAATTACGTGAAAATATGAAACAAATGATACTTGAAATGACCATGTATCATACAAATAATATAAATAAAATATAAATAATATTCATGATCATTATGTAAATTAACCTACCATGGTTTGGGATCAATAAACCGTACCACCAAACCAAATAATACATGGAAAAGAGAATTGATAACACCTTAGTATTAATTATTATAATAATACTATAATATAAGGGATGTCAGGATATATAATTGTATAGTAGTAAGATAAATTTGTAATAAAAAAGGATATTATAAAAATTAATGCAAACCAAAAATTTGTTATACATTGATTTAGAGTGCATCCGACTAAGTGGAAGACTGAGGTAAGGGTTTCATTATCAATATCCCTTTTAAACAACATATATCTATATATGATTTTATTTTAAGGTTAATAATATTATAATTATCTAAAAAAATATTAATTTTTTATTATTTCGTTATTTATCTATATTTTATATTTTCATACCATTTCACCACTAGTTGGTTTACAAATAAATCTGAATGATTACTGTAAGTTGAGTTAAATGTATCTCATATTTCTAATCAAGACTATTTCTCATTGTTTTACATATTTTATATATTGATTTATATATCATGTTATTTATAATTATTTGATTTCATTATAACATTTTATATTGACATTAAATTTCATTACAAACGTTCAAAAGGAATTCTTGTTTTCTATTTCAACATGGGTAATTTTAATTCTATTTCACATTCATGAAAACATATAATTGAAATTTATATTTTAAAAAATTTTATGAGCCCACATTCCCCATAAAAGTTATTATAATTATTTTTAAAATCATCAACTCCAAAGATATGTGGTATTTTAATACAACATATATTCCGATAATTTAATAAGTTATCTCCTTTATAAATAAATATTATTAAAAATATAAATTTAATTTCTTCTAGTCTCCAAATGTAATTTTTAATGCTCTTATAATGTGTAATTATTAGATTCTAATAAAATTTAGCATTTAATATGACCCACATGGAATATTATCATTAAATACCATCAAAATTATTTTCTATAAGTCCAATGATCTTTTTTAAAATAATCTAGAACCCCATTTATTTCTCCTGATTTAATTAATTTATGATGGAATTATAAATTATTTCATGTTCATGGGGAAAATTATTAATGGTATTTAGCATGTAATGAATTGTAAAAAATTTATATCCTTATAATGTGTTTCATAAAGAATTATATATCATAATATGACATGGAAGGGACTATATAGTTAACTGATTCTACAACAAGACTGTATTTGTAGTGTGGTGATGATATTCAATATTAAATTCAACAAGGAAAATATTTCCAATGATAATTTTTTCAAAATATTCTAATGCATCATATATGTGTTATAAAACA
Organism: Viscum album; assembly: GCA_963277665.1. Classification (NCBI taxonomy): domain Eukaryota; kingdom Viridiplantae; phylum Streptophyta; class Magnoliopsida; order Santalales; family Viscaceae; genus Viscum; species Viscum album. The sequence continues at coordinate 1,567,264,313 of OY728120.1, forward strand.
TAGTTTTTTTTATAATTATATGACACAAGAATATTGATTCAATTTTCTACACTCCTATGAAACTTATCTATTGTTTAGATCAAATATATTGGATTTCTATTCCATGGTTTGTTCGGTATAATTTTGTAATGGTATATTCATGAACCATCCTGATTCCATTTTATTAGAATTTCCACCCTTTGATATCATATGCATTATGGTTTTTATCACATCTATTTAACCATGAATGAGTATCAGGGCTCACCATTTAATAATATCTCAATAACCTATATATGAAAAATACTATTATGTTTTAAATGTTTAGAAGGGTATTATGTATGATGATTATTTTTCATGATATTGAATACTATTTTGTTAAAAACAATTATGTAACTAGTATCTAAAGGCACGTAAACTATACTTCTTGTCTTTCATTTGATATATAATGAATTTTCATAGAAAATTATGCATTATTCATGTATGATATATTTGTGTCCACTCATTACATATTAATGTGGGAATAAGATTATTTTAGTAGTATGGATAATTGAAATATTAAGTTGGATAAAAAACAATTCCTGATTGATAATTGATGTAGGATAAACCAAAAATGAAATAAACCAGAATAAAGGTGTTATAATTTAGGCCATCAAAGGATTGATTTTCTTTATCATTAAACAAATTAATCTAGTTAATATTTCATGAAATTCATTCTATAATATTTGGTTTTATTCAATTTATAGGACATATAGGCATCATCTAAATATCTTTCCTAGTGGTAAATGTATTTATTTCCCTAATAAGCATCCAAGAAAGATAAGGGTAGGCATATAACATTTCATATCAATTCTCACTCAATAATATCATGTAAATAAAAATTACAAGAAACAATTTTATCTCTAAAATTCACAAAAGAATTAATAACTATATATTTAGGTGTTATTGAAGAAATGTGTTCCCTCAATTAGTGGGACTTCTAATATATTAAATTCTGATTATTTGTTCAATAACATAAAAATGATATTTTCCCTTATTTTATTCTTTAATCAAGATAAGATTATTTTAGGCATTTATTATTTATAAAATGATCCAGATTAATGGTACACCATAATCAAGAACATATAGAAATATAAATAAATTGAATCCATGAAACATTAGGTGTTTACAATGATATTTTCCAATAAATATCTACTCTGAACCCTTCACACTATGATGTTGAGGGAATCAATATAGGTAAAACAAAACGAGAATGAATATAATTGTACCTATAAAGGAAACATCTAAAGGCCCGATATTTACCCTTTTAGTATTATAATTGAACCCTAATTAAATTATTTTAATTCATAAGTATATTAAAACAAATTCTCTATACTGAATTATTATGGATACCCATCTTTTTTATGCATGAAATATTCATAATTCCTTTTGATATTATTAAAATAAAAAAATTGTGTTGGTTGTTTTTAGGTTTAGTGTATTGGTAATTGGGAAAATAATATATAGAGTAAAAACCATTATATATTACTCTATAAAACCTTTATTTCATTACAAGTTCATTTAACTGAATTTTAATCCCGATGAACATACATCTATAGGAATAAATGAGAATAAAATCCATTAAGAGATTATAATGAGAATATGGATTGTGTGAGGATGGGTATTTCAAAAATAATTAATATAGAGAATTACTATAAATATAAGGGGAATAATATAGGAGTATGGTAATAATTTCATGATTAATGGGATGAAAATGGTGATGATATTCAATATTAAATTCAACAAGGAAAATATTTCCAATGATAATTTTTTCAAAATATTCTAATGCATCATATATGTGTTATAAAACATAGTTTTTTTTATAATTATATGACACAAGAATATTGATTCAATTTTCTACACTCCTATGAAACTTATCTATTGTTTAGATCAAATATATCGGATTTTTATTCCATGGTTTGTTCGGTATAATTTTGTAATGGTATATTCATGAACAATCCTGATTCCATTTTTTTAGAATTTCCACCCTTTGATATCATATGCATTATGGTTTTTATCACATCTATTTAACCATGAATGAGTATCCGGGCTCACCATTTTATAATATCTCAATAACCAATATATGAAAAATACTATTATGTTTTAAATGTTTAGAAGTGTATTATGTATGATGATTATTTTTCATGATATTGAATACTATTTTGTTAAAAACAATTATGTAACTAGTATCTAAAGGCACGTAAACTATACATCTTGTCTTTCATTTGATATATAATGAATTTTCATAAAAAATTATACATTATTCATGTATGATATATTTGTGTCCACTCATTACATATTAATGTGGGAATAAGATTATTTTAGTAGTATGGATAATTGAAATATTAAGTTGGATAAAAAACAATTCTTGAATGATAATTGATGTAGGATAAACCAAAAATGAAATAAACCAGAATAAAGGTGTTATAATTTAGGCCATCAAATGATTGATTTTCTTTATCATTAAACAAATTACTCTAGTTAATATTTCATGAAATTCATTCTATAATATTTGGTTTTATTCAATTTATAGGACATATAGGCATCATCTAAATATCTTTCCTAGTGGTAAATATATTTATTTCTCTAATAAGCATCCAAGAAAGATGAGGGTAGGCATATAACATTTCATATTAATTCTCACTCAGTAATATCATGTAAATAAAAATTATAAGAAACAATTTTATCTCTAAACTTTACAGAAGAATTAATAACTATATATTTAGGTGTTATTGAAGAAATGTGTTCCCTCAATTAGTGGGAATTCTAATATATTAAATTCTGATTATTTGTTCAATAACATAAAAATGATATTTTCCCTTATTTTATTCTTTAATCAAGATAAGATTATTTTATGCCTTTATTATTTATAAAATGTTCCAGATTAATGGTACACCATAATCAAGAACATATAGAAATATAAATAAATTGAATCCATGATAATGGTGATGATATTCAATATTAAATTCAACAAGGAAAATATTTCCAATGATAATTTTTTCAAAATATTCTAATGCATCATATATGTGTTATAAAACATAGTTTTTTTTATAATTATATAACACAATAATATTGATTCAATTTTCTACACTCCTATGAAACTTATATATTGTTTAGATCAAATATATCGGATTTCTATTCCATGGTTTGTTCAGTATAATTTTGTAATGGTATATTCATGAACCATCCTGATTCCATTTTATTAGAATTTCCACCCTTTGATATCATATGCATTATGGGTTTTATCACATCTATTTAACCATGAATGAGTATCAGGGCTCACCATTTAATAATATCTCAATAACCAATATATGAAAAATACTATTATGTCTTAAATGTTTATAAGGGTATTATGTATGATGATTATTTTTCATGATATTGAATACTATTTTGTTAAAAACAATTATGTAACTAGTATCTAAAGGCACGTAAACTATACTTCTTGTCTTTCATTTGATATATAATGAATTTTCATAGAAAATTATGCATTATTCATGTATGATATATTTGTGTCCACTCATTACATATTAATGTGGGAATAAGATTATTTTAGTAGTATGGATAATTGAAATATTAAATTGGATAAAAAACAATTCCTGAATGATAATTGATGTAGGATAAACCAAAAATGAAATAAACAAGAATAAAGGTGTTATAATTTAGGCCATCAAAGGATTTATTTTCTTTATCATTAAACAAATTACTCTAGTTAATGACTTTCTTTATCCTCAAACAAATTACTCTAGTTATTATTTCTTGAATCCATGGACCCTTAGTAAAAATTATACCAAACCATTACCCTTATAATGGTTTTTACCAATGTTTTTTTAAAGTTATAGAGTATTTTAACATTTTACTAGTTTAATAACTAAAATACTTAAATATATCATTCATGATGTGGAATAGAGTAATTTTATTTGAGAATTGTTTTTAAAATATGAAAAAATCATTTAGGTTTTAGAAGGATCCATATTGGTTGTGAAAAGTAATATTGTAACATTAAAATCCATTATATTATTGATAAAATATTATTTTTCCGCCTAAAAACCCTTTATATCATTCATTAAATGACTTTCATATTATTATTATTCCAAAATACATAACATATATTTAAAATACATGTAATTTATACCCGAAAAAATACGTTTTCTTCCAAATATATGTAAAATTCAATATTAACTAATTTTTAAATTTTTATTTCTTAAATAATATTTAATTTTTCAAAATAATTTTATAAAAATAAATATTCTAAAATTTAAATAAATATAATTATTTATAAAAAAATAAATTTTTTTCCATATAATGTAATTTACGTCCCATATAAAAATTTCCTCAAAAATTATAATCTTTTAATATCATTTATATTTAAAAATATTTTTTTATAAAAATATGTATAAATTTTTTTTTTTGAAATATATGAATTTAACAAAAATAATTATTTTATTGAGATTTATATTTTTTAAAATTACATATATGTTTTAATTATATTTATTAATCTATTTATCATTTATATATTCCATTATTACCAATTTTATTATATAAAATATTAATGAAAATGGTATTGAAGAAACAAAAAATTGATTTCCAATAAATATTATTAACACTTTATAACATAGTGGAATATACATATAACACCTTATTACACCAATGTATGACCTATGTGTAGAGTTTAAATTCATGTTACATTCAAGTGGTAGGTAAATATACATCGGTCTAGTGGAGATCTTTACTAACATGACCTTCTACTGTATTCAATTCGGCTAAAGCCCAACATGTTGTAGTTCTATCCATGCCTGGTCAATGGAAAACTCTAATGATGGTTCCCCCTATCATTTTTGAATTAATGGGATTCAATCATATTTATTATATAGGTTTAGGACCTGATTTCTCCCTTATACATCAATTATTCATTATCATTTATCATTATATATATTAATTCTAAAAGAAGCATTATTAATGAAAGTCATAATACCCAACTTCCATAAATCCAGATGGTCATAGTGATCAATTTCCATATTGACCAATAATAATATTGACTAATGGTTATATTGAAATATACTCATTTTCACCAATATTTATATTGAGTAATGGTAATATTAAAAAATAGTTATATTGACCAATATACATGTTGACCATCATGAAATTAACACTTAGATCTTATCACCCAATTTTCCCATTACATTATATATATACCCCCACTATTTTCATAAATTATTATTTAGTATAACCCTTACTAATTCTCAATACATCCTTCAATACTTGAAAAAATATTTATAAAACATATATTAGTTTTTACAATCATTATTTTAGGGGTTATAATCAATGGGGAATCCGAGCCTATAAAGTTTAACATTTTCTTAAAATTATTCATTATTGTATATATATATTTACTCATGATAGATGTTATAATAAATAATATTAAAACATGGGAATTTCTAAAATGTAAATGCATTAATTATTATATGGTATCTTATCATAATAATATAGTAAATATTATACATTTCACAGTTCATTAGAAAAACAATGAAATTTTAGGTTGTTTCATTCTCTGCCCATCTAAAATGTCACAATTTTTTTTATTCTCTAAAAACAACTGAGGATACTAATCCCTATATATTTTCCTAGTATTTGAGGTTTCTTCTTCAACCATGTGATTTCCCCATAGGGCTTCTATGAGTTTGTTTATCTTATTCCTCAAACCTATTCTATTTCATTGAGAATATTGATCTCTTATTATTTATAAGATATTCCGTGTTCCAATTCCACACCATGTGTGTCTTAAATATTAATTGGATCTAATATATAATTTTTTAAATGTGGAATGTGTGATATTTAATGGATCTTGGAATTATTTTTTGATAGTTCTTACTAATAAAAAATATCAAACACGCTCAAAAATATAAAATGGCATAATGTATAAAGGGACAAAATTCCCCTAATTTCCAAATTCCATGATAATTTTCAATGGATATATATAAATATATTAATAAATGATCTCACACATGAAAATATATATCCATCACTATTTTTTCAACACAAATCTATTTTCTAATCTCTTAATTATTGATATGTTTCTAGATATCATGTATCTTCATTATAGTTTCTTTTACACTATCTCAAATAAATTGTATTCCTCAACCGACAACATCCTCACATAGTGGTTTTCTACTCTTGTTTTCTTTAGAGTGATTCCTAGGGAACCATTTGAATAATTCAATGGAAAATGGTGTGTAAGTTGAATTCATAATGTTAAAGATAATGTTTCCAAATCCGTGGGAAATCAATTGAGCCTGCACAAAAATTTTCTTACAATGTTTGGTTAGCCCTATATATAAGATATCATATTTCCTATAGGTATGTTCTAGTTTAATTTTTTTAAACCCATTAATGTTGGTCAAATACATGTTTTTGGGATGTATGAGGAAGATCAGGGGTGTCCCGGGCTTTTAGACATATAAGAAGGAAAAATTTGGACACCCTATACTTTTCAAATGGTGGGAATATTCTTAATAGTAAAATTTTTCTCCAAAACATGCTAGCCAAGACAAGGGGTGCATAGTTTAGTAAACCATGTCATATGAGAGGATAAACAATGCTACTTTGGAAAAATCCATTCTACATGGTTGGTGCAGGGTTTTTCAAACCATTAGAGATCCCCAGGTAACCGTGTGGCATAAAACCCTCTTAAAAAAATAATGAACAAAAATTTTCACACAGTTTTGAAAACCATATGGCCCAACCATATACCCCATTAAAATTTTAATTTTACTATTCCCCCTTATAGATTTTATGTATTATGCTCAATTTCATCCATAGTTCCTACTCTAGTAATGATAATAATGATCCAAAATGACCAAGGATTCCCAAAGATCAATCTCCTTTGTTTATAATTCATTTGGAGTGTCCCTAGGTGAATATCAAATCATTTTGTATGTATAATTATCCACCCCCTTCTATTTCTTTGTTTAGGTCCTATAGTTTTTTTCTCATCATATGAATCCCTAAAACCCTACTTTTACAGAGGATCATTGGTCGGGGCTACAAAGGGTTCCTGAATCTGAGTTATTGTCTAAGGTTAAGCATTTTATCTTCTTCTAAATCATGGTATGTGGTTACAAGTAATATCCCACAGGCTTAGAGTGTATTTTTTCATGTCTAATTTTTCTTTTCATTTTCTATTGTTGTTTATTTTATTCATTTGATAGTATTTGGTAAAATGGTTGGCTATAAGATTCATTTATCCCCTCATTATCCTCATGGGATGAATTAAGGTTGACAAGACTGATATTAGGGCCACAAATGGGTTTCACCATCATCATATACATACAACATTATGGTGTTTAACATTTAATTATTATGATAAAATAGATCCCAAGATATATGTGTTGAAACATTAGTATAAATTATGAATGGTGATAATGGTGGATGTTTCTATACATTGATAATGGTGTAACGGATTTTTATGAACTTTTTGAGTAGGTTAAATAAATTAAATTTATTGTGAAAAATTGATCATGGTTTCAAATTTGATTATGTTAATGATTCCAGGCATGAATTTGAATTGATAATATTATTAAGTAGTGAATTATTAATGTTATGTGAAATGATTTTGTATGTTTTGGGATATGGTAACTATGGTTAATGGTTAATGGAAGCATGCCCACATGGAATTGTGGTTTTGGTTATTGACATATTCTCTACTCCCACTAGTCGGGTTGGACAATGACTCTAAACCCCACCACTATAATGAATGAGTTAGGGAGTCAGACTAATGCTCTAGGCCCCTAAAAGATGAATTGGATGATTACATGGAATGAGCATCCAAGGTATGTGTGATGAAATTGGTTGAGATTACACAGAATGATGTTCCAAGATATGATTAAAAAATTTAATTGTGTTATTTTTTCCCAAGTGAGAAAGGAACCTTGATTTACTACCTTATGCATAGTGGTTGATTGGATTAGGCAGTGATGTAATAAATGGAACACCAGAATCATGGACTTAAGTGAAGATAATGGTCTAGTAAAATAATGATTTACTAATGGAATGTTTTTCATACTCAATTGCTTATAATATATTACTAAATTTATTCAATAACATTATAAATGGGATATTTTGTAGACAATGTTAGTGCTTGCATACTGATTTTTAGCTACACCCTACATAGGTGTCCATTGGGTACCAGAGAAAATTTCATGGATGCAGTCAGGAAAAGGGTAATGGCCTTATGCTAGAGGGTCAAGTTGGGCTTAGGATATTGATGGATGATAATCCAAACATTGAGTCCGGACCAGTTTTGGGGGTTCATTTAGTGACTTTGTTTTGGGTTTTCATCACACTATCAACTATTATCATGACATGGAACATTTACTATTTGGTTCTATTTTTTAACCAATTTTGGAAAATTTTAGGTAATGAATATCTTGTTTTGTTGTTTATTATTTCACTTTGTTCCTTTTTATCTATTTTTTCTTACATTGATAAATAGGGTATAGTGTCACCACATTATTCATTAGACCCTCAATGGTAATCTTCAACCTATGGAATATTTGTAATTTCCCTTGAGGTCATGTCGTGAACCATATCAGGGAACCAATGAGTGTGTCTCGGGTTGGGAATGTTATAATGTTATAACAGAGCTTGTATTTATTGTGACTTACTATGTGGGAATTTTAGACTAAATGTTACTAATATCAAGACATGGAAATGAGCTCATGTGTGGTATTAGCTAATTCATTTATGAGGAAATCCCAAGTAAATAGGGGTAACTGTTACTATTATTGTGTGTTGTACTGGTTAAATAATATTTCACCATTGGGTGGTGCACTTGTTGTGTGATTTGAATATTTTATGAGATGTTACTCTTGGATGAAGGGGAACAAGGACGTTCGATCATACCTCATTATAGGATCCTTGGGATGTAGGTGGAATTCATTATAGTAGGAACACACTCTATGGATGTGTGGGACATGAATTATGGAAAGAATTTCACTTCATCAAAAATATGAAGAAAATGGTGTCTAATAAAGATGATCAAAATCATTAAATGGAATGAATGTGAATGAATGGTTAAAGAATTATGTTTAATGAAAATTGAAACATGGGTAAAAATAGTGGTTGTAATTTGATGTGAAATGGAAAGTGTGTCTAATGAATGGATTATGACTATGTATGTTGGTTTACCCCATGTTGACCATGAAATATGGTATGGATGCCAATGTTAGTGTTCTAGGGGTGAGGATTTATGTTGGTATAGTGTGTATGAAATTGGTTGGTTATGGATATTGAAGTGACTTATTTTATAAAAAATGTGTATTTTTTTGTATGTGTTTTGAGATGTGTGTTTGTGATTTCAGATAAATACAACCATGAAGATCTGTGTTAGTTGGGCGATAAAAAGATATACTGATAAATCTCCCTGAAAGTGGATAAAGAGACTATAGTGATCCAGGGTTAAATTGGAGTGGAGATGTTTGGGAAAAACATTTCTCATTTTATAAAGATGATGGAATGGGACCCAGAGTAGGTTTTTGTCAGGCATGTTTGAGATGACAAGAGAGTTTCAGCTATAAAACACTCTAAACATTACTGGATACAGTGGGCCATAGGTAGCTGAGTTTTGGGTAGATTATATTTAGATGATTCATGATCACTTATATACTCCTCCTAAGAAGATATTCAATATAGAATCTTATATGTTGGGAGGTTAGGAAAACCACTGGTGGGAAATATTGGTTTAAACATAGTAGGTAGGGGGTATTCTATGGTTGATTTTCTTGGAAATATATCTAGATTATTACTATCTAGAGTCATTGAGGTGGGATAAGGCTGTTGAATTTATGAGGTTGACCTAGGAGACTATGTTGGTGATGGATTATGTGGGTCGTTTCAATGATTGTAAACATTTCATTCCAACTTTGGTAGGGGATGAGGCAACAACAGTGAGGTGCTTCTAGGGTGGACATAGACATGAGATCATGTGTGCATAAATATCATCTTCGTAAAGAAGTTTTCAGAGGTGACAGATCAAAATCTTGTCATAGAGGGAAATATAAAAGATTATTCTAGTTGAGGATGTGAGGTTTTAGTAGGGCAATCTGGTGGTGAGAATTCAGATACTATGAAGTGCGGTTTTGAGTCTCCTCTAGGGAATCGGTGGCAGTGTAGTTAGAAATGGGAACCAGTTTATCAGGGCAGTGACTGAGTCTTTTTTTATTAGTGCAGGAGGTCAGGACACATGTGAGGTTAGTGTCCATTACCAATAGTTTAGTGCCAAAATTTTTATAGGTTGGATATTGTGTAGAGATTCTGTCGGAACCCTTTCCATTTAGAAAATTATAATGGGCTAGGACTAGTACACAATGAAAGAAGAGGAAAGTTAGCCCAAATTAGGGTGGATGTTATAGCTCTATCTTCCGTACTAGTTGAGGTGGTTGGTGTGGTAGTCTTTGTTGAGAGATTCCATACCAAAGGGTATTGCAACATAAGGAACATAGACAATAGACAAGGGTAGAGGGGATGGTCAACTTCTTGTAGTTTATTTTACACCTATAAGTGGCCAGGGTGGACCATCGACTGTTCGTGGTATGATTCGGGTAGCTTCTATGCTTCCAAATGTATTATTTGATAAAAGTTCCACACATTCTTTTATTCCTACTCATTTTGTGGTGATGTTGGGTCTAGCGGTGTAACATATGTGTGGGGTTCTATCTAATGATGCACCATTAGGGTGTGAGTAGAAAATATTATGTATTGTAAATGATGTGTTATCAAGGCTGAAAGGTACCATTTTCCTTGGCACTTCATTTTTCTTGAGATGTTAGGTTTTGATCTTTTTTTGGGAATAGATTGTCTATTGTTGTACCATGACCATATTGATTGTTACTGATGTAGTGTAACAATCACATCTATTGAGGGAGAAATTTATGTCCACCATGGTGAATGGTATGCCTGGATAGGCTATGTAGAGCTATTTTGTCAGTAGTTGGGTGAACTCACATCCCAAGTGTCTTGTTTTATTCACGTTAGTGGGGGAGTATATAAACTTTTATTTCCTCATGTGGTGGATTATTTTCATTATGTTTTTTATAAGTAATTATCGAGAATTCCACCCTGGAGAGATGTGAAGTTCACTATAGAATTTCCACCATTGGTAGAATAAATTACCATTCTACCCAATTGAATGGAACCAATAGAACAATAGGTATATATAACTCAATTGTATGTGTTTTAGAATAAAGTTATTCTTCACCAAAGTACATCACCTTAGGAATATCCAGAGTTGTTTCCCAATAATTCTTACAGATCATTGTGGTTATTTGTTGATTTTAGGAAGTTGAATTAGATTATAGTTAAGAATCGATACACTCTTCCTATAATTGAGTATATTTTTGACCGGTTGAGAGGTGATTTGGTGTTTTATAAAATTGATATGAGATCTTGGTATCATCAGCTAAGGGTGTGACCTTTTGATGCACCACAGTCTGCCTTCATGAGTGGGTACAATTTGTAAGAGTTTGTTATGATGTTATTCCGATTGACCAATAAACCAGTAGTGTTTATGGATCTCATGAACTGAATATTTCACCCTTTCCTAGATCAGTTTGTTGTGTTCTTTGTTGATATAATATAGGGGTACTTTAAAACTCATGAAAATAATTCCAAACATCTTGAAATCATCCTGAGTACACTAAGATGTAAAAGGATATATGCCATGATATTCTATTATCATTTCTATATTTACAAGGATAATTTCATGGATCTTATAATCTCTAAGTAGGGTATGTCATTGGACTTAGAGAAAATGCATGTAGTTGTATTAGGAGATTATCCAAATAATCTTTCTCATGTAAAATGTTTTTTATCTTATAAAGTTATCACTGAAGGTTCATCAAATACTTCTCTCAATTTTTCTGCACTGATTTTGGGATTAACCAAAAAGGGAATCAATATTGAATGGTCTGAGGCATTTGGGAATTTCTTCTCGGAGCTAATGAAGTGGCTAACTACCTCACTGATTTATATTTTTCTTGATCAAGTTAAGGGATATTCTATGTTTTTTGATGTATCCATTATTGGGATTGGGGAAGTGTTAAATCAAGAATATCGTGTCGTTACATATTGTTCATGATATTTAAGGCCTCATGAAAGGAACTAAACTATACATGATAATAAATTAGCTATGGTGGATTATGGTTTAATGGGTAGCCTGAACTACTTGATAGAAGAGAGTAATACATTTTATATTAATCATAAAATCCTTAATTACATATTCTCTCATCATGATTTTAATATTAAACATTGATGTTGGGTAGAGTACATGGGGTATTTTTACTTTTATCTATCACTCGGCTCAGGAAAGAAAAATATTATTGTAGATAGTTTGAGTTGGAAGGCCCAAATCAGGTGGTTTAGGAATCTAGCTCTAATTGGAGAATGATGTATTTTTTTAAATTAATTTGGAGGAGGAGGATGGTCCTGGGAAGATAACCCTAGTATCCTTGGAATTTGACGCTCTGATTTTGATCCAAATCATGGAGAGGTATCATGAGGTTCCAAAAAGAATTATCTTTGAGGGAATGTCTTAAAAGTGGGGAGTCAACTTTCGGTTGGGATGTTGGTGATGTTGGGTTCCTTATGTTCATGGATGTGTGGTTGTCCCAATGTTTATGCAAGAATATTTGATGTGCGTGTTTCATTAATAAAATTTTGTGGTGTATCCTAGATTCAAAAAGATATATCGTGATATTCATAGAATGTATTTGTTTTCAGGTATAAAAAATGTGGTGGTAGGTTTAATGGTGCGATGACTTACCTGTCAGGGGGTAAAGGATGAGAATTAATGGCCGTGTGGCTTTCTTTTAGCTACTACCCATTCTGTAATCAAAATCGTATGACATGTATATGGATTTCATAGTGTGTATTTCAAGGATTCCATGTAAGAATTATTTTCTATAGGTATTTAGAGAGGGATTGATATTTTTTCACATTTAGTGATGATTTGAGAAACCTTCCTCGATGATCAGTTGGGTGAGCTATAAGTTCGGAAAATAGTTTCCTTACATGGGATAACATGGAAAATAATTTTTGGATCAGGATCTGTGTTTTGCATAATGCTTCAATCAGGTATTATAGAATGTTCTTATTACCCACATGTTTTTAATAATGACATTCCCCCACCGAAGTACAGGCACTGGAAGCATACTATTTTACGTACCAGAGGACGTGTTTAAGGCTTGTGACCTATAATTTAGTGGATCATGGGTGAGTCACTTTTCACCCATGGATTTTTTCATCAACAATTGTTACACAGTTAAAATTAATATGGCATTGTATGAGGAACTCTATGGAGGAACATGTCAATCTCTATAATGTTAGATGGAAAATGGGGAATCATAGCAGTTGGGACCGAGTCTCATGTAAGAAATGTCAGAATAGGTTCAATTAGATCTGAAATGTAATAAAATGAATCCATTTAGGTATAAGTCGTTTATGGATTAAGGTCATAGACCTATTTAGTTTTTTATGGGTTATAATGTGTTTCTTTTGCTGTTTCCAAGATTGTGTCATCATCAGATTTGGAAATAGGGTATGTTAGCACCCATGCTCATGGGGCCATTTGAGATTTTCGATAGGATCTGATAGGTGGCATACTAATTGGCTCTTCTACAATGGTATAGTGGTATTAATGATGTTTTTATTATGTCACCTAATAATTATTATCACCCTAACCCATCTAACATTATTGATGATGAGGATGTTGAGCATGAGTCATATGAATCCTTTTAGGAGCATCTGGTTCATATTATGGATCGTAGAGAGAAATACATATAGTGAAAGACGGTGACATTTTCTTGAGTATTGTGACCACATGGTAATGTTATTTAAGAAAAATTGGATAGATATGAATATGTGAATATATTACCCAATATCTTATCCTTGGATACTAGGTGACATATGGAAGTGTTTATTGAGGATAATCTATTATAATATTGGGAGGTTGTATGATCCCGAAATTAAAAGAGGTACTTTATTGTATAAATTTGGGATTAAATTCTTTAAATTTGGTAAACTAAATGTTTTCTGGATGTATGAGGAATCTGAAGGGTGCCTTAGGGGTTCAAGACATAAAATAAGAGAATTTTTTGACATCATTTGCATATTTCATTGTTAGCTCATGGTTAATAGTTATCATTCACCAAAATCGTACTATCAAGAGATGGGTTTCATGCTTTAGTGAACTTTATAATATGGGACACCAATCCACATAGATTTGGAAAAATACATTGCACATGTTTTTTATATAGTTTTTAAAACCATGTGGGATCCCCTGGGAACTGTGTGACAAGAACTCCTCTTGGATAGATGTTGTTGCACGGTTGGTGTATATTTTTGAAAAATATGCTCCCCATTAAATTTGGGAGTTTACTATAGCCGCCCTCAATATTTTAAGTATTTTACCAAAATTTATCCCTCATTTCATCTCCAAAAAACCTAGTGATGATGAAAAATTAACAAGGATTTCAGGTATCGATTTCCTTCATTACTATGTCGTTTGTTGTATTTTTTGGCACAGATCAAAGCTCTATATATTTTTTATGACACTCTCCCTTCCATTTTATATAATAGGTCTTCTGGTTTCATTATTCATCTACATAATCACTAAAACCTTTTTCCTATGGATAACATTTAAGTGAAAAAAGTGGTGCTTGAATCTGATTTAAACAACACTGTTAAGCATGTTTTCATCTTAGCATTCTAGGTAGGAGGTCTATAATTTATATCCCATGGACTTGAAGTTGATTTTTAGATGTGTGGTTATTCTTTGGGTTCTCTCTTATTGTGAATTTGATGACATTGATATTATTTTGTAAAATGGTTGTTAAATTTTGAATCAAACCCTTAATAATCCATCTAGTATAAATTGATGTTTATTAAACCAATCATATAGCCACACCTGGGGTGATCCATCATCCCGAAAAAGAAAATTTATGGTGTTGAACATTTAATTGTTATGAAAAAATATATAACATTATATATGTGTTGAGAAGTTAGTCTAAGTTATGAAATGCACTATTTTTTGTTGTGTCTAGATAATAATAATTTTATAATAGGTTATCTATCAAATTGTGAGTGGGTTAAATGAAATAATATTATTGTGAAAAATGGAACTACATTTTAAATGTGAAAATGTTAATGATTCAAGGAATGAAGATGAATTGATATGTTGATTCAGTAGTTAATTTTTAATATTATGGAAAATAATTGTGTGTGTTTTGAGATATGGTAAATGTGGTTAATGGTTCCTGGAAGCATGTGAACATGTCATGATAAATGTGGTTATTGACTGATTCACTACTCCCATGGGTTTGATTTGACTGAGGCTCTAAACCCCACCACTAAAATGTACTGGTTATGGAGTTGGATAGATAATCTAGGCACCTATTTGATACGTGGGAAGATTACATTGATTGAGGCTCTATGGTAAGTGTGATGAAATTGGTTGAGATTACCTAGACTGATGCTCTAAGGTTTGTATAATAAATTTACTTGTGTGATGTTTTCCCAAGTGAGATTGAAATCTTGATTTATTACCTTATGCATAGTGGTTTACTGGAAAAGAACATTGTAAAATAAATGGAACGCCCAAAACATGGAATTAAATGATGATAATGTTCTAGTTAAATAATTATTTACTAGTAGAATATTTTGAACCCTTATTTAATTTTCATATATTATTGCATTCATGCACTATCTTCTTAGACTATATATTTTGTAGACCTTGTTGGTGTTGGCCTAATGAGTTATACACACACCCTTATCAGACCTCCATTGGGTACCCAGTTAGATTTTATGGCTAACGGTCTGGACATGGGGAAAGTCCCTATGCTAGAGGGCTGCATTAGGATTGGGGTGTTCAAGGATGAAGATCCAATATTTGAGTCAGGACAAGTTTTTGGGTTCATCTATTTTAATTAATATTTTGTTTTCTTCATATATGGAACCATTAGTATTACATGGAATATTAATTATTTTCTAGTGGTTTCTGCCCTATTTTGGGAAATGTTTGGTAATGCATGTCTAATTTTTATTTCTTCCCTTATTTAATTTTTTTACGTGGATTACTCTGATAAAGAAGTCATATTCTCCCCACACGATTCATTAGTACCTCAATACAAGTTGAAAATCTCCGGAATACGAGTTGGCATACATGAGGACATATGGAAACCCGGCTCAGGCCACAGATTAATGGATTATAGGTTGGGATAGTTACACTCTCATTCATCCCATAGATTTAAATTTATAGGTTATAATATGGTTTACATTTGTATTGATAGAATATTAAATGGTAATTTAGAACATTGAAGATGTAAAGTCCCAGAAATTTCAAAGAAATTTTTTTTCTTAATCTTCTTTGGAATTTTACAAGAACGCAGTTTCTGACAGCACCTGATTCCGAGGCCCGGTGTGCCCGGAATCATTTTCCGAAGTTTGGCTCGGGTACGTTCAGTGAACGAACGAGCGGGTTTTTCTAACTTTTGAACCAGTGCTCGGAATCGAATTCTGAGGGCACCGATGGAATCGAAGCGCTAGTATTTTCTTAGAAATGCCTCTTCCGGAGTTGCGTTTACTCGGTTGTGGTTTTTAATTTTCGGGCTTAAAGTTAAGAAATAAAATAATTTTACAACAAACTTTATTTTATTTCATTTCACTTAAGCCACTTGGAAGCCACTTGAGGTCACTTAAAAGCGGCTTAAGATGAGTTGATCCGGATAGGATGCTATTCAGAAATATCCTACCCTCATGGTAGGATATTTGTGAGCTGGGACCCGCACGAGCCCCACCGTTTCTTTTCCGCTAAGTAACGCACCCGCAAAAACCCGTCATTATGGAAGTCAACTAACGCGTTTTCTTAATTTCTTAACGCACCATTTAATTGGGCAGTTTTGTTCGTAAATTAAATGAGCAGTTTCTTTCGTTAATTTAATTCTATGAATTAATGGGTCGTTACTTACCTCTTATTCGTTTGTTGGCGTAATAATAAAATAAGACTAACACCGTCTTTTGGAGGATTACACGTTGAGAGGTTTTGACGGAGTTCTTGAGCCTTTATCCACCTTCGCGAAGAACGCGAAGAACGCGAAGAACGCAGACCTCTGACGAAGAATGCCGAACCCGCGGAAATCGACGACGTGACGTCGTGTTCCACGACGCCGACATTTCCTCTCCCGTGACGTTCTTCGGCGATGTTCCTTAATCCGCAACAAGAACCTTCGATCATCCGTTGAGGTGAGGGTTTCAGATTTCTTTTAATTTTTCCTTGTGGGTTTTAACTCAAGAAAGATTTAATTATTATTAATTAAATCTTTTTGTTCTTGAACCTAGGAGTTCGTCGACGCGACCCCCTTCCGCAACGACGCGACACCGGATACCGCGATGATCCCCAATTCCGCGAAGAACCCGCGAGTGATGACTTGACGAGGTAGGGATTTTATTTTGGAAATGCCCTTATTCCTGAGAACGTTTCTTTAAAATTTAAGAACCAGATTCAAATGAACAATTTTAATTTATTAAAATTGTTGTTTCATGTGTTGAATAATTTCTCCCGTTGATTTTATCTAACACGGAGGGTGCGGGACAAACGAGCACGGCCCGACAACCCTCCGTCATTCTTCGTGGTTGTGCGGATTTGGCGGGCGACGGAAAAACGTGACGCAAGGGCAGTTTGTTGATCTCGCAGTGAAGAACGGAACCCGGGAGGAACAATGGCACAGACGGGAAGGAAAACGGACCACCGGAGCGACTCCGGCGCAGCGGCGCCGGCAGCCGGAGGCCGTGGCGGCCAGCGGACCCGCGGCCGCGCGGGTCCAGCTCGCCCAGACGGGACGCGGCAGAAGCCGCGTTCGCTTGACAGCGCGGCCCTTCAAGGGCCGCGGCACCTCTAAACCGCGGGGGAAGCGCCCCGCGGCACCCGGGCTGCTCGGCCGAGCCGAGCCAGGCCGGTCCGACCGGCCGGGCCACGCCCAGGCCGGACCGGACTGGGTTTGGCCGGGTTGGACTGGGTTGGGACGACCCAGTTCGGCCGACCCAGGGGGGGGTCGGGCCGGGTCGGCCCGGGCCCGGACCCCCCGTCTTCGGACCGTTTTCGGTCAAATGCCCATAACTTGAGCTACAGGCCTCCGAACGATACGCCATCAGCGGAAACGCGATCCTTGGATCGAGGCGGTCATTTTGGTATGTTGCACTCTACGTTTCGGAATACTTTGAGTTCGTCCGGGTTGGTTCGTACACGAAACCAACCGGGCCTTCGGAGCGAAAACGCTCATATCTTGAGCTACGAACGTCTGATTGATGTGCCGTCAGCTTTGTTGAATTCCTCTAAGTGAGAAGGATCTTTTGGCTCACTCCGCCCAAGGTTTGGACGCAGGTGGAGTACGGTCGAGTTGGTTTTTCCTTAAAAACCAACCGGGCCCCTGGGACGAAAAAACCAACATCTCTCAGACCGGGCGTCCGATTGACGCACCGTCTGTTGCGTTGAGTTCCTGTTGATGACACGGAACTTTTGGATACATCAATTTCGGGCTATTTGACAGTTGATGTATCAGCCTTTCGGCTCGTGGAGCGGACCCTCCCGATCGAGCTTACTGTGTGCGGGAACCCTAGAGCAGGCTGCGACTTCGACGACGACGACTGTGCAGAGATCCTCAGTGGACTGCGACGATGAAGAAAGCTGGTCTTTATCCTATGTGGGTCCTAGCTGTGCTAGTCTTGTATCCTATGTGGGTCCCAGCTTAGATGATTCAATACTAGTCTCGTATCCTATGTGGGTCCCGGTATAGATGAATCAATGAAGACAACTGGTCTTGTATCCTATGTGGGTCCTAGCTGTGCTGGTCTTGTATCCTATGTGGGTCCCAGGTTAGATGATTCAATACTGGTCTTGTATCCTATGTGTGTCCCAGTATAGATGAATCAATGAAGATAGCCGGTCTTGTATCCTATGTGGGTCCTAGCTGTGCTGGTCTTGTATCCTATGTGGATCCTAGTTGTGCTGGTCTTGTATCCTATGTGGGTCTCAGGTTAGATGATTCAATACTGGTCTTGTATCCTATGTGGGTCTCAGAATAGATGAATCAATGAAGACAGCTGGTCCTGTATCCTATGTGGGTCCTAGCTGTGCTGGTCTTGTATCCTATGTGGGTCCCAGCATAGATGATTCAATACTGGTCTTGTATCCTATGTGGGTCCCAGTATAGATGAATCAATGAAGACAACTGGTCTTGTATCCTATGTGGGTCCTAGCTGTGCTGGTCTTGTATCCTATGTGGGTCCCAGCATAGATGATTCAATACTGGTCTTGTATCCTATGTGGGTCCCAGTATAGATGAATCAATGAAGACAGCTTGTCTTGTATCCTATGTGGGTCGTAGTTGTGCTGGTCTTGTATCTTATGTGGGTCCCAGCTTTGATGATTCAGTGCTGGTCTTTTATCCTATGTGGGTCCCAGCATAAACGAAACAATGAAGACGGCTGGTCTTGTATCCTATGTGGGTCCCAGATTAGATGATTCAGTATCAATGTCTGATCATCTCTTTCACCTTTTCGATGATGTATACCTGTGTGAGCTGAATCCTGTGTTACTCTCCTTTGTGGATTGTGTTGAGCTATCCTGTGTGGATTTACTGTTTACTCTCCTTTGTGGATTATGTTGAACTATCCTATGTGGATTACTCTTTACTCTCCTTTGTGGATTGTGTTGTGCTATCCTGTTTGGGTATACGTTTTTCTTTCCTGTGTGGACTGGGTTGTGCTTGGGCTCGGACGTTGGAGCCAAACGGAATTGATGACTTAGGTATATGTATGGGAATATACCTAAGCAGTGTCGGTTGTTACTTCGTGATTGTATCTTTCCTTTGAGGATTATCCTTTGTGGATTTCGGGAGTGCTTCGGGGGTCTCGGGGTCCCTACTAAGTAGCTTATACTCACCCCTGCACGGGCTATGCCCGCACTTCGTGGTGTTGGTTGCAGACGACGGGCAGCGTTGATCGAGGTGGAGGCATGCGGAGCAGGACGGTACCTGAAGGTGGACCACTGGGCGGGACGTACTCGGAGCGGATTGCTGGACCGAGGAGCTGTGGAGGCTATCTGTACCCACCCTTCAGGTGCGACCTTCAGAGGACGTCTCGACGCTACGGCTTTTCCTTTCAGTTGTTATTTTCCCCATTCAGTTGTACTTTACATTTGGGCTTGTATTTCTGGCCCCTTTTACTTTCAGCACTGCTTGTTACAGTTTTTACATAGTGTTTACTTTTCCGCTTTCTTACTCTGTGGTGCTTGTTTTCTTTTCAAAGGAAATGCCTTCCCTTTTTACTGGGATTTACGCCTTGGTGCTAGTCTCCAGCCCCTGGCCTATAGAAGGCGGGCTTGGGGTAGTCACGAAACGGGCCCTGAGGACGGGTCGTGACAAATTGGTATCAGAGGTGGTCGATTCTTCCGCAGACTCTGATCTTTCTTCTATGTGAAGTAATAGTGTTTAGCGTATTGGGTGTGGTTATCAGTCCAGGGAGTCCAGTGTTGGTGCGGCGGCCGACGTATCCGTACACCGGGACCCTGACTTCTGATTTCTGACTTAATGCACGAAAACACTGATTGCTTGTCTGTTCAAGTTTTCTTTGTGATTACTTTTTTCATCTCACCTGGTATACAGTTCTGACTGTGGCGCACCAGCTTCTTTTTAGGATGGCCCCACGATGGCAGCCAGCTAGGGTTCTGAGAGTGGAGCGTGATGACATCCCACCGAGCGATGAGGCCTTGGTGTAGGGATCCTTGTCATCAGAGGCACCGGCGGTACCTTTACCAGCCGAGCCACCGACGCTACCAGCCCCAGCCACTGACGATGCACGTCGCCTTAGCGCGCTGCACGAGTTTCAGCGTCAGCGACTGCCCAGGTTCTGCGGGGAGACGGACCCCCAGGCAGCTGAGGACTAGCTGGAGGCAGTCGTACAAGTTTTCAGGCTAGCGAGGACACCAACAGACCTCATGGTGATCCTCGCAGCGAGCCTACTGCACGCAGCAGCAGGCTGATGGTGGAGCTTGATGCTCCTTGTGCACAACGAGACATCTCTTCTCTGGACGGACTTTGAGAGCATCTTCCTCTCCGATTTCGTCCCAACCACCCTCCATGTGGTTCACATTCAGGAGCTTCTTCAGCCGCGGCAGGGCAGCTTGACAGTGGCCCAGTACTCGGCGAGATTTACTGATCTCTCACGCTACTCCACAGATATGGTACGGGACTCGTTCTTCCGGGCACGGACCTTCGAGCAGGGACTGAGGCATGAGATCAGGGATTCGATGATCTCCCTCAACATTCCAACTCAGGAAGAGGTGTTAGAGAGAGCCCTTCTAGTGGAGAGTTTTGTCACCGAGCAGGCTCCAGTGACAGGGCCCTCCGCAGGACGGCTTGTAGCAGGGTCTTCTGCGTCTGGCAGTAGACAGGTGACGCAGAGGTTCAAACGGGCCAGACCATCAGATGGGCAGTCTCAGGATGAAGATTTGGTTGTGCGGGGTACCCGAAGGAGAGCCAGCTACACGAGGGGTAAGCATTACTACGCATGCAGCGGGCGTGGTCACATGGCTCGAGACTGCCCGACTCGTCTTACAGATGAGCAGTAGGTGGTAGAGGGACCTCCCAAAGAGAGGTTCGGCCACGGTGGTCCGCAGGGTGCAGGCGGACAAGGAAGAGGAGCTGGCCGAGTAGCCGATGGTGGGAGACACTTCGAGGTGTTGCCACCACCACCACCAGGAGGTCCACCCCGACCGCAGGGAGTTGGTGGACATGGGAGAGCTCAGCTTCAGGCAGCTGAGGCCTTCGATCATGGAGCTCTGGGAGCAAATGGACAGGAGTGGAACTAGTGGATACGTCCTTTGTACTTCTAATTCCTTGTTTCTATTGTGTAGCGTCTTTGTATTATGAGCTGTAATAATAAAAGACGCATACCTTTGTGATGTTTTCATTCCTGTCCTCTTTTGTGTTGTTACTAAGAGGTTCCAGTTTTTACTGTTGACTTGACCCTCACTTGTGAGACATCTACTGGAGGAGACCCAGTTACCACACAATGATGCCGACAGTGTGACTCAACCCTTGGAGGTGAGAGTAACGGTTGGATCTCTTGGTAGTAGCGTCGAGGCCTTACGACGTCATCCTTGGTATGGATTAGTATCATCCATGTCGGGATTGACTGTATTAGGCAAAGAATGTGGTTCATCCAGGGGATGGGACCAGATTTCTCTTATCGGCAAAGAAGAAATCCTAGCAGCTCTTGTGGGACCGGGGATGGTCCAGGCCATGACAGAGAAGGTCCAGGTCATCCAGGAGCGATGAGGACATCTCAGAGCCGGCAGAAGTCTTATGCTGGCGGGAGGCGGAGGCCACTAGAGTTTGAGGATAGCGACCACGTCTTCTTGCGTGTCTCACCTCGACATGGATTACAGAGTTTTGGCCGAGGCGGCAAGTTGTCTCCACACATCATCGGACCCTTCCAGGTCCTCAACAGGATTGGCGAGGTGGCTTATCACCTGGTTCTACCACCTCAGTTGCTCCGGGTGCACGACGTCTTCCACGTATCTCAGCTGAGGAGATACGTCCATGACCCGACGCAAATGTTGACCATGGAGAGCTGGTCTTTGATGATGGGGAGACTTTTGAGGAGGTCCCAGTGGAGATCGAGGATCGACAGGAGCGGGTCCTATGTGGATGATCGATTCCTCTAGTGCGCTTCAGATAGCAGCACGGGAACCTCCATGGGAGCACTTTGGAGTGGGAGGCTCATATGCGTGCTCAGTACCGCCTTTGTATCCCTAAGTTTGTGGTGAAGCTTTATGGGGACGTAAAGCCCTGTGGTGGGAGTAATGTAAAGACCCGGAAATTTCAAGGAAATTTTTTTTCTTAATTTTCTTTGGAATTTTACATGAACGCAGTTTCTGACGGCACCTGATTCCGAGGCCCGGTGTTCCCGGAATCATTTTCTGAAGTTTGGCTCGGGTACGTTCAGTGAACGGACAAGCGGGTTTTTCTAACTTTTGAACTGGTGCCCGGAATCGAATTACGAGGGCACCGATGGAATCGCAGCGCAAGTATTTGCTTAGAAACGCCTCTTCAGGAGTTGCGTTTTCTCGGTTGTGGTTTTTAATTTTCGGGCTTAAAGTTAAGAAATAAAATAATTGTACAACAAACTTTATTTTATTTCATTTCACTTAAGCCACTTGGAAGCCACTTGAGGTCACTTAAAAGCGGCTTAAGCTGAGTTGATCCGGATAGGATGCTATCCAGAAATATCCTACCCTCTTGGTAGGATATTTGTGAGGTGGGACCCGCACGAGCCCCACCGTTTCTTTTCTGCTAAGTAACGCACCCGCGAAAACCCGTCATTATGAAAGTCATCTGACGTGTTTTATTAATTTCTTAACGCACCATTTAATTGGGCAGTTTTGTTAGTAAATTAAATGAGCAGTTTCTTTCGTTAATTTAATTCTACAAATTAATGGGTCATTACTTACCTCTTATTCGTTTGTTGGCATAATAATAAAATCGGACCAACACCGTCTTTTGGAGGATTACACGTTGAGAGGTTTTGACAGAGTTCTTGAGCCTTCATCCTCCTTCGCGAAGAACACGAAGAACGCGAGGAACGCAAAGAACGCGAAGAACGCGAAGAATGCCGGCCTCCAACGAAGAACGCCGAACCCGCAGAAATCGACAACGCGACGTCGTGTGCCGTGATGCCGACGTTTCCTCTCCCGCGACATTCTTCGGCGACGTTCCTTAATCTGCAACATGAACCTTCGATCATCCGTTGAGGTGAGGGTTTCAGAGTTCTTTTAATTTTTCCTTGTGTTTTTTAACTCAATAAAAATTTAATTATTATTAATTAAATCTTTTTGTTCTTGAACCTCGGAGTTCGTCGACGCGACCCCCTTCCACGATGACGCGATGCCGGATATCGCGACGACGCGACGATCCCCAATTCCGCGAAGAACCCGCGAGCGACGACTTGATGAGGTAGGGATTTTATTTTGGAAATGCCCTTATTCCCGTGAACATTTAATTAAAATTTATGAACTGGATTCAAATGAACAATTTTAATTTATTAAAATTTTTGTTTCATGTGTTGAATAATTTCTCCCATTGTTTTTATCTAACGCAGAGGGTGCGGGCCAAACAAACACGACCCGACAACCCTCCGTCGTTCTTCGTGGTTGTGCGGATTTTTGCGGGCGAAGGAAAAATGTGACGCAAGGGAAGTTTGTTGATCCCGAAGTGACGAATGAAACTCGGGAGGAACAATAGCGCAGACGGGATGGAAAACGGACCACGGGAGCGACTCCGGTGGCCCGCGGAAGTGGCCAGCGGCGCCCCGGCGCGCCCCCGGACAGGCCGCCGCGGCTGATGCCGCGGCGGCGGCGGCCAGCGGACCCGTTACCGCGCGGGTCTATCTTGCCCACACGGGACATGGCAGAAGCCTCGTCCGCTTGACAGCGCCTCCCTTCAAGGGCTGCGGCACCTCCAAACCGCGGGGGCGGCGCCCCGCAACACCCGGGCTGCTCGGCCGCTCAGCCGAGTCGAGCCAGGCCGGTCCGACCGGCCGGGCCACGTCCAGGCCAGACCGGACCGGGTCCAGCCGGTTTGGACCGCGTCGGGACGACCCAGTTCGGGTCGACCTGGTTCGGCCGACACAGGGGGGGTCGGGCCGGGTCGGCCCGGCCCCAGACCCCCCCGTCTTCGGACCGTTTTCGGTCAAATGCCTGTAACATGAGCTACGGGCCTCCGAACGATGCACCGTCAACGGCAACATGATCATTGGATTGAGATGGTCGTTTCGGTATATCGCACTCAAGGTTTCGGAATGCATTGAGTTCGGCCGGGTCGGTTCGTACACGAAACCAATCGGGCCTTCAGAGCAGAAACACTCATATCTTGAGCTACGGACGTCAGATTGACGTGCCATCAGATTTGTTGAATTCCCCTAAGTGAGACGGATCTTTTGGATCACTCCGCCCAAGGTTTGGACGCAGGTGGAGTACAGTCGGGTTGGTTTTGCCTTAAAAACCAACCGGGCCCCTGGGACGAAAAAGCCAACATCTCTCAGACCGGGTGTCCGATTGACGCGTCGTCTGTTGCGTTGAGTTCCTGTTGACGACACGGAACTTTTGGATACATCAACTTCAGGCTATGTGACAGTTGATGTATCAGCCTTTCGGCTCATGGAGAGGACCCTCCCGATCGAGCTTGCTATGTGCGGGAACCCTAGAGCTGGCTGCGACTTCGACGACGACAATTGTGCAGAGATCCTCAGTGGACTGCAACGATGAAGACATCTAGTCTTGTATCCTATGTAGGTCCTACCTGTGCTGGTCTTGTATCCTATGTGGGTCCCAGCTTAGATGATTCAATACTGGTCTCGTATCCTATGTGGGTCCCAGTACAGATGTATCAATGAAGACAGATGGTCTTGTATCCTATGTGGGTCCTAGCCGTGCTGGTCTTGTATCCTATGTGGGTCCCAGCATAGATGATTCAATACTGGTCTTTTATCCTATGTGGGTCCCAGTATAGATGAATCAATGAAGACAGTTGTTCCTGTATCCTATGTGGGTCCTAGCTGTGCTGCTCTTGTATCCTATGTGGGTCCTAGCTGTGCTGCTCTTGTATCCTATGTGGGTCCCATCTTAGATGATTCAATACTGGTCGTGTATCCTATGTGGGTCCCATCTTAGATGATTCAATACTGGTCTTGTATCCTATGTGGGTCCAAGCTGTGCTGGTCTTGTATCCTATGTGGGTCCCAGCTTAGAAGATTCAATACTGGTCTTGTATCCTATGTGGGTCCCAGTATAGATGAATCAATGAAGACAGCTGGTCTTGTATCCTATGTAGGTCCTAGCTGTGCTGGTCATGTATCTTATGTGGGTCCCAGCTTTGATGATTCAGTACTAGTCTTATATCCTATGTGGGTCCCAGCATAAACGAAACAATGAGGACGGTTGGTCTTGTATCCTATGTGGGTCCCATCTTAGATGATTCAGTATCAATGTCTGATCGTCTCTTTCACCTTTTCGATGATGTATACATGTGTGAGCTGAATCCTGTGTTACTCTCCTTTGTAGATTGTGTTGAGCTATCCTGTGTGTATTTACTGTTTACTCTCCTTTGTGGATTGTGTTGAGCTGTCCTATGTGGATTACTATTTACTATCCTTTGTGGATTGTGTTGTGCTATCCTATGTGGGTATACGTTTTGCTTTCCAGTGTGGACTGGGTTGTGCTTGGGCTCAGACGTTAGAGACGAACGGAATTGATGACTTAGGTATATGTATGGGAATATACCTAAGCAGTGTCGGTTGTTACTTCGTGATTGTATCTTTCCTTTGAGGATTATCCTTTGTGGATTTCGGGAGACCTTCAGGGTTATCAGGGTCCCTACTGAGTAGATTATACTCACCCCTGCACGGGTTATGCCCGCACTTCGTGGTGTTGGTTGCAGACGATGGGCAGTGTTGATCGAGGTGGAGGCGTGCGGAGCAGGACAGTACCTGGAGGTAGACCACTTGGCGGGACGTACTCGGAGCGGAAGGCTAGACCGAGGAGCTGTGGAGGCTATCTGTACCCACCCTTCAGGTGGTACCTTTAGAGGATGGCTCGACGCTGCGACTTTTCCTTTCAGTTGCTATTTTCCCCTTTCAGTTGTACTTTACAGTTGGGCTTGTATTTCCGGCCCCTTTTACTTTCAGCACTGCTTGTTACAGTTTTTACTTAGTGTTTACTTTTCCGCTTGCTTACTCTGTGGTGCTTGTTTTCTTTCCAAAGGCAATGCCTTCCCTTTTTACTGGGATTTACGCCTTGGTGCTAGTTGCCAGCCCCTGGCCTATGGAAGGCGGGCTTGGGGTAGTCACTGCACGGGCCCCGAGGACGGGCCATGACAGAAGAAAATCCTAGATCAAAGTATTATAAATTTGATTGTTTTACCCCATATAGTCTCATGAATTCAGAAATATATATATATTGGATAATCACTCATTTTCTAAATAATATCATTTAGTGAAAAATTATAAAAAAATAACAATCTATTAATGATTATTCATAAGGAATAATTTCCCTTGGATGTCATAGGAAGGCCAATAATAAATTCCACAATGATGTTTTCCCACATCCATAGTGTTATGTCTAGTGGTTGCAGAACTCCTATGGATTATTACTGAAAAACAATAAATACCAAGAATACCCTAAATCATGTAATATAACCCATCATATCCCTTTTCATGTTGGCCTAAAATGATGATATCATAAACCACTCTATAGGTTTTTCTTGTATAATGTATAATGAATGTAGAGCTGCGAGATTTATTAATCATCCCTTTTATAAAATATGTAAAACATTGGATATATATCCCCATAAAAAACATGTAAAAATACATGAAATGAAATAATAAATAATTTTAAATATTGTTAATATGAATAAGATAATAATATTCCTTCTAAAAATGTTAGTTCATTTTTTTACACCAAAAAAGAAATAGTTTTAGTTGTACTCTTTTCTTATATAGTTTATAATTAAATAAAGAAATTTTTTAGTTTTTATTTTTTGTTATAAAAAATGATTATTATTTTTTATTTCATAATTTAAAAAGTAACATACTGTTATAATTATTGTATTTTTCAAAAAAAATTATATTTGGTGAATGGATAAAAATACAAATTTTTGATGAAAAAAACTATTTATTTTGGATAAATTAAGTAATTTAAAAGTATTCTTATATTTTTAATATAATTTTATGTAACATAAGTATTAATTGGTAATATTTAATAAACATAATTACTTTTGAATAATATATATTTTGGATTCTACTATAATAATATTTTTGGTATTAAAACTAGTTCAAAAAACTATTTTAATGTAAATATTGATTTCTCATTTTATTTAATTAATATAATACCAAAAAACTAATGTTTTAAATTTAATTTCTATATTATATATCAAAAAAATTAATTTTTATTAACAATATGATTATTACTATTCAAAGAGTTAATATAAAATAATATTTTTCTTGAATATTAAATTTCCTCAAAACCTACTTTTTAATCTCATATATTGTTATTATTATAAACTAAAATTTTCCACTTATATGAATTGAATTTTTTTAAATATATTCCAAATTTGGTATCAAAATAAAATATATTTTTTAATAATATAACATATGTTTTTTCTATAATGAATAGTGTGAACATTAAAAATCAATTACCATTGTTATGTTAAAAATGGGTTTACTAGGGGTAAAACTAAAACGATAATTTTTAAAAAGAATTGAAAAATATTGTAAAATATATTTAATTTCTATATTTACGCCTCAAAATTTCATATTATTTATAATGATCATTTTTATCCTTTTATCAAGTAAGAAACATGGGTAGACATTTACTTTTAAAAAATTTCATGTCTTCCATTAAATTCACATAAAAATGCCACCCTTATCATTTTTTATTGATATCATAAAATCCATTTTTCTCTACCAATAACTTCAAAAATATTATAAAAAAATCCCTCACCCAAATCTTTATACATTATTTTTATCATAAATCCATCCTAAAAAGTATATTTGTGCATACATAAGCATGTTGTCTGAATAATATGATTCATGTTTATTTGTATGTTTTTATTTGATTTCATATTATAACTCCATAAAATATTAGTCAATTATTCTTATATATTAAGAATAGTATATATCATCTACTTATATGTTATTATTTTAATTTAATTACCTAAACCCATCCACCCTTCGATCAAATGGGATATGAAATCATCATTTCTTAGTACGACAAAGTGCCACCTTATGAACGGATGTAATTTATTTTTTATCATTTCCTTTAAATGATTTTTATAATAGTGTATTTAATGAATATATGTGATATTTTAATAAAATATAAACTTCTAGAGTAATTAATTCACATATACCTTCTCACTCTCTTTTTTGTGGATGATATGATAACATCACTCGTATGTAAGATTGAATACCATCTTGCGAAGCGAGTTGATTCATTTTTTCCTAACACATTACATGGAACTCAATAAGGATAATTTTAATGAATAAATGTAATTTACATGAAATAAATTTTATATTCATGGAATATTTATCATTATTAAAAAAATATTTCATTTTTACTCTTACAATGAAAAATGACAATTTCATTAATTCATATGTGTGGAATCCTACAAACACAATGTTATGTGACTCTTTTTTTCATCAATAAATATCATATTATATATATATAACTAAAAAATATTGTATTAATTATATTTTTATCTCACTATAATGATAAAATAATACATACCATCTTTCCATAATGATAATTGGAATATGAAAATATTAGTCATCTATACGTACATCCTACCATCACCATGACCGTAATGTTGTTCATTTTCCATAATTCTGTTTCATCAGTTGTTTTAAAAATAATAATAATTTCATAAATATGATTATTATTTCAAAATTATTATTTTTTATATGTTGAAATAATGGCCACTTTTACAATTATAAACATACAGAAGTCATTTTTGGAAATATAAGAAAAGTTTCCTCAGACCACATGATGTAATGTTAATTGACTAAGGAATTATATATATAATGGTAATAAGATAAATAAAAGGAATAATAAACATGAAAAAGGTTCTTAATAAATTAAATAATTAAAATTAATATATTATACTAAAATATAATGAATGGGTATTATCAATCGAAATCAATGTAAGGGACTTATCCTAATTTCATTAGTTTAAGGAATATTTTTATTTAAAGAACCAATATAATTTTATAATGTGTATATATAGCCTAATTTACATTTCATATCATGAATTTATATATTATCATGATATTTAAATCTTTTTTTAATTTTATTCTTCCATGGGGATTATGATTGACATGTTTCCAAATTGTTAAAGGGACATTTCAATAAATGACCCCCTTTCAATGTATTCCAAAAACTCAATTTCTCATCCATGTACATTTTTTTAAAATAATGTAATTAATTAAATTAAATTGAAATTATAATTTTATAAAGGTAATTTTTTATTTCTTTCACATTTTTAATAAATGGATCTTTATAAGAATTTTTAAATATATTTACAAAGGAAAAAATGAAATGTTCTATTTTAATTTTAACATCGACAATGACTTTTATTGACACTGTAACCAATATTAATGTTTCCATTCCTTTAAAATCTTCAAGTTATCTAAAAATAAAAAAATAAGTACCTTTTTTAGAATTTAGGTATTCAAAATTAGTTTTAAAATAAATTGGTGTTATGGTATTGTATATTTGGTTCTAAAAGAAATGAAAATTTTGATATCTAAAAGAGTTTTTGAAATGGTATTGAAATATATTTTAAAGTGTTTCATGATGAAAATTATTTCATTCATGATTAATGATTATGATATGGTTTTTTGGAATTGTTCATGATAACGTGTGGTTTTGTTATAAACCAAGAATGAGTGGTTGTGTTTTAAACCAATAAAAGGTTGTTCCATTATAAAACAAGGGTGTGGGTAATGTTATGAACCAAGGATTAGTGGTTCAATGATATTCCAAGGAAAAGTACTTTTTTTAAAAAACAATGTATGGGTGAGTTAATGATATCCCACGACTACATTGTGTAATAAAGAGATGGATGTTAACTATATTATTTATTTAATTTTCATGATTATAATGAATGATGTTTTCCTAAGTTACCTAAATTATTTATATCCATGGTTTTTAAAATATTTCTTTTAGAGAATATTATGTTTCATTTCATGTTAATTATTTTTTATTTTTATAATTTTTTTGATATAATGGAAATCATTTCATGGTTTTTCATGTTTTCACAAGACAAATAAACTTCTTTTTTTTTTCTATCCCTTAATGATATTTTTCATCTCATATAATGTTTTCAAATGTTTATCTTAGGGTTTAAGTATGGGTAATGGAAATATAGAGGTTAATTTGAAATTATATAATGTTTTTTTCTGAAAATAAATCATGCGTTATTTCAAAAATTTATATTTTGAGAAAAATGGATACTGATATGAAGTTTTCACTTTGATATATAATGTTTTGTATTGTATGAGTAATGACCTAATTCTATAAAAATATAGAACATAATAGATCCTCAAATGTATGTGAATGTATATTTTACATAAAACTACATATTTATAATATTCATGGATGAGTCCATATATTTGGTATCATATGTCGATTTAGATAAATCTCGAGTTTATGATTATGACAATAACATTCCCTTGAATGATTTTACAGTATGGTTACATTGAAATAACATAGAATTTAAAGATTACCATGTTGATTCATCTAAACTATGTATATTCAAAATGATTCTCTATAGAGGAAATAGGTAAGCTGTAGTGGTAAGGCACTAAGTAGAATATATCATTCCAAAATAGAATACACATATGGTTAGAATTTGAACAAAATAGTTTTTTGGGTGATAGATTAGCTAACCCAAGATATAAATGGTGGTGGTATAAATTCTAGTGAGGATCCTAGTATACCTTTATGGAACATGTCCATTATAATTAATTTCATAAGACATCATACCCTATCATTCAATGGATCATATTACATAATGGTAGCCAAACTTTTGATAAATTCTCTGCATAAGATATTTTATTTCATGGGATGCTGATAATGTTAAAAGGAAACTCATGATTTTTATCATTTTAATGGTGATAATTATTGATGATGTTATCAATTTAATAATACTAGAGATAAATATGAAATTGATCATATGGAATGAGAAAAATTTAAGGAACATTCCATTGATAAATACTTCCATAATGTTTTTTGAATCTAGATAGAATAACATTTTACAGAATTGACCAAAAAATATAACGAATTTATGTCCATGTATGATACAAATTTAAAAATACTATAAATGTGAATTTTGATTTTTTCTACAGAAATTACTATTCTGGTTGATAGATTTTACTCAAGGTCAAAATCACATTAATGAAAAACATTTTCAATCAGGAAATTTAAGAGATATGATAAGGATGTTCATTGTACTAAAAAAGATGAGATATATTTTTCTAACACATATGTTTCTCGAGATGAAAATCATTGTAAATGTTTTCAATGGAAGAAAATGTGGAAGAATATATCTGAGAAATATGGTTGTAAGAAAACCACTTTCATCTGTTATGTCAAGTGTTGTAAAATAAATCCTGGAGAATGTCTTACAATGCATAATAAGCTCTTATGATGTGTAATGTGTGGAACTATGGCTCAAGAATTCATGAAAAATGAGAAAAGGAATAATTAAATCCAACGTTAATATATATAATGTGACAAACTTGGCATGTATACCCTCTCAGGTTCAACACCTAATCATAATTACCATATACACAATGGGATTTTTTTATTCCAAATGTCCTAGAAAGTATCACTCAGGTATCAAAAAAACTACTTGGAATTATTTATCACAATTTAATATAGAAAACATGACATATATATATAATTAGAAGAAACCTTGGAAGAACAAACAAGTATATATTTCAAAACAAACAAATATAGAACAAGAGACACGACTTAAATGAATCAAAACAAAATCCATGGGACAACTCAAATAAAAAGGAAAAAAATATAAAAATGGTGTCTCACTATGATTTTGTGGGAATGTCCCACAATCTCACCACAATATATTTATACTCACTAGATAGAATAATTTTCACCTTAGTAGAGTACCTTGACTTTCTATGCATCAAATAAATACAAATTTCTACACACCACAAGAGGATTGTGTAGGGTGTGAGCTAGCTGGCTCAGTAAGATCTCACCATGGTGTCCCATAACAATTCTATGTACAAAAATCTAAACATGATCAACATTAAATAAAATGTTCCATGATAAATAATTAAATTTTTTATATCGAAATATTGGTAAAATATTTAATTTCCCCCATTTCCACATATCCAATGAATGTTTTATAAAATAGTTCAATGCTTATCACATATGCAAAATCAAAGGAAAACATGATTCACATATCATATCATATTCATGACAGTATGAGTGAAAAGAGTACAATCCAAATAACATGTAGCATCAACCCATGGATCACTAAAGGTATGACTAGCTTAGACACTCATACCTAAACATAGACAATCATGTGCACGAAGACTCTATATATGTGAATCAAATATAGAGAGTAGAGTAAGACCCAAGAAATTCAACCCCTAAATAGGTGTA
Organism: Viscum album; assembly: GCA_963277665.1. NCBI lineage: Eukaryota > Viridiplantae > Streptophyta > Magnoliopsida > Santalales > Viscaceae > Viscum > Viscum album. Next base: position 1,567,297,614 of record OY728120.1, read on the forward strand.
TAAAGTACCTAGATCAAGGGTGTTATGTAGTATAAGAACACAAAATGGATGAACCCCATGAAAAATGGATGATCCATATTACATAACCATAAACTAAATACCCATGTTTTCCCATGATATTTATATTCCAAACCCTTGAATAAAAAATTATTTTAATAATTTTAAAATACTTGTTCTTTTAAAATTTAGGGGAAACAAAATTTTATTAAATAGCTATTTCCAAACACTAAAATAGATCATGAATATTCATTTAATAGACAATTTATAAATCTATAGTGTAAGAACCCAATTCATCCTTTATAGTATACATATCTTTTTCTTTTTTCTTTCAAGATTTTTTTTGGGAAAAAAAAGGAAAACTAGGAAGTTCTAGAAATTTCCAGGTCATACGCCATGGGCTCCCAAGTACATGTCATGTGTATGTTAGGCATGTACTAACATCATGCTAATTAAGTATATGTTATGTGGTGACTGTGTAAAAATAATCTACTACTTGGAATGTAGTGTTCCTTAACGCTCCATGCATTTTACATTCCACTGATTTTGTTTATTTATTGCTTGTATTATTTATTTGGTATTATCGTGCTTCTGCTATGCAGTTCTAGTTCGAGTCTACTTAGTCATTATTACCACCAAAATTTTTATTATTATACTCATAAAAATACATTACTTTCCTCCAAGAGGGTATATCCTCTCCACTATACTTGTTTAATCCACCACTGCTAGTCATTATCCTTTGGATTTCAGGGAGGTGCGCCTAAGGTAGTAACACCCGACCAATTTAGCACTATTCGGGTGGTTATTTGGGTCTAGGATGTTACAAATTTGTATCAGAGGTGTTTTATTGACTATGATTTAGTAGAACTTTTTGCCTAACTAAAAATAAGATCGAGACTACCTTTTAATTTCTTCTGGTTTTACTATTTGGGATATGGTAAACTGGATATAAGTTGTTATTGGAACTTTGTTTCCTTCTTGTTATTAGGTGCCTTCAGCAATAGGTATGAGGGATGGACCACGTTACCATGTGTGAGAATATTTGTTTCTATTTTGATCAGATTATAGTTTATTTTATTTCCACCTTGTTGGATCACATGATATGTGATGCTATTGACCGTGATAGGTGATCCTTTACCCGGTGAGGTAAGGGAGAAATTGGACCTTGGCTCAGTAAGGTAAGGCGCGATTGTTTGAATTTTAATAGGAACATTTTTTTGGGTATTTCAATTTCATAACTTCACCTATTCTTTTTAAATTGATAAAACCTTGTGAATAATATCAATTTATCTAATATAAATGATTTTGAAATGTGGAAGTTGAATTTATAAATAAAATTTCTTGTTTATTTCTATGTAATATTCCATTCTTTTAATTATGTATAGTTTCATGTTTCATGATATTTAGGCCTGGCTCATATATGAGCAGATAGGTACTATGATTGAGGTGATGTTGATCACTGGGACTGGGAGTCTTTGAAATCGGTTTGAGATAGTGTGGCTATCAGGATTTGGAGACTCAATCATCAGTTTGAGGAAATGATGGTTGTTAGGACAAGAATTTCCTAAGGTACTTTTGATACATGGCTCTATTGAGTGCGGTTAAAGAGGATGCATGGATGGGATGCTATGAAGATTGGTTGAAGTGGGGGAGAGTAAGGGTAGTTGTTATTTTCTTCTTCTTTACTACATTCATTATTTTTGTTATATATATATATATATATATATATATATATATTTCTGTGTGATTGTGTGTGGGGGATGTCTGACCATTTGTGGTATTCAGTGGTTTCCTCCTATATGGCTAGATGGAACATCAGGAGGGCGATGGTATTGTTCCATAGGAGCATGATCAGGTTTAGACACCTTATGGAATGGAAGATCATGAGCCATAGGTACGGGCTCGGGGATAGGATCAGGTTCAGGATCCAGTGCAGGTAGAGCAACAACCATGTTTAGAAGAGTTCAGGTTGTTTCTCGATGAGCATCTCCGATCAAGTCGGGTACGCGACTTGTAGGGGATTGAAAAAGTCGTGTAGGGTATAAATACCTCTATGGAATATCAGAAATGAGAGTTACATTCACAACACCTGATGCTTTTCTAGGGTGACGGTGGTCTATAGGAGGCTGAGAACTGGACAGAGATCATGCATATGATCTTTGAGCATCTCGAGATGCCTCCAAGGTGGAGGGTCAAGATTGAGACATACATGATGAGAGGACCAGTGAAGAGTTGGTGGGATGTATAGGTTCAGGCTCACAGATAAGATGGAGTCATTTGGAAGTACTTTGATGATATGTTTTTCGAGTAATTTTTCCTGGAGACTCTAAGGGAAGAGAGAGATCGTGAGTTGTTGGGCCTCTAGCTGGGTGACATGTCCGTCATGGACTATGAAACTACATTCACTAAGTTGTCTCACTTTCCACAAGGTATGGTAAGCTATGACACCTAGAGGGTGAGTCACTTCAGAGATAGCTTATGGAACGCCATTAAGGTGTAGGTAAACATATTCAGGTTGACCACGTTCTGGGAGGCGGCGAATCAGATGCCCAAAGTCAAGGGAAAATTGACAAAAAACCCCATTTGAGCTTGTCAGTGAATTCATGGGATGGTTTAGATAGTAGGAACCGAGATTGGGATGAGTTCCAGCATGGTAGTCAGTCTAAAGACATATCTAGACCAGCTCATGGTAGTTCATAACTATTTTTAATTCAGTTTGGGAATCAAGGGCACATTCGAACACAGTGTGATTGCCCCCCCCCCAAAGGAGTGTAAGGCATGTGGAAAGGTCATAAATATGAGGAGGTTCTGTAAGCATCCTTCTTAGACAAATTAAAGGCTAGGACCAACACAGACGGTGGAATCTGTGGTCGATTCAGTATCGGTACCTGGTGAGGGTATCTGCGGCCCAGGTTCACACATAGGACATGGCATAGGCAGTGGGACCCAACATAGGGTTCAGTGGCTTGTGATTGGAGCAACACTTCAAGGTGGATATACATCATGAAGTCAAACATCATACTAGTGCACGCCATGGAGCTACTAGTTGCTGAACAGGCTGGTGAGACCGCAACAGTAATAGGTACTCTACAGGAATGGGCGTGATTTTCTCTTTTTTCTGTGGCATGGCTTTTTATGGCATGTATGTTTTAGTGCATGAGGTGAAAAGTATTTATGTGTACTGACCAGATACTAATCAATGGGATTAGAACCATTTTGGGTGGATTATTATACTTATATATACATGAGATGCATGGAATCAAGAGCATTGATAATGCATGTTACTTGATGTTCCACGGGCCTCAAGGCATCGAGGATGCATGTTACTTGAGGTGAAACACTCCAGGTTTTGTTTTACTATCCATGGGATGCAGGAACTCATTGAGGTGGACACCAATGAAGTGTGGGACATGAATGGGTGTCATAAGTGACACAGGCGCACCTTAAGAGGTTCAGGGGTGACGATGCGTCACGTGAGGACCATCTGTCCAGGTAATAGGTCTATGGACTTTGTATTAATTTTATTTTTGGGCTAGATTTGTTCTGGAATCTATCTTTTCTGCCCTTATAAGGGAAATTCTGGGATTAATTTCATTAAGGGGGATGTTTTTTAAGAAACAGATTCTTATTTTATGGTTTGGGTTTCATTTTTCTTTTTGTTTCACTCTAGTTTTTAATAAAACTTGGAAAACTAGGTAGTTTTGGAAATTTCTAATCTATATGACATGTACTCCCAAGAACACACTGTGTGTATGTTAGGAATGTACTGATTTCATGCTGACTAAGAATATGTCGTTTGGTGACTATGTAAAAATAATCTACAATACTAAATGTAGTGTTCCATAGCATGCCATATATATTACATTCCACTGATTCTCTTTTCTTATCACTTAATCTATTTATTTTTTTTTGCTTCCACTATGTAGGTCTGGTTTGAGTATGATGAGTCTTTAATACTACCATAGGTTTTATTATTATTCTTGGACCTATACCTTAATTTCATTTTAAAGTGTATAGCCTCCCCACTATACATGTTTACGCCCTCAATACTAGCCGAAATCCCTTAGAATTCAGGGAGGTGTTCGTAAGGTAGTAACACCCGACCCATTAAGAATTGTATGGGTGGCTTTTTGGGTATAGGATTTTAAATAGAGAAACACAATTCATCCAACATAGGATATATATGGAACCACATACCACAAACTCTAGCTGTACATGCCCGTAATATGATTCAATAACTAGATTTGAACACAAAGTCAACAACAGAGGTCCTGATATTGATTTCCATATATTATAATAACATCTCATAAAAAATAAAATGCAAAATGTGGTAGATCATGAAAAAACTCAAAAAATATTCCCATTTCACACCATAAAAAATTGAGGATCATCCATCAGTAGAATATCTAAAAACATATCTATAAGGAACAAGAAAACAAGGTTAAAGGATCTAATAATGTAGCTCAAATTGACTGTTGCGATCAAGGTACATAAAGAAATAAGAAGGTCATTTTCCCATAGAGACCCAATGTAACAAAATTGATAATCATTATAAGAAAAAAAGATATATGGAAGTAGTAGAAGACCTCAAAATCACTTAGTAGAGCTTTTAGGCCAAGAGAGAAGAGCATGTGGTCTAATTAATAATCAATCACCAATGAATTTACCTAAAAAATACTACATGTATTACATGGTGTGAATACCATTAAAATTTCTTAATTCCAAGTTAATAAGTCTCATTGAAAAATGTTTCAGCTTTGATTAAAAATACCAATCATAAAAATTCCATGATGTGTAATATTCTAATGATGTGTAATATCTTCACAACCAAAACCAAACTCATGACATCTTCCAACAAACCAATACATTGAATAAACACATTTCATGATTAATAAACTTTTCATGATGTATAATAATTTCATGATGTGAAATATCCTGTCAAACTAAAAATAGTGTATATTTTACATGAAATCAAAAAAAAAATCACTGGCATTCTCTAATGTCAGGGAAAACACGACAATACCTTTAACACATTTATACCCAGACTCCTTTAAATAAAATAAATATGCATCCTTTAACCCTTGTAAATTTTTTCTAGTAGACACTCTTTATTATTGAGAGCCCTAAAACACACCCAAACAATGAGGGAAACATAAAGATATAAGAGGTATATATCAAAATGGGAACTGAGATATTATAGACACTCCACCATAATACTTTATATACATAAGAATTAATGTGTAATAATGATGTATAGATAGTGTTGAAGACAATGTACCCTGGTCAATGACTCTCTCTCCCAAGTCTTGTAAGAATATGAACCTTTTCATCATAACACTTAAATTGACATAGTGAAATTCCCATGTAATAAATTTATATATGATTCAATGATCTTCAAAATTTTCTCTACAATAGAATCATCTAGATATAACTCAGTATCTTAATATCATATAATGTGAGATGGATCAGGATTGTATTTTTTTGAGCTGAACTATATGGATAAAATGATGAATACCCATCAACTAAACCTCCAATGTCAACTGATAAGAAGCATTCCAAAGATTCTTAGTCACCACCAATGATCCCGCATATCATGGATCCATCTTTCCATATTCCCAAAGATGAAGGTGACCTAACTGAGGAGAGAGATTCAAGAGAACCTGGTCCATAATATAAAACTAAAAAGGACAATGATATCAATATTCATAAAATTTTATCCGACCATGTTCTATAACTAGACATTGACCTATATCCTAAATACATCTCGATGATTATTGAACAAAAATTGGGCCCAACAAAGGGGCCTCGACCACCTCTACCCAAAAAAGGAAATCTTAATTGATAAAAATTCAAATCCTAGAAGGGATTAATTATTATTGATGAATAATTAATAATTTTATAGGAAAACACTACCAGTCCCAAATTTATATACCATTATCCAACAAAAACCAAGATTCATGCGTGGATAATATCCTCCCAGATCTAAATAGAATGCTTTATCTAGCCATTTTTCTTTGTATGAAATGGTATACTCATCCGAAACTGAGATTGCATCACCTCTTGAAGACTCCTATATAACGTTGATGTAATACTAGGATCCATGTCTAAAAATATAGAAGAATGAACCCCCTAGAACCCCAAGATATCTTGAAAACACAACTTTCCTAGATCATAAAAAACTATGGAATCCTTATCACATTTCCAAACCAGAACCATAATATGCTGGAAAAATCATAGTGTTTCAAATGATATTCCTTAAACTGTTGGCATGTGTAACTGCGGAGCACACATTCTGCATTGTCACGATTCATATCTGGACACTATAATATCTATATCAAGTCACAATATATATCATTAGTTCCTTAAGGAAAAATTGATGATGAACTATAATAGTCAAATAAAATCAATCTACTCATAGATGAAGGGATGAAAAATTATTCCCAAAAATGTAGAATACCATCAAAAGAGAGATACAAACCAGAAATATTATCCCCATCATATTGGGTTTCTCATATTCCTATAAAATAATAAGCTTTATTCTGTATCTACAGAATATACTCTAGGAGAGATGACAATAACTGGACACTATACAAAACAATACCTAAAGCATCCTCTTGAGCATCTAGGTGCAACTGAGAGAATATACCCATAAGGTTCTTCTCATCCTTTGACTCTAGAACAACATGTGATGGTACATTCCTACTGAGGGATTCTTCAAGGACCTTCTCATTTCTATGGGTGTAGGTGATGTAGAATTAAAATATATGAAGGTTTTCCACTGATTTCCATTGTATGAGATTTAATTAATTTATAGAAATGATATAATATGGACTCTTATGGATAGTGAAGGCCATGGAACTCTTCCCAAAAATATTGTTCTTCCCACACATAAGTAAATTCATAACTACAATAATATCACAACATTGAGTGTAGTAATTCTTCTAATGAATTCAAAATTTTCAAGATCCTTAACCCACCACATGATCATCTTGTATAAAAACACAACCCAAAATAGCACTAGAATCATCAAAGAGAACTACATACCATTACTGGGATCATAAAATATCAGAATATGAGTTGATGTCACAATTAGTTTTAACTCATCAAAAGAAGACTAAAACTTTCCATCCCATATGTATATAAACCATTTCCTTTTTAGATAATTCTATGTCTATTCAAACTTTGATAATTCCTTGATGAACCATAAATCATATATAGCATGACCATTTAAGAATCATATCATAAAGATATATTTTTCACTTCCCAAGAAAAAACATCCATCACCTTTTCCAAGTAAACCGACAAGCCATGGTGAGAAATCATGTGACCCTGTAAATTCACTTCTTGGATCTAGAAATTTTATTTCAAAAAATTCCATAAAAAATTTCAATCCTCAAGGTTTATAGAACCAAACTCATTTGGTTCTCATGTGCATGATAATATTTGGAATAAACCAAAATATCATCAACTAAAAATACTCGAAGAGTGTCAAAATACTCATGGTATATCTGATTCATCAATTCCATGAAGAATAGAGAATCATTACTCTGTAAAAATGAAAACATATGATATAAGTATTGGATATACATACTCTTTAAAATTCATCCTTTTTGTATCGGACTCCCAAATTCTATTCTAATGGTAACCCAACCAAAGATCGAACTATAAACACTAATTTTCCCACTGTAACTGGTAAAAAAAATCATGTACATGAGAAAAAGGATAATTTTTCATAACCATAACCTAGTTCATCCTTTGATTGTATGCAAACAATATGATTATCCCATAAACCATCTTTGAAAGGAGCATAAAAACCTCCGAATATGAACAGTAGGGTGAAAAAAATTATCCATCAAGTCTTCCTATAGGATCATGAGCTTTTTCTACTCCACTAGATCCCTAGGATAAGAGGGAATCAAAATTGGCTATGTACCTATAACAAGGTTAATCATAAAACCATCATCACTCTCTGAAATAATAATGGATAAATCCATTGGGAAAAAGTTTGGAACATCCCAAACAAAAGTGGGAAGGTCAAGATAGATGGAACATCATCTATCTCAATAGCTCAATAGTCAAAAAAATATTTAGTTATAGGTGGGAAGGTCCAACATGACTAGAAATTTGATACCACTCTCCTAAAACTACCCATGATCTCCCATCAGCCTAAGGAAATGAGATATTCCATTGATAATAATAAAACATAGCATGATGAGTGATAATCTAATTCATCCTGATGATGAGATCAAACAAATCCATATTGAGAATGTGGAAATCCCAATCTAACTCTATCATATATCGAAGAAAACAATAAAGACACTAAAAAATACTCCTTCCTATTACCAAGAGGTTTTTTTAAGTTGTTAAAAAAAATATATGATCTCTATTAGAAGTTTAATCACATCGATGGAATAGTTATATATAAACATGTGTAAAGAATTAATATAAAATAAATAAATCTTTATAAAATATGAAATAAATATGATACCACTAACTATAGTTGGGATTGAATCTAACTCTAATTGAATATCATTTAACGTGTGAAGGTGTATCACACATGATTACCTTTGTTGTAGCCATATATTATTTTAATAATATTCATGCTCTTCTGTAGTCTTTAGAGCCAATGATACTAGACCATAAAGACACATATTAAAATCTTAACTGAAACATATATATAAATATAACAACAATAATTATTATATTTCACCGCATGTTCATAATAATAACACCAAATGTTTCAATCCTTCCCAAAATGATAACAAGTTAGTGGCACACTACTAGAAAAAAATGAAGGTACATAGTAGGCCTTCCACTGAGAACCCCCACCACAACTCCTGTGATGATCTTTCGAATAATTATTTTTCCCATTCATATTAGTGAAGCTACCAATAGATGGATGATATGGGGCATAATTACATACCAATCCTTCAATAATCATATCCCTCATCATTTACCTATCTACTATCCCTTTATAGTTTGATAGCGTCAAAAGAAATACCAGTAATCAATACAGATCCTATATAGAGTTTTGAACATTAATCTATTTATTCTTTACTACCTATAGTGAAAAATTAACAATCTCCACAAAATGGTCAGTTTACTCTAAAACAAAATTCTAACTCATCTATAAAGAGAGGAACTCTAGATACTCTACTTTCATCAAGGACTCATTAAAAACTACTAGAATGAGAGAGTTTTGAACCAATTATAGTCCAATCCCACATACCTATTTGTATGTACAATAGAGTCCCAAAATTACTTGTTGGGAACCTCATGTCTAAACACTGCACACTTATCATTGATACAATAATGTGTATCCAGGAAGTCAAATATGTAATTGATATTGTCATCCTATTCAGCCTCATCTTGAGGTTCCTTCGTATCCTTAATGGATGGTTTTAGCCAAACAAGATGTTTTATTAGTGATCCATTTCACCTCAAACTCCAAAAATAACCTCAACAACAATGTTTTGGAATTATGGTAATTTTTTTATCAACAAAACCAACTACCTACATGATAGGATAAATAAAATTCCGATCAATAAGCTTAATCTTATGAGAGGAATCCACTTCACCCAACACAAGAAGCCCTAAAATATTTCAAAAAGGTATACCACTGCACACTAAAATGAATTGAATGATCATAAAACAGAATAATCTTATTTTAAACCTAAAAAACATAAGAGAAAAATTGAGATTAAGATTAAGAACACAAAATAAGAGACAAACAACCCAACATTTATTGGTAACTTGAGTCTCATCAGGCTATGACATTCTAAGGATCTCACCATATCCTACCTCTCATTTGTAAAAACTTGTAACTCATATATACCAAATTTCCGAAGATAAAGAATCTTGAGGGTAAAAATCCTCAGATACCAAACTATGAAAAAGCCTTCTCACAACAGGTTGAAACATCAAATGAATAAAAAAGTATATTAGTCATAACAAAAAGGAAAAACAAAAGTGATAATACTCAAAAATAGAAAAACAAACTACTTTGGAAAAGCCTAGTAATATAAAAAACCCAAAATAGCTACTCTATATGATAGCATGAGAAACATCCACCATCTCACCACCAGAAACCCTTACTCGGGTGACATAAACCTCACCACATCACTGTGTCACCTTTTATTTCCCTGTATCGAAATATATAAAAAGGTATACACCCTTCCAAAGGGGTGTGCAGTGTGTGAGATATCAGGATTAGTAGGTTTCCACCTAGGTGTTCCATAAGGAGTATCAATATAAAATTTTCAACTTTATAAACTTTAATGAAAAGAAGTCACGATAAAAAGTTAATCCATTTTGATATAAAAATCATGAAATAATATTTAATTTCCCGTTTCTCCACATTTACTAAGTAATCTAGGTAAAACATTTCCAAGCATATCACATATATGAAATCAAATAAAAGAATATATTACATATCATCTAAAATTCCTATCTATTCTAACCGAAATAGTACAATCCAAAATCATAGGTAACACTATGCCAAGGATCGCTACAAGAAAAGATAGTTAGGAAACTCATACGTTAGGTATAGACATTTATAAACATCAAGACACTATATATATGTTTTTAATCTAGATATCAAATGGAAACCCAATAAATTTAGCCCCCAAAAAGTCTACCAAGTCCCCAGATCAACTGGGATTGGGAGGAGAGGAACACCCTTTGAGTGATCCCCCTAAAAAATGGGTGAGCCCTATTACTACACATTTCACATAAGTTACCAAGGATTGACATGTGCTCTATTTTAAAAACCATTTTATCATAACCATTTTTTGAAAAATGTTCTAAATCTATTTCACAATGCTTTTAAAATAAATTCTATTTTCCTAAGAAAGGTTAAAAAATACTATCTTAAAAAACTATTTCCACAAACACAAATAAATAAATCCAATTCATTAATAATAAAATATATAAAACATGATAAATAATTTTCATCCATTATAGGATAGAGATAGAAATACATATATTTAATTTGGGTCCCACATGCCTGTAATGGGATCCACTAAATTGAATGTAACACATGGTAAAAAATATAGTCCCTAAGATTGATAATGATTTATTTGAATCACATCCCTAAAAAAATAGGTTGGTATAAATGGTAAATTATTAAAAATATCATGGATCCAGAACATAACACACTATAAAAATATTTGATTTACCATCGGATGAATATCACATAGTGGATCTAGATGGAAGAACAATATTAAATTAGCTGATCTGATAACATAGTGCAAGAATTATACTGTGCTCAAGAAAAATTATGAAACATACATATCAATTACCCATAGAGATACATCATAAAAACCACGATGATCAATCAATAAAAGAATAAATTTATAAATTTAAGAGGTCCCCAAAACTACCTAGGATAGATCATAGTGTAATATAAAGGATAATGTGGTCAAACAAATAACAATTGACCCGTGTATCCCCCCAAAAATCAGAGACAATGAGGATTACATGACATGAATCCCATTATCATTGTTTAATTCATTATTAAAAAGTCCTAGAGAAAAAACATTTCCTCAGATTAAAAATATTGATCCTAAACATATGATTACGTGTAAACAACTTATAGTGTGTATGAATTTTTCTCCATAAAAAATCATGAAATATTTCTAGTAACTAATAAACAGTGTGAACACGTTTCATTATTTTTAAACTGTTCTTGACATTTAGTCATTTCATTATGTTAAATCTCCCAGAAGACTGAAAATAGTCTAGATTCTACTCAAATTAACAAACCAACATTGGTGTTCTTATAACCTAGGGAGAACCATGTAAATATTTTAACACATTTATACCTAGAAACCATTAATTCAAATAGACATACATCACTAAAAATTAGGTGATTTCACACATAAAATTATCACCTCCCTCAGGAGTCCCATAACGCACCCAAAAAAATAGGTAAATGAATTTATATAAGAAAAATACCATAATGTTGGTAATGAGATGTTACACATCAATTGAAATTATTTCGGTAATTATGGTAACATGTTCCCAAAGTTAGTAACCTAGGTGAAACATTATCCATGACATAAATTAGAAATGTGTAGAAAATTAATTTTATCCCACTATAGATTATGATGGGCCATTAAGTGAAGTAGTGATTTGTAGGATACTTGTTTATTAAAATAATTAAAATACCAAGTTTTACTCTAGATCATCACATTATTAAATTTTGGAGAAAAATTCTTGTAAATTTTGAATATCTCCACATGAATGTAAGATTTGAATTTGTTTTAAAACTCTATGTGGATGTATAAAATAAACCATTATTTATAGAAATATTCCATTTATAATTAGGGAGATCCAATTTTCTTAAAATCTAGTTGAAATTTCAATAGTAATGTTTTAAATCATTCTTGGTAAGGATTTACTTTCAATTTCTTATGTTAAGATATATTATAGGGATAATATATTCATGTTCGATGACTTAATTATATTGATAACTTAATAAAAAGTTTATAAATTAATTAGATATAAAATATAAATTCACCTAGATCATATTATTGAAAAGAAATAAACAATTCATGTTATTCATGTGGAAGTAGTGAATGAATATATGGATTCAATTATAGAAGAATTTTCTGAATTTATTCTAGATCAGGATGTTGAGTTTACTATTTAATGTTTTTCCTCATGATGTGAATATTTGTAAACCCCATTATCAAATGTATCATGTATAACATTTATAATTGAAAAACAAATGGTAGGATTATCAGGATAATGGTTTCATTCTCAGTACCACATTACCTTGGGGTGATCATATTCAATTTGATAAAAAAAAATTGATTGTTCATTGATAATTTTCATTGAATATAGAGTTTCAAATAACACTGTTATTAATAAAAATACCCTTTTCCACAGATCAATGATTTGATTGATCAGATCCTAGGAGAAAAGTATTTTTCAAAGGTTGATCTTGGACAAAGGTACCATTAATTGAATGTGAATGAAGTAGATATTTTGGTGACGAAATTTTGTATTATATGTGGGAATTATGAGTTTCTTGTTATTTCTACTGGGTTTTCAAATTCCCAAGCTATATTTATGAACCATATTAATAGATATTTCAATGAATTCATGGAAAAACAATATGGTTCTATTTACTGATGAAAAATCGGTATATTATAAAAGTCACGAGGAATATTAAAGACACCTCAATATTATTTTTCAAACATTAGTATAAAATATAATGTATGGAAAATTTAGTAACTGTGAATCTTAGTTGAAATATATTTCTTTCCACTGTTATATTGTTTCTAAATATGGAATAATTATTGACCCTGATAAAAAAATTTGTCGATGGATTGGAAAAAACCCTAAAAGATCACAAGGATTCATAGTTTTAATTTACAAGTGCGTTAAAATCATTAGTTTTTTTAGAAATATCAGTTATCTATCCAACAAAGTGAGTTAACTAAAAAGTATTTTAATTCATCTAGAAAAAATAATGTGATGATGTTATTAGTAACTAAAATTATGATGGGGGAATGATCTAGTTTTGGACCTACCTTTTAGAAATGGTGATTTTTTTATCTGAATGGATTATTAATTAATGAGACATGGTTGTGTCCTAATGCACAATGATCAGATAATTTATTATAGTTTGCATCAGTTGAAACCACATGACTTAAATTCCAAGACACATGATATACAATTAGATACTATGATTTTTGATTAAATTTCTAGGGGAATAATTTTTAAGGATTGATGTGTGAAATATATACTTTTCACAAGAATTTGAATTATATATTCTATTTGAATCTACTAAAAATGTGATAGATGACATGATTTTAAGTGATCAAGAATTATGATTTCCTGATTCATTGACATCCTGGAAAATCAAACCAAGTGGTCGATGAATTGAGTGGAAAAAATAATTCTATATTAACCATATTATATTTGTAACATGACCCATTGTTAATGATCACTTGAATTTTGGAATAGCTGTTGTGGATTATGGAACATCCTCCACTTTGTTTCGCGTTTTTTTGAACCCAACAATGTCAAAAACATTTATGAAATCTCATAATGAGGATCATTCATTGTAGGAGAATGTATAATATGCTGGTAATGTAGATTTAATAGATTTTAATATTAATTTATAATGTTGTTTAAAATTTTTAAAAACAATAATTGATCATTTTCATTAAAATTTCAAGATAGATGTTTTGAGTGAAGCTCATAGTTATCTATTCTACATTCATTCAAGCATTACTATGAAGTATAGTGACCATTGTGAGTATTACTGATGTGATAGAATGATAGTATGTATTGTTAAAGTTAATATGAAATGTTTATTTATCATTAGTTTAAATAATAATTATAATTAAAGAAGGTAAAGCTTTATCATTTTCCAAAGTTTGATTGAAATGGGAAAATATATTTATTCATTTCATGGTGGGGTTACCAAAGACATCAAGAGGTAAAAATGCGATTTATTTTTTAGTTGATTGATTTAAAAAATGTACACATTTACTTCCAATTAGAGATACTATAAATATATATAAACATTCTTGATTGTATCTAAAGAAAATAGTCATGTTACATGGAATTCCTCCCTCCATTTTATCATAACCCGATCCTAGATTCACAATAGATTTATAGATAAAAGTCAAAAGTTGTTTGAAACTAAATTAAATTTTTGTACATAATTTCATCTGTAAAATTATTGTCATACTGAGTGGATGATTTAGGCCATGGATTATATATTTTGTTCTTATTCAATGTATTTTGAGGGAATTTAAGATCAATATATTTTATTGTTTTATTTTCTTATAAGAATATTTTTTATTCCAGTATACCTATGGATAATTTTGAGGAATTATATGGAATGTGGTGTCAAATTCCATATTTTGGGGAGAATTAGGAGAAAGAAATTTATTGTTACCATAGATAGAAGAATAAATTGTCGAGAAGGTGCATCTGATTTAGAAACATATGATGATAACTCGGAGTTTTTAGAAAAATTATAAGCATAACAATAGGAATGAAAATTCCTTTGAAGTAATGGATCGTGTTTCTAATAAATTATATTCATTGTAATGGTTTTTCAGTTTTTGAAAAATAGAATCCTATATAAACTATTAATTGAATTATATAAAATCCATGGGGATTTTTTATCAATTTCCTACCAAGTTGATTTTCCTTAGAGATTATCCATGGGACATAATGGTTTTCATGTCTAAATTTTATGAAAATTTATTAAAGCTTCATCTCACGTTTTGTGCCCTAATGTAGATAAGTTGGAAGAGATACATTCATAAAATGAACAGATTATTCAGATCCTTTACTATATAGAGGGATTATTTTATAACAAGGTGATTTACAATGTTATGGTTTTATAGAAAAACCAAATTGTTGATGATGCATCAAGGGAATCTTAAAAATATTTGTGCAAAAGATATCCCCAATTTTATGATAATAGAATAAAATTACAAGGAAATGATTTATAAAAGGTTATAAGAATTGAAAATCCATGTTAATGGCACAAACAATAATTTTTATTCTTATTAATATGAATTATATATTTATATTCATTATAAAAATATAAGTAAATTTGACATCAAAAAAGAAAATAGTTTTAATTAAACTATTTTATTATATGGTTTCAAAATAAAAAATAATAATTTATATATCATCAAATTTTAATTTAAAAAACTAATTAAAAATTTTAAATCATCATATAAAAATTAACTTAGGGTTAATTTTTTTATTTTTCTGAAAATATAGATTTTTTGGTGAATAGTTGAGAATACATATTTTAGTTAAAAAGACATTTCTTTTCAATAATTTTTTTATTATATTATTATAATTTTGTTTTTTAAATATTTTAATGTAACATAATTTTTATTTATTTATATTTAATCCACATAATTATCTTTTAATCAACATTATATTCTGTTTTAGTATGTGATAATATTTTTGTTTCAAATAGGTTTTTCTGATAAATGTTTTAATGTGAATAATGTTATTATGTTTTAATTAACTGAGATAATACCCAATGAGAACTTTTTGAAATGAATAATTTAGATAATATGTCAATATATATTAGTTATGATCAATTCAATGATAATTATTATTTATAAATTGAATAAAAATCATATTTTTCTTGAATGATACACTTCTTGATAAACTAATTTCTCATCACGTATGTGTGTTAAATTTTAAATTAAATTTTGAAAAAAAATTAAAATACAAAATTAAAATAGTTTAAATATTTAAAATAATATTTATTTGTATTTTCAAGTAATTTTGAATTTATTTGGATCTATTTTAAATAATGAAAACATGAAAAAAAATATTATTGTGGTTAAGAATAAAATGAGTTTACCCGGGGGATAAACTAAAATAGATAAGTGTTAAAATTATATAAAAACTTATATAAAATCTATTTTTTGGTCATATTTTATCATTATACTATAATATTTTTTATAATGGAACATTTTTTATCATCTTGGAACGTGAAAAACCTAGGTTAACCTGTTTCTTTTCAAAATTTACAAGTGTATCACTCACCTCACTTATAAAAATCTATCACTTATCCAATCATATTAACAAATTAATAGCTCTTTTTCTAAGAAGTACCAATAAATAATATATTCATAATATTCTTCCCCCAACCTATATTACATGTTCTGATAAAAACATCTATCTTATGAATGAATTTTGTGATTACTAAAGGAGGTTCTCTGAAGAAGAGGTATCATATTTAACTATGGATTTTTATTTTATTTCTTATTATACCACCATAAATTCATATTGTATAATTGATATGTAGTAAAATATGAATAAATAATATACTAATATTTTAAAATGATAATTAAAAATACTAAATTAATCCCCTCTTTCATCATATGGGATACGAAATCATCATTCATGTGTAAAGTGGACTTCATCCTCCTAAACCGAAGTCATTTTCTTTACGTAATCACATATAAAGGACTGTTTTAATTATGCATTTAAAGTATATTTATTATATTTTAAACATATTTATACTTTTTGATTTATTATGTCCCATATAAATTCTTAAATTTCATTCCGTGGTAGATATGATAATGTCTCTTATGTGTACGATAGACTATTGTCTCGTGAAGTCATACGATTCATTTTCCACCGACACATTAAATGTAATGTAATAAATATAATATTAAGGAATATGTGTGATATAAATGAAACAAATTTGATATTAATTAAATAATTTTCATTCTAAAAAATATATATCATTTTAATTCTTATACATAAAAATGATAATGTCATTCGTGCGTAATAGTGGACAACTGCCACCAAGAAGCAATGTGACTATTTTTTCTTCACTAAATCACATGGATGATATATATATATATGTAAATAATATGATATTTCGGTTATTATTTTTATTATTTTATGATAAAATTTTATATACCTTCTTTCCATAATGGTCATTGAAAAATGGAAGTGTTACTCATTAGAACGTATGACCTACCATCTCCATTATTGTAGTATATTTTTTATAACCATCATTCATGATTGGTTTCAAAAATTATAATTAATTCATAAATATTATAATTATTTAATTATTATTATTTTGGTGATGTTAAAATAATGAACTCATTAACCATAGTTAACCTACAAAATTCATTTTTGGACATATAAACCAAATATCATCAAATCGTATGACGTAAACATAAATGGTAATGTAATTATATTAAAAATATTGATTACACAAATAAAAGGAAAATAATCATGAAATTTTTTCATATGAAACTATATAATTATAATATTTTTAGTATTCAAGAATAAAAATATTAATCGTGGTGAATTAAACATTATACAAGGGACTTCATCTCAATTTCCTTTCGTTGTGTAATTTTTTGAGGGTATACAATTATATTATTTTTGGGGGGTATGTATAGATCATTTTATATGTTATATAATAAATATTTATATTCTCATTACATTTAATGCTTTATTTTATTTTCTTATTTCATGGGAATTATGATTTCCAAAGTGGTAAGAGACTTTTCTTAAGAAACCTCAAATAATGTTTTATTTAAATCACTCTTTATATTAAATGTGTTTGTTTTTAAAAAAAAATTTATGAGTATCATTATATATAAATGAAAATTTTATATTGTTCCCTTATTTTTATTTTATTTTTTCTGAAAAATAATTAATTATACGGATTCATTGACATTATTTAAAAATGAAAATAGGACTCTTCTATTTTAACTTGTTTCACGACATAAATTTTTACCACCACCATAACCAATATTTTATGTTTTTTCCATTAAAAGAATACATATAATATTTAATGAAAATTAATATTTCCCATTTAATGATTTTTTTGTAATTTTTAATGGGTTTTAAAAGTAATGGGTATTATATTATTAAAAATAGTCTCTAAGTGAGATGATAATTTTGATTCCGATTGTTTTTTTTCATATGGGATTAAAATATTTTATAATGAGTTTGTGATGGAATTGAAAGATTACAAGAATTATGATCATGTTATGGTTATTTGGATATTTTTATTAGTATATTTGGTTCCATTATAATTATAATACAAGTGGTTATGTTATAAACCAAGGACTGATGGTTCTCTTATAAAAAAAGGATGGGTTGTTATGTTATTTTCCATGAATGCATAGTTCGATGAAAAACCAAGGATGGGTGGGTGTATTATATCCCTCCAATCCAATGTGTACTCTAGATATTGAAGTTGACTATATCAGTTATCCAATTTATATGAATGATTTCCCAAGTACCTATATGATTTATATGTTCTTTATATAGGATGTAAATGATTTTTTTGTGAAAAATGAGTATGTGAATTAATGTGAAAATTTATTATTTCATTTCCACAAAAAAAATATATGGTGGTCAAAATTTCATTGGTTTTAATGTTTCTCACTATACTATCAATATTCTTCTTTTTATGCGTGTTTCTTTGATTTATTTTCATCCAATATTTTAAAATATTTTTCATAATAATTACATATGGGTAAGGGAAAGGAATACGTTATGTTGAATGTCAATAATATTTTCTATGAAAATAATTTATGTTTTATTTAAAAAGCTTTTGATTATTGAAAAATGGGTATTTATTAAAAATTTCTAGTTTTTATATATATGGTTTTATAATATAAGAGTTATGAACTTATTCTATAAAACACTAAACCTAAAAAGATCAAAAAATTTAATAGATTGAATTATTGACATAAAACATAGTACAATGTTATGTTTAAGGTTGGGTCCTTATAAAACATTAGTACACTGATAAAAAACAATATTGTTGAATATTTTATTGATAATAAATGAAATAATTTCCTCACATTGTGTTAAATATGTTTATTTATAAAATATTTTGGATTTGATCATTCATTTGGAAATTTGGTGAAAATTCCAGTTTTACCCTTAATAGTGCACTATAGTATTTCGAAGATAAATATTTTTATATTTATTATTTGAATTTGAAATTTTGTAACCGTGTTTCTAACTTAATGTTCTACAACTTTTATTCAGGACACTAGAGCTAAAGAGTGCATCTGGATAGAGTAAATGGGTCCTTAATCCAATGGTGGGCTGGAATCGGCAGAATGGACATGGGTTTTGTATTTGGGCCATATATTCCTCATCGGGGCTTGGATTGAGCCCAAATTTTTAGGAAATCTTGAGGAAATGATTTATAACAAATAATCCTTCTGGAAAGACGGTCAATACACCCGTTTTGGTGGTCAAATTGGTAGTTAATGTTGGAATACAATATTTGGCCGAATTTTCACATTCACACTTGAAACCACTTGTAACCTCTCATCCCCTCCCCTCTATAAATTGGAGTTTTTCTCATTTGGAGGGGTTGGGGACGTGCATTAGGATATTGGAGGCAGAGAAGAATTTGCTTCACCCAAATTCTCCAACCATTGTAAGAGGGGTAGCTCTTGAAGCAAGGATCCCCTCATCAACACATTCTTCTTCTCCTTCACGTTGTAATGATTTTGTTTGTGTAATAAACTTCTTTGTTCTTCTTTTATTTCTTCTCTTTTCTTATGTTTTGTTTAAATTTATTCTTCTATTAATCTTACACTTTGGGCTGGAATTATTTAGGAGAAGCGTTATTGGGTTATACTCATTGTAAACCTTTACACATGCAAAACGCTTCTACGATGATTACGCCACCCATGGAAGAGTAGTTATTTTTAGTAATCAATCGACCTATATAATTATTAATTCATTTATTTTGAATAAATGAGGTACTTTAATTCACATATTATGATCTATTAATTGAGTTTTTAATTTAAATGAAACTAAGCAAGAAATTCAATAGTTATCACAAAACACGTGAGGTCAGGAATTGTTTGAACTGTGAGAGCGCAACCTTAACTGGTAATTCAAAACCACACGAGATCAATTTGTAGAGTTAAAATAAAATCCCTAAACTCAATTAATCCTCATTTCTAGAGTGGTTATGTGCCTTAATTTACCACTGACTATAAGCTAGTCTTAGAACATCAATCAAAGTAGGGTGTTGTGATTGCATGTTCCGATGTTAGCCTAAGGTTAAATTCACTTCAACATCGTGGTAAAGTTAATTATCGTAGGGTTAGGGATTTAACAAATTAAGGGATCATAATTAAGTAAATATTAATTTAAATGATAATTATTAATAAATTATTTAAGAGGTAGAGTTAGATCGATTACGCCTTTTAAATATTGTCTAAAAAAATTCTTTTTGTTTGTCATTTTAATCGAACTTCATTTCAAAACTAAATACAAAAAAATACAATCTTATTCCAGAAAACGTCATCTGGATTCATAAACTATAACCAACCCCCATCCTTTCACGTAGTGTTTTTATTATATTTTCGTTTATTTTGAGAATACCTTTAAAAATTTGTTTTAAATCTACTTCCTCCTTTGAGAGACGACCTTGGTCAGACACTCTGCTGCACCTAAGTACCCCAAAATCGCATTAATCATTTGAGGGCGCCCATGACAGCGCTCTATCAAATTGGCATCGTTTACGAGGAGGAAAGTAATTATTTCAACTAATTATAGGTATTTATTTTATTTTACATTTTAATTATCTTCCTCTCTTCTTTCTTTCGTCTTTACCCAATCTGTTTTTTTCCTTCTTCTTTTATTTCCTTCTACTTATTTTTGGACAATCAACTCAAACTTCTAATTTTTATTTTACTATGGTCCACTTTATTTCTTTTCATTTTTATTTGATTTATGACACGAACTAATCCTGAATATCTCTTAGATCTTGACCCTGAGATTGAACGCAACATTAGGGCACAAATTAGACACTCTTAGTCTACGGGAAGTTTCAATATTCAACTAGTTGGTGAATTCCTTTCTTCTATAAACATTGGAATTGGAAGTTATTCAAATTAAAACATAAAAGAAGAACCAATGGATGAAAATAATGGAAATGAACTTAATAGAACCATTCGAAAATTGGATGTACCTGATATTAACTATCAACCAAATTGTATTGCATACCCAAATCTCGAATCAGACTTTGAACTGAAATCTGGGTTAATTCACTTACTTCTAATGTTTCATGGCCTCTCTAGTGATGATCCCAATAAACATTTGATATAATTTAAGGTGGTTTTCTCAACCTTGAAACCAAGAATTGTATTGGAAGACCAAATCAAATTAAGAGAATTCCCATTCTCACTTGATGGAGCTGCGAAAGATTTGATATATTATTTACAACCCGAAGATGTAACTTGTTGGAACGATTTGAAACGTCTTTTCTTGCAGAGATTTTTTTAAAAATCAAGGACCACTTCAATTAATAAGGAGATCTTATGGATCAAGAAAGAACAATGGGAGTCAATTGTAATGTCCCGGACCTGGCCAGCCACCCGAACAGTGTCGAGCGGGTCGGGTGTCACTACCTTTGGCGCACCTCCCCTGAATGCCAAAGGCTGCCAACTAGAAGCGAGGGTCTGAATAGGTATAGTGGGGAGGATATACCCTCTCGGAGGATCATATTAAGGGAAATGGTCTGAGTATAACAGTGAACATGCAGCAGAACGAAAGACTCAGCAGACTCTAACCAGACCCGCAAAGCGGAAGCATATCCAATATCAATAAACAGTGGAAGCAACATAGAAAGAAAATGTAGCAGAAAGTAAACACAATAGCATGTTAATAACATGAAACTAATACTGATAGTAAAACATGCATCCAAATCAGGTCATACACAACTGAATATAAAAAGGGAGCCAATGGTTAACCAACAGTAGCTACAACAAGCATGCCAATACTGAAAAGTAAATAAAGCAAGGTAAACCCAGCTAGGCATGACCTCAAGGTCCATACCATTTCCATGAAACCACTAACGTAACCCAGCTCCTAAAGCTAGCCCCTTTCCTGCACTTAAATCCATGACGTCTACACGCATCCCGAAGGGCCCGTGCAGGGTGTGAGACATATCTCAGTAGGATACCACCCAACGGTGCGTACCAAATATATGTTTTTAAGTAGTCATGCATTTACCAGGAAATCATTAATCAGTACAATGAAAAATAAATACAAACTCCACTGGTTCTCAATAGCCACCATGGAGTGTCACCTGCTTCGGCCAATGCCAGAATCTCTGTCGTGTAACCCGACACTGTGTGCCACCTGACACCACATGTCTCAAGTACCGACGTCTCGAAGGCACGCCACAAATAGTAACCCGGACCCATGTGCCTCCTGACACCATGTGTCTCAAGGAACGACATCCCGAAGGCACACCCACAAATAATAACCCGGCACCATTTGCCTCCTGACACCTCGTTTCTCAAGTACCAACGTCTCGAAGGCACGCCCATTTCTTGAAGGCTCCTCACCTTGCACGTGGCTTTCTACGGCAAGCACACCCAACCAAAAATACCTAACCGAAACTATTGGGGCTTCTACCCACACGAGTGTTCAAAACCACCTCATCACGGAGTATCTCTGTGTGCACACTACTCAAGTCCCGGTGAGCTGTAATCACCCAAAATAGTCCCAAGACACCAAAACATCTGACACCTCGTGTCCCTGCGACCATGTCGCTCAAGTCTGATGGTCTCGCCATCCAAGTAACTCGGGCCATGTCCAACCTGACAGTCACACTGCCTCAATCCGACTCCCATGACGCCCAATCCCGTGGTCAAAACCACCCCAAGTTACCCGGGAAAAGCCCAAACCTGTGATCAGAATCACTCAAGCGTAACCGGGCCAA
This sequence comes from Viscum album, assembly GCA_963277665.1. Taxonomy (NCBI): domain Eukaryota; kingdom Viridiplantae; phylum Streptophyta; class Magnoliopsida; order Santalales; family Viscaceae; genus Viscum; species Viscum album. The sequence continues at coordinate 1,567,320,847 of OY728120.1, forward strand.
GCCCAACACAACCCAAAAAGGGTCCAGCAGATGCAATTCATCAATTTCATATATAACATGTTTAAACAGAAAAACATGAACCAGAAAAACAAACTAAACAGTTGAATTTCACTATACTAGGTGTTGTCACATACCATCACTGAGGTCTTAAATGTCTCCAATAATTATAACAGGCTTAAATAATTTAAACTAACAGTTTGACATTATAATATTGCGATTAAAACCATTTTGGCGTTCCCCGACCAAAATGACTCGATGAGCCACGACCCCTCACCCGGCCCCGCTCACACAAACCGGTAACTGGGCATACCCAAAGGAATCCTAGAGGTCCCACAAACAATACAGTATGAAAAGGTAGATAAAACGGGTCCTTCTCAAAAATACCCGAGAACGCGCCGAAGTCACATCACCCAAACAACCACGAAAACACAAAATAAGGTATGCACCACCTACCTAAAACTCGCACGATGCTACTCCTCCGGTAACACCCGCCAATGTGGTCTAAATGCGGTAAATCTACAAAAGATTCAAAACCGCTCAAAGGGATATAACTCGTTCTAGAATGAAAATCAGAAAAACGGCTAAAGAGGAATCAAGGCCTTACTGAGGGGGTTCCAACGCACTAATCAGCGATCGAAACGGGTCTCGTATGGGCAATCGGGAGGAGAAATGGGGTTCGGCCGACCTAGTTCGTGTATCCGGGTGGAGGAGGGGTGTTCTTCCTAAAAAACGAGGCTACTGCCCGATTTAAGTGAAAAAAAAAGAAAGTACACGGCGTGTACTTTAGGACTACACGTCGTGTATATTTCATTTAACTGTTCAAAAGATGGCTGATTCCGCCGACTTACTTTCCGAACCTGCCGCCATGAGTACACGGTGTGTACCTCTGGGTACACGGCGTGTACTGGGTTCCTCTTCTCTTCCTCGCTGACATACCCACACGCCATGTATATCCCTCATACAAAGCTGGACTACACGGCGTGTCCAAAGGGAACACGGCGTGTCCCTGGTTCTTACCCGGCCAACGACCTACACGCTATGTATGGCTTCACACGGTCGGGGGGCTACACGGCGTGTTCAAAACTACACACGGTGTAGTAAGAAACTACTACACGGTCACCCACACGGCATGTACTCGGTGAGTACACAGTCGGCCACTCGCCTAGGCATACACGACGTGTACTTAAAGTACACGTCGTGTAGTCTGGAAATTTCCAGAAACTTCCCATTTATTCCAGTTTCCTTGGAAACAAGTCAAAAATTTAAACAGGGTCGAGATTTTGACCCGTTCAAAAAACCCGGGTTCTTACAAACTCCCCACCCTAACGTAGATCGTCCCTGAGCTACCAAACGAAACCAGGAGATAACACCAAACATGCTCATCTAGTTAAACAACCCGGAATACCCCGGTTTCAAAGGTTCCGGCTAAATTCCCCAAGGGGGATCCCCACCTTAGGAATTGCCTTACCCGGTCTCAACCCAACAAAACGTAAAGTAAACAGGGTTTACTAACCTATTTTCCAGATGCATAGTCCTCCCGTGACGCATCGTCACCCCTAAACCTCATTGGTGCTCTTGTGTCGCTTTCGACACACAAAGTATCCCAAACCGCATCGGTGTCCGCCTCTATGAGGTCCTGGTGCCAAGCACCTCAAGTAACCCGCATCCACGATGCCCCGATGCCCACGGAACCTCATGTAACCCGCATCCACGATTCCCCGATGCTCACGACACCTCATAAATATATATATATATATATATATATATATATCACACACCCGATACGGTGCCAACCCACTGACTAGCATCTAGTCAGTCCAAAAAGATCTTGTGCACCTCGTGCACTCAAAACAGACATACCTTTATAGATCATGCCAAAAAGGAAACATGGATATCATCGTCACACAGCGGTGTACCTATAACTGTCATCGGCTCACCGGCTTGCTCAGCCTCTGGCAGCTCCACGGCGTGCACCTGGACTGAAACAAGGCTGCCTGACGCCTGATCTCTCTGCGGTGCTGCTCCAGTCACTGGCCACAGACCCCTATGTTGGGTCCCACTGTCTCTTTAACGGCCTCCGTGCACAGCTGAACCTCGACTACCCTCTCTAGGTACCGAACCTGAACCAAATCCAGACGCTGCAGTCTATCCTGGTCCCTGCCTGCCAGCTATCTAAGAAGGCTTCCTGCAAAACCTCTCCAGATGCTCTTCCTGTCCACAAGCCCGACACTCCTTCGAAGGCCTGTCGCATTACGTCCGAACATGTCCCAACTGTCCACACTGGAAGAAAATCACCGAAGAACTCCCACGAGGTGGTCTAGCTGAATCCCTTGCATGACTGCCCTGCGGGAACTCATCTCGTCCTCGCTTCCTGCTGTCTGAACCATCAGCTGAAGCTGTCATCCTACCCAAGAGAGATTTCTCCCTCTCGTTTCCCTCAGCTATAAGCACCTGATTCACCACCTTGGAGAAAGAAACTATCCTAAAAATGTTCACCTGGACCCGAATGGCGTGTCGTAATCCATCCTCGAAGCGTCTCACACTAGCTGCATCATCGCTCACCATACCAGGTGCAAAGCGAGACAACTCTGTGAAAGTAGTTGCGTAGTCCATGACAGACATGTCCCCCTGCTGAAGACTCAAGAACTCCCGAGATATCTCTACCCTCAGTGTCTCCAGGTAGAAGTGCTCAAAGAACCTGCCCTCGAAGTCCTTCCATGAAAGTCCCTCATGTCTACAAGCGTGAACCGGTACGTCCCGCCAATGCTTCTCCATTCCTCTCAACATGAACATCGCCAGCTTGACCCTCCGCCCTGGAGGAGTCTCGAGCTGCTTGAATATCATCTGCATACTCTCTATCCAGTTCTCAGCCGCCTTCAGACCACCCTCACCCTGAAAAAGTGGCGGGTGTTGCGACTAGAACTCCCCCATCTGATATGCCATAGAAGAAGGCTCTACACCCTGAACGCCGTTGTCAATCCCTTGCAAGATGCATACCAGGCTCGCTCGGAGCTGCTCGTAGAGCCACGACCCGAATGATTCCAAACCCGGCTATTTTCCTACCTGCACTAGATCCCGAACCTGATCCTGTCCATGAGCCTGTACCTGTGGCTCGTGCTCTTCCTGTACCGAATTCTGACCCTGATCCTACGACACTGTATACTCCCCTGCCTGATGCTCCATCGAGTCGTGAAGGAGTAACCCGCAGAATACCATAAACGGTCAGACAACCCATACATATATATAACAATATATTCTACGCAGATAAGGAAAGCAGTAAAAGGAAGTGCATAACAACTACCCTTACTCCCCCTCACCGCAACCCATGCCCCACGACATCCCGGCCTCATGGCCTCCTTACCCGCTTAACAGAGCCAAGTATTGATAGTACCTCGGGCCATGCCCATCCCGACAACTCACGTTGCCTCAAACCGACAACCGAGTCGCTCAAACCTGACAGTTACACTACCTTAGTCATAGTACATGACTTCTCTCATAAGAGTCAGACCCAAAATTCTGTAACATGCAATTCTACAAAATAAAAATCATGGAATATACATTGCAAAAACAAGAAATTCTATCAGGAATTTCACTATTTTACATTTCAAAGCAAATAAAGCATGGAAATTGATTTATTTTATTCACATGGTATTATCACTTCACAAAGAATACGTGCAATTATGAAATTGAAATACCCTAAAAATGTGCCTATCAAAAGCCAAGCAACAAGCCTTGCCATACCGGGCCAATGTCCAATTCTCCCTTACCACACCGGGTCAAGGGTCACATATCACAATCAAGAACATCACACACCAAGTGATCCACCAAGGTGGAAATCATATAAACTGTAATCTGAGCAAAAGAAAACAACAATTCCCACCCACTGCAACTAGGTCCATCCCTCGTACCTGGGGCTACAGGCACCCAAGCACAAGCTAGAAACCTAGTCCCCGTAACAAACTATCTCCAGTATACCATATCCCAAATAGTAAAACCAGCAGAAATAAAAAGAGAAGTCTCAATCTCATTAGTATCCAGAAAAAACACTGATACTAAATCCTTGTCAAGAACTCCTCTGATACCAATTTGTAACGTCCCGGACCCGGCCAGCCACCTGAATAGTGTCGAGAGGGTCGGGTGTCAATACCTTAGGCCCACCTCCCCTGAACACCAAAGGCTGCCGACTAGTATCGAGGGTCTGAATAGGTATAGTGGGGAGGCTATACCCTCTCGAAGGATCATAGTAATGGTACTGGTCCGAGTATAACAGTAAAGATACAGCGAAACGAAAGACTCAACAGACTCGAACCAGACCCGCAAAGAGAACGAATATCCAATATCAATAAACAGTGGAAACAACATAGAAAACAACTAAAGAGGAAAGTAAACACAACAACATGTTAATAACATGTAACTACTACTGATAGTAAAACATGCATCCAAAGCAGGTCATATACAACTGAATATAAAAATGGCGCCAATGGATAACCAACAGTAGATACAAAAAGCATGCCAATACAGAAAAGTAAATAAAGAAAGGTAAACCCAGCTAGGCATGACCTCAAGGTCCATACCATCTCCATGCAACAACTAACGTAACCCAGTTCCTGATGTTGGCCACTTTCCTGCACGTAAATCCATGAGGTCTGCACACGTCCCGAAGGGCCCATGCAGGGTGTAAGACAAATCTCAGTAGGATACCACCCAACGGTGCGTACCAAATATATGTGTTGAGGTAGTCATGCATTTACCAGGAAAGCAGTAATCAGTACAATGAAAAATAAATACAAACTCCACTGGTGCTCAACAGCCACCATGGAGTGTCACCTACTTTGTCCAACGCTGGAATCTCTGTTGTGTAACCCGGCACCGTGTTCCACCTGACACCTCGTGTCTCAAGTACCGACGTCTCGAAGGCACGCCCCAAATAGTAACCCGACACCATGTGCCTCCTGACACCACGTGTATCAAGTACCGACGTCCCGAAGGCACGCCCACAAATAATATCCCGGCACCATGTGCCTCCTGACACCTCGTGTCTCAAGTACCGACGTCCCAAAGGCATGCCCATTTCTTGAAGGCTCCTCACCTCCCACGTGGATTTCTATGGCAAGCACCCCCAACCAAAAATACCTAACTGCAACTACGGGGGCCTCTACCCACACGAGTGGTCAAAACCACCTCATCATGGAGTATCTCTGTGTGCCCACTACTCAAGTCCCGGTGAGCGGTAATCACCCAAAATATTCTTAAGACACCAAAACATCTGACACCTCGTGTCCCTGTGACCATGTCGCTCAAGTCCGATGGTCTCGCCATCCAAGTAACCCGGGCCATGCCCAACCTGATAGTCACACTGCCTCAATACGACGTCCATGTCACCCAATCCCATGGTCAAAACCACCCAAAGTAACCCGGGAAAATCCCCAACCTGTGATCAGAATCACTCAAGCATAACTGGGCCAAGCCCAACACAACCCAAAAAGGGTCCAGCAGATGCAATTCAGCAATTGCATATATAACATGTTTAAACAGAAAAACATAAACCAGCAAAACAAACTAAACAGTTGAATTGCACTATACCAGGTGTTGTCCCATACTAGCACTGAGGTCTTAAATGTCTCCAATAATTATAACAGTCTTAAATAATTTAAACTAATAGTTTAACATTATAATATTGGGATTAAAACCATTTTGGCGTTCCCCGACCAAAATGCCCCGATGAGCCACGACCCCTCACCCGACCCCGCTCACACAAACCAGTTACCGGGCATACCCAAAGGCATCCTAGAGGTCCCATAAACAATACAGTATGAAAAAGCAGATAAAACGGGTCCCGCTCAAAAATACCCAAAAACGCGCCGAAGCCGCATCACCCAAACAACCACGAAAACACAAAATAAGGTATGCACCACCTACCTGAGACTCGCACGATGCTACTCCTCCGGAAACACCTTCCAATTCGGTCTAAACGTGGTAAATTTACAAAAGATTCAAAACCGCTCAAAGGGCTATAACTCATTCTAGAACAAAAATCAGACAAAACGGCCAAAGAGGAATCGAGGCCTTACCGAGGGGGTTCCAACGCACTAATCAGCGATCGAAACCGGTCTTGGACGGATGATCAGGAGGAGAAATGGGGTTCGGCCAGCCTGGTTTGCGTATCCGGGCAGAGGAGGGGTGTTCTGCCTCAAAAACGAGGCTACTGCCCGATTTAGGCGAAAAAAAGAAAGTACATGGCGTGTACTTTAGGACTACACGCCATGTATATTTCATTTAACTCTTCAAAAGGTGACTGATTCCGCCGACTTACTTTCTGAACCTGTCGACATGAGTACACGGCATATACCTCTGGGTACACGGCGTGTACTGGGTTCCTCTTCTCTTCCTCGCTGACATACCCACACGCCATGTATATCCCTCATACACGGCTGGACTACACGGTGTGTCCAAAGGGAACATGGCGTGTCCCAGGTTCTTACCCAGCCAACGGCCTACACGCCATGTATGGATTCACACGGTCGGGGGTCTACACAGTGTGTTCAAAACTACACGCCGTGTAGTAAGAAACTACTACACGGTCACCCGCACGACATGTACTCGGCGAGTACACGGTCGACCACTCGCCTAGACATACACGGCGTGTACTTAAAGTACATGGTGTGTAGTCTGGAAATTTCCAGAAACTTTCCATTTAATCAAGTTTCCTCGGAAACAAGTCAAAAATTTAAACAGGGTCAGGATTTTGACCCATTCTGAAAACCCGGGTTCTTACATCAATGTATGAGTATTGGGAGAGATTCAAGAAGTTGTGCACAAGCTGTCTACATCACCAAATCAATGAGAAACTCCTCATCCAATACTTCTATGAAGGACTCACACCCATGGAGAGGAGCATGGTGGATGATGCAGCTGGTGGAGCATTGGTGGACAAGACACCAGCAGCCCCACGTGCATTGATTGACAAGATGGCCCAAAACTCCCAACAATTTGGTGATCGAGGTACACCACTTATCAGGGGAGTACATCAGGTAAGTCCTTCTTCTCTTGAGATTCATTTGATTGATACCAAGTTAGAATAATTGACAACTATGGTGAGGCAAATTGTTTTGGCATAAAAGATATCTCTACCCCCTCCTTCAAGGCCTTGTGGCATTTGCACTGAGACAAGCCACCCAACTGACTGTTGCCCACAACTACAAGAGACAGAGGATTGCGCAGCAGTATTCCCAGGGAGACCATTTCAGCAGCAACAACAACCATATCCCCAAAAGAAGTTTGATTCATTTTCTCCAACATAAAACCAAGGGTGGAAAGATCAACCAGACATGAGGTATGGATATGGACAACAACAAAGGCCCCCTTTTCAACCAAATTTCCAGCAGCCTCCACCTTACCAACAGGGTTTCCAACAACCCCAAAGGAGATTTGAAGCTCAAACAACAACAAGTCAGTAACAAGGGAATCCTCCACCAAAGTTAGATTCTAATACTGATGATCTTTTGAAGAAAATTGTTCTTAATCAACAGAATGAGCTGAAGAGTCAAAGTTTGGAGCTGAGGGAGTTGAGGACTCAAATGAGCCAGATTTCCACCACCCTCCATGAACTTGTGAGTAAGAATTATGGAAATCTACCTTCCCAGCCCACTCCAAATCCAAAGGGGAATGTCAGTGCCATCACATTGAGAAGTGGGAAGCAAATGAACAATACATCTATACCTACCATTCCACCAGGATTCACCTCAACTACGGAGAAGCCGCATTCCAAACCAACTAATGAGAAATCCAAGGAGAATGATAAAGGTAAGAAAAAGATTGATGATGTTCCTTATAAACCCATTCCTTTTCCCAACAGGGTTGTTCAAACCAAGAAGATGGCTGAAGAAGCAATTCAAAAGGAGGTTTTGAATACATTCAAGCATGTGGAGATCAACATTCCTCTACTTGTAGCCATTAAGCAAATTCCAGGGTATGTAAAATTCTTAAAAGAACTTTGTACCAATCGAAGAGGCTCAAGGGAAATGAGAGGATCAGCCTTGGAAGGAATGTCTCATCACTCATTACACCAACTCTAGAAATGCCACCAAAGTGCAAGGATCCCGGGACATTCACCATCACATGTACCATAGGGGAGTTTCACTTCTCTGATGCTCTTTGTGATTTAAAAGCTTTAATAAATGTGATGCCTCACTTTGTATTCTATTATTTACAGGTTGGTGAGTTGAAGCCAACAAGAGTAGTGGTGGAGTTGGCAAATAGAGCTACAACATATCCAGCGGGAGTTCTTGAGGATGTACTTGTCCGGGTAAGAGACATGATCTTTCCAAAAGATTTCTACGTGCTTAACATGGAGGATGATCAGGTAAGTTCTCATGCCCCCATTATCTTAGGTAGGCCTATCCTCAAAACTGCAAAAACTATCATAAATTTCAATGAGGGTACACTTTCCATGGAGTTTGGAGATGAAGTAGTGGTATTTAATGTCATGGAATCCATGAAGTACCCCTCATAGGACCATTCTACTTTTGTTATCTCCCATTTTGAACCACCAAGTAAAAACACCATGGAATTGGATTGTCCTATGCTTTGGGAGATTATGAGTATTGGTTCTAGTTTGATGTCTAAGAGTACTTCCACACCCATTTCTAAGGAACAAGACTCTTTAATATTTGATTTTGAAATGGAATCATATTCTGATTTTGATCATGTGAACTCTAATTAGGACATGGCTGTTGAGTACGCTGATGGATTTGATGTAATATTTTCTAATTGTGATGATTTTTATTCTGATACTGATGTTCATTGTGCAGATATGTCCGTTGCATCAATTTCACCATCTATACATCACCCCCCTACATTGGAACTCAAGCCATTGCCCCCAAATCTTAAATATGCATACCTGCTGAGTGGTGATAGATTACCTATTATCATTGATAACAATCTCTCTTTTGAACATGAAGAAAAACTTTTGTATCTTTTAAGAGATAACATTAGGGCAATTGGTTGGACATTGGAAGACATATCAGGTATTAGCCCATCCATTTTGACGCATAGGATTCTCTTGGAGGATGGGGCTAAAACGATGAGGCAACCACAAAGGAGACTCAATCCAACCCTTTTGGAGGGTTTTAAAAAAATAGGTTGAAAAATTGATCGAGGTAAGTATCATTTACCCTATTTCTGACTCAAAATGGGTTAGCCTTGTCCAGGTTGTACCTAAGAAAACTGGTGTTACTGTTGTTAAAAATGAGAATGATGAATTAGTTCCAATGAGGGTACAAGACAGTTGGCGTGTGTATTGATTATAGGAAACTAAATCATTCCACTCGCAAAGACCATTTCCCCCTCCCATTTATTGATCAGATGCTTGAGAGACTAGCTGGGAAGACACAATATTGTTTCTTGGATGGATTTTCTGGCTATTTTCAGGTTCCCATTGCAGAAGAGGACCAGGAGAAGACGACATTCACCTGCCCATTCGGTACCTTTGCTTACCGAAGGATGCCATTTGGACTTTGCAATGCCCCCGGTACCTTCCAGAGATGCATGGTGAGTATTTTCTCAGATTTCATTGAGACCTGCTTGGAGGTATTTATGCATGATTTTACAGTTTATGGTCCCTCATTTGATGAATGTCTCTCTAGTTTGGGTGATGTGTTGCGTCATTGTATTGAGAAGAATCTAGTCTTAAATTTTGAAAAATGTCATTTCATGGCCGAAAAAGGAATTTTCTTAGGTCATATAGTCTCACAACATGGCATTGAAGTTGATAAATCTAAGGTAGACATTATTTCATCCCTCCCATATCCTACATGTGTGTGTGAAGTTCGATCATTCCTTGAAAATGCTGGATTTTATCGACGCTTCATCAGAGATTTTAGTAAGATCGCTCTACCCTTATCTCGATTGCTTCAAAAAGATATTGACTTCAATTTTGATGATTCATGCAGGGTATCATTTGATGAGCTAAAGAAGTGTCTGACCACTCCACCAATCATACAGCCCCCATGGTGGGACCCTCCATTTGAGCTTATGTGTGACGCCTCCATCATCGCGATTGGAGCTGTCTTATCTCAGAGGGTGGAAGGACGTTCACATGTGATCTCATATGCATCAAGGACACTGGATTCAGCCCAATCAAACTACAAACCCACAGAAAAGGGGTTTATTGCTGTCATATTTTCTTTAGATAAATTCTGTTCATATTTATTGGGCTCTAAAGTAGTTGTTTTTTCTGACCATGCAGCTTTGAGGTACCTCCTGAAGAAGCCAGATGCAAAGCCACAACTTATCCATTGGATGGTCATTCTTCAAGAGCATGACCATGAGATATAGGACAAGAAGGGGTCAGAGAATTTGTGGCGGACCACATGATTAGGCTTACTCACACACTATAGGATGACACCTTGGACCAGGTACCACTTCAGGACACTTTTCCCGATGAGCATCTTTATTCCATCTCAGGTACGCATCCTTGGTATGCTGATTTAGTGAACTACATTGTTGCCTCTGAAATGCCTACAAATTTAAAATAAACATCAAGTCCAAAAACTAAAAAGTGAGTCTAGGTTTTATGTGTGGGATAATACTTACCTCTGGCGCACGTGTAGTGACCAAGTCATTAAGAGGTGTGTTCCCGATCATGAGTTTGAGTCTGTTTTGAATTTCTGTCATACACTTTCTTGTGGTGGACACTTTAGACCCCAACGGACAGATAAGAAGGTTTTGGACTCTGGATTATATTGGGCTAGATTATTCCATGATGCCCATGTGTTTTGTAAGTCATTCACTCATTGCCAACACACTGGGAAAATTTCTAAGAGACATAAGATGCCCCATCAACCCATTTTATTCTATGAGATTTTTGATGTATTAGGCATTGATTTTATGGGTCCATTTCCTAGTTCATTTGTATTTTTGTATATTTTTGTTACTGTTGATTATGTGAGTAAATGGGTGGAGGCCAAGGCCATCAGGACTGACGATTCTCATGTTGTAGTGGATTTTTTCAAGGCTCAAAATTTATGTAGGTTTGGAGTACCAAAGGATATCATCAGTGACCAATGGGAACACTTTTGCAATAGGAATTTTTCTTCCCTCCTTCGAAAGTATGGGGTGACACACAAAACATCAACACCATACCACCCCCAAACAAATGGCCAGGCTAAGGTTTCAAAGTGTGAGTTGAAATAAATCTTGGAGAAAACCGTGCAGCCAAATAGGAAATATTGGATAAAGTGCTTGGATGATGCATTCTTGGATTATAGGACAACATACAAGACCCCCATTGGTATGTCCCCATTTTGGATTGTTTTTGGGAAAGCATTTCATCTCCCAATGGAAGTTGATCATCGGGAATATTGGGCTATAAATAAATGAAACATGGATTTGGCCCAAGCTGGAATCCAAAGGAAGTTGCAAATTAAAGAGCTTGAGGAGATTTGACTGTCATCATATGAGAACTCAAGGCTCTACAAGGAAAGATCAAAAGCATATCATGAGAAAATGATCCAACAAATGGAGTTTCATGTTGGATAGAAAGTCCTTCTCTATAGTTCACGACTAAAGCTGATTCCTGGTAAGTTGCATTCCAGATGGTTAGGTCCTTATGTTGTGAGTAATGTTTTTCCATATGGTGTAGTGGAGATCACACAAGAGGACACTGGAAGGAGCTTTAAAGTCAATGGTCAATGTTTGAAGAGATACATTGAGGGACTTCCTACTGATGTAGTGGATTTTATCACACCGCATGACCCCATCATCACTTGAGCACATCATGATGTTCCTAACCCTTTTACTTTTATATTATTTGTCCTATTTAAAAATTCTGCATTTCATGTGCATATATCATCTCATGGTTTCACATTGAGGAAAATGTAGTATTTTAAGTGTGGGGGAGGGAACCTTTTAGTTTAGTAATTTCAATTTCTTTCCTGTTCAAAACAAAACCAAAAAAAATGTGTTTTTTTCAAATTTTGTGTGTTTATTTTACAATTTTCTGTGTGTTTTTGAAACTTTTGAGCTGAAATGATTCTCATCACCATTTTTAAATCCATATCAATAAGTGAAATAATTTACCCCTTGAAACTAAGCTTAAATGAATGCTGAAATGACTTTGTTTCAAGTTCAAATATTTTGTAATTTCATGAAAAGTACACTGAATTTTGAATCCCATGCCACATCTCACTATCTTTATATTTGAAATCACTTTCCTGTCAGGCTTCTGAACCATTATTTTCATATTCTTTACATTAACCTCACTTCTTGAGAGAACCAGACCATGCTTTATTTAACCAGAATTTGATCTATTCCTTTCAAAACATGAGGGTTTGAGGTACTTATGTTTTAATGATTGAGGCATTTTTTTGCTATTAATGCCCCTATTTTAAACAATCCTTTTTTATAATGTCCTACCTTGAATATTTAATCCTTTTATCCCTTAGAATCCATGCACAACTTTTTAGGTTATCCACATTACAAGCCAATTTTCCCTATCCAACCAACTATTGAAGTGAAATTGCATAATCTAATTGAGCTAAAGTGTGGGGGAATCTATCTTAGTTGTGCCACCACATTCTGTGATACTTTGGGTGGAAAATTAAATTCTGAAGAGATGTGTTTTCTGCTAAAGAAGTTCATTATATTGAATGTTGTGCCTTTTCAGGAGCTTTCATGACAAGTGAAGCTGTACCTTTTCTGGAGCTTCTAATTGAGGTGGAAAGCTATGCCCATCTGGAGAATTCAAGAAAATCATGTTTGAGAAGATTGAAATTTTAGATGCTAAAATGATGAATGGTGTAAACCTTTCATGACTCTTCATGATGATGGTGCTGAATTGATACTATGGGGATTGAGTAGAAGACCATATTTAAGCGAAAATTAGATTACTGCAATTTTGCTTCAAAAAGAGTCAAGCCCTCCTCATTCAGCCTCATAATTTTTCACATCTAAATCCTACCAACCGAAAGCCACAGAACAAACCTGAAAATCCCTCATGATAAAAATACGTCCTTGACTCACATCGGGTGGCGATGCATGAATTTACAATCCTATGGTGACCCCTGTATGAGTTTGGATGAGAAAGACATTGCAAAAAAATGACATTTGTGTGATAAGAGAAAATTCAAGTGAGGTAAGTGTTTTGTGCATGAGAGGATAAATAAAGTGGAAATATATTGAATGATATAAATGAAGAACTTGAAATAATGGTTTTTTATGAGGCATGATATATTTTGTTTCTTGGTGTGTAATTGTTTGATCTCAAAGATATGTGTTTTAAAATTGGTTTTGATTTGATATTGATGTTTATTTGATATGAGATTTTTCTCAGGAGTGCAAAAGGGTAAGTGTGGGGGAGTTGATAAAACACTATTTTGTTGAATATTTTATTGATAATAAATGAAATAGTTTCCTCACATTGTGTTAAATATGTTTATTTATAAAATATTTGGGATTTGATCATTCATTTGAAAATTTGGTGAAAATTCTAGTTTTACCCTTAATAGTGCACTGTAGTATTTCGAAGATAAATTTTTTATCTCTATTATTTGAATTTGGAATTTTTTAAAAGTGTTATTAACTTAATTTTCTACAACTTTCATTCAGGAAACTAAAGCTAAAGAGTTTATTTGGATGGAGTAAATGGGCCATTAATCCAATGGTGGGCTGGAATCGGCAGAATAGACATGGGTTCTGTATTTGAGACATATATTATTCATTAGAGCTTGGATTGAGCCAAAAGTTTTCTAAATTCTCTAGGACATGATTTGGCACAAATCATCCTTCTGGATGGCCAGTCAATTCAAACGTTTTGGAGGTCCAATGGGCGGTTCAAGTTGGAATAAAATATTTGGCCGAATTTCCACATTCACACTTGAAACCACTTGTAACCTCCCATCCCCTTCCCTCTATAAATTGGAGTTTTTCTCATTTGTAGGGGTTGGGGACGTGCATTAGGATATTGGAGGAAGATGAGAATTTGTTTCACCCAAATTCTCCAACCATTGTAAGAGGAGTAGCTCTTGAAGCAAGGATCCCCTCATCGAAGCCTTATTCTTCTACATCACGTTGTAATGATTTTTTTTGTGTAATAAACTTCTTTGATCTTCTTTTATTTCGTATCTTTTATTCTGTTTTGTTTAAATTTCTTCTTCTATTAATATTCCTCTTTGGTCTAGAATTATTGAGAAGAAGCGTTATTGGGTTATACTCATTATAAACCTTTGCACATGCAAAACGCTTCTACGATGATTACGCCACCCATGGAAGAGTAGTTCTTTTTAGTAATCGATCGACCTCTATCCTTCTTCATTCATTTATTTTGAATAAATGAGCTACTGTAATTCACATATTATGATCTATTAATTGAGTTTTAAATTTAAATGAAACTAATCAAGCAATTTAATATTTAACACAAAACACATGAGTTCGGGAATTGTGTGAACTGTGAGAGCGTAGCCTTAACTGGTAATTTAAAACCACACGGGATCAATTTGTAGAGTTCAAATACAATCCCTAAACTAAATTAATCCTCATTTACAGAGTGGTTATGTGCCTTACTTTACCATTGAACATAATCTAGTCTTAGAACATCAATCAAAGCAGGGTGTTGCGATTGCATGTTCCGAAGTTAGCCTATGGTTAAATTCACTTCATCTTCGTGGTAAAGCTAATTCTTGTACGGTTTGTGATTTAAAAAATTATGGGATCATAATTAAGTGAATATTAATTTAAATGATAATGATTAATAAATTATTTAAGAGGTAGAGTTAGATCTATTACGCCTTTTAAATATTGTCTAAAAAAATCTTTTTGTTGTGTCATTTTAATCGAACTTCATTTCAAAACTAAAAACAAAAAAAATACAATCTTCTTCCAGAAAACTTCTTCTAGATTCATAAACTATAACCAAACACCATCCTTTAAAGTAGTGTTTTTATTATATTTTATTTTATTTTTAGATTACCTTTAGAAATTTGTTTGAAATCTACTTCCTCCTTTGAGAGACGACCTTGGTCAGCCACTCTGCTACACCTAAGTACCCCAAAATCGCATTAATCATTTGAGGGCACCCACGAAAGCGCTCTATCATACACCATATTCATCATTTTTGAACTATGAAAACTTCTTTTTTACATTAATTTTATCCATTTTTTTGGATCATCTCTTTTTTCATTCATCATTTTGTCTATATAGTTGGGAAATAATTTGAGATATGATGGATGATTTACATTCCCCTATGAGTTTAATGTTAATAATTTCGAATACATTAATTGCTGGATCATCTTTACCCTAATTTTTTATGAACTCATGGGTTTTTCCTCTCCATTGAATTTGATACATTATTTTATTTTACAAGGTTATAATTAATTAAACAATCATAGTTTTTATATTGATATGAAAACTTTCTTTTACTATTGTTTTGTACCTTTTTTTTGAAATATACTTTATAACATTTTTTCAATGTGTATATTTAACTTATCCCATTAATTATTATTATTATATTGATATAATCCATACTTTACTATAGGTAAATCCAAATAATGGGAAGGATAATTCTGTTCATTAGTCTTTAACTAGCAGTATACATATGAAATCACAATGTCATTTTATTTCAATTCAAATATAATACATTTCAAAGATACATCACTATTAATTTTGATTCTATAACCAACCAATATTAAGGCTACTATGGATACACCAAATAACCTCTTCATAAATTTATGGAAACATTCTTCTCACTCCGTTCATAAGATAAAATTAACACCCTTTCATGTTATAAAGGATTTGGGATTATAAATATGTGAATTTTATTTTTAAATCCTTATGTAGTGTCCTACTAGAATAAGAAAACTATGAATCATAATCACTATTATGGGATGAATCCATTATCATGTGAAAAGTTTCTCTACTATCTCAACTAAGATTCCCTCAATGGTCACAATGTTTCTCAAGAAGACTATGTTGTCATGAAATCTCGGGATTAATGATTTTACCAAAAAGACTCTCTTTCCAAATGAATTTTGATATGACCCTAGATGATCATCATACTTCTAATGATACTAAAATATATTAAAATTTCATTAATAAATACAAAAAAAAGTATCCATGTTATTCCCTAGATATTTTATTTCATAAATACATTAATATTATAGTATTAATTTTAAATTTAAAGGTCATAAAAACAATAATGTAGTTTCCAAATCATGTTAAAATGTTGATCTTGGAATATATTTTTTATCCTTTAGATGATGATACACTTATTTGAGGTTAATTATATAGATGAATGGATACCCAGATAGTTGACAGGATAATCATAAATCCTTGT
Organism: Viscum album; assembly: GCA_963277665.1. Taxonomy (NCBI): domain Eukaryota; kingdom Viridiplantae; phylum Streptophyta; class Magnoliopsida; order Santalales; family Viscaceae; genus Viscum; species Viscum album. The sequence continues at coordinate 1,567,337,174 of OY728120.1, forward strand.
AAGAGGGTATTTTTTATTCACTATTATCCCAAGATATTCTCTATAATCAATTCATAGATGCATTAAACCACACATTTTATTTAAAAAATGTATGGGCTCCCCCCAATGATATAGAATTGTTTAAATAAAATCCTTCTCTAATTAATCCTAATGTTAATTCATAAGTTCCACTTACTCCACATATACATATCTATATTGGTTATTTGATATATTATTGAACCAAGATATTACATAAATTGAGATTTATAAATATCTTTCTATGTTAGGTACATGTAATTATATAGGAAATGAATCAATGTTTTCATGGACTGTGGGTACATCCCCTCTCATTAAAATTTCACTATCTTACACTTCTTCACCAATTAATTGAATAGAATATGGTAAATGATAACAATCATGATGGGATAACTCTTGATTAAAAATCCAATTTAGATCTCCCATTAATGAAACATGAATTTTCATAATACTATAATTGAATGTGGAGTTATATTTTGACATCTAATCTATCCCTAGAATTGTGGAAAATTATACATTTGTGATTATTACATTGTTTGTGGAGAGTTTTAACTCACGTAATTTAATAAAGACACCACTAAAATCTCCTAATACATGAATAGTTTATTTGGTATATATAAATGATAACTCATCCATTGGAATTTTATAGATATTTTATTGATCATTTATCTGATTTCCAAGATACAGATTCTAGTAAACGATTCCACAAGATAGCTAGGCCACATAGCCTCAAGACATCCTCCCTATTAAGAAAAGGCTTTTGATTAGTAGTGATAGTCCAAGGCAGTATAGTGGGGATACTATACCTTTAGTGTCATACAATCACAATAGTGAAATAGAAAGATAAACTATATAAGAATAATAAATAACTCATAGAAGAAGGTAAATAATCTAATAGTAATAAACAACCACCATCATCCATAACCAGTATTATGACCAGAAAGATGTAATGCTGATTTTCTAATAAAAAGAAATATGAAATAATGTTATAAAATACATGTAAAAAATAAAAAATGTAAAAAAATTAAATCTCCAATAGCATAATGAAGCATAGATCGGTCTTGTGCTTCCCCACTCCCATGCTATAAGAAAATCAATTATCATTGACCATGAACATTCTCTTATCCATAACTACATCCACATAATCAAACCAGGTACCATTGGTAGCCCAGATAAGGTGTGATATAAACTCAGTAGGCCTCCAACCAAAGTCTCTATAATTATCTAGTCTATAAAAATAATATCTAAATGTGTAGGTAATAATATAAAGTGTTAATAAAATATGTAAAGGGTCGGCTCTGGTTCCACAAGTAAACTATGATGACAGTACCTTCTTAATCCTAAATAAGATATTCGTTGAATAAATAGCATGTCTATAACAACGTATGGACATTATATGTAGTGAATTATATAGACATATATGTGGCTACTACTACCTTACTTGACCATAGGTGTTACTCAATTTTGCAGAAGTTTTATTATTAGTATCATCAGTATCAAGAGACACAATTGATGGTATCATAAGAATAGGGGAACCCAAGCATGATATCACAGTTGTAGGTTTTCCATTCAAAATAACATATCATGAAGGTTCTTCATTCCCATATCACAATTATAGGGAATCCACGACCATACAACATCATTAAGGGTATCCATTAACATATATTAATTTTTGGGACACCATACCCATATCACATCATTAAGGGTCCCCATTCCCATATAATGTTTATAGGGGTTTTCAAGCCCATATCATTTTACTAGGGCCACCATGACCATATCACAATTCATAAGGGTTTCTATGGACTTTTATCAAAATAAAATGAGGTAAAATATGCCCATATATTGAAATAACTAAGTGACTTTGTTCCCATATATAGTAATAAATGAAGGACTCTATGTCCGTACATAACAATTGAACATGGATTCATTTCTTGTAATGTAATACATGAGTAGGTCACTCAAAAAATATAACAGAAGGTTCCCCAAGAAAAAATATATCAATTATAAGAATTCAATCAATTTAGTCAGTGCCAAAAGATAATTTATAACTCATTAACATTCAATAATAACAGGGTATTTTCCATTTTACTTTTAAATATATGATGTGGTTGTACCACTCAAATCCATTTAATACATATAAAATTTAGATGACTATTTTTCTTACCACACCACAACATTATCCATTATCATTTATGATATCACTATTTACATGTAAATCCAAACACAATAATAGGTGTTTTGGTTATGACGAAGAAAGAAAATTAGTCATGTACATTGACAACCAAAGGTGTGGATCTCATTGAGGTGGATGACATCAATCCTCTCATAGGATATATATGTTTTACTAGGATCTAACATAATACACTGAATTTAATACATATTCATTTTTTGAGAAACTCATTGCGGAACCATCATGCAGCATAATATAAAATATTATAAACTATCTCAAAATTAAGGGATAAATACTAGAATGATATCCTTATACATGTAGAGGATAACTCTTCAATTATAAATATTAGGTTTGGTCCAAACGAAGATAATATGACAAAATAGATGAACACCATTCAAATTGGGAATAATATCCTGCACCAAAATGACTTCTTCAAGAGAAATAATACTATAAAAGTTATAAAATTAATGGAGATATTACTAGTTTGAATATGATGAGATTAGAAGAACTCAAATTGGAGTTTTTATGGTTGATTTATCCACAAAGTTATCTTTATGGAGTATTAATCTTTAATGGATGAGATAAAGGCCTTTTGTCTACAGGAATATTGGAAAGGAAGGCAGGGGTTAGAGTTTAAAGAAATTAATGGAAAATTTAAAATGTTTTCTAATAATACTGGGTATAATGGTTTCGATGAAATTTTTTCCCAACCGTGTTCCAATTGTTCCCCCTTAACTATCCAAATAGGGTACCCACATGATTTGGATGCATAGTTTTAGAAACCATGCAATAAAAAATCCACATTCCTCTGCAAAAATTTGTAGATCTCTCACATGATCATGTTCCCTTGGGTTAATGTTAAGGGAAAAATAAGCACCTTGATTTCCAAAATGACATTTCCCACACTATTAGGAGAAATTTTGTGGGATGGTATGGAGTGTTTCCACTAAACATGCGGCCAAGTGATATCATAAAAAATTATAAGAATCAGGCTACAAACAAGCACTACACACACATGTTTCCGCTATATCCTCCCAAAGAATCCATATTAGCTAAAAAATAAGATATAAACTATGAATTAAAAATTATATTTAGGAAATAAAATATGAGTTCTTATATATTCCCCCCCTTAAAGAACATGTCCATGTTTTCCCTTCCAAGGGTTGTAGAACTCTATCTGAGAATTCCTCAGACCTCTAAGCACTTATGTCAGCCTCCTTCTCCCTATTCTCATCCTAAACATGGTTATGCATTCATATCACTCACACTAATGGGAAATACCACCCATGGAGAAATTTTGGGCATCGATTAGTGATGTGTATTTCATACTCTACAAAAGAAGCATCAGCATCCAACTAATCATCCTTAGTATCAATATTATGAAAATGGTGAGCATGAAAACAAAAAAGGTATGTTATGTGGAATATGTTGTGCATGGCACTATACCGATGTGGCAATAGAAAATGAATGTTTATAATCCTGACATAATCCCAAATTTCAAATGTCCTAACATAGGGAGGATAAAAAACCCCTTTCATTTGTAACTGTCTATTCCCATGTTTGGGTGAAAGATGCTATAAAATATGATCCCTAACTTCAAACTATAGAGGTCATATATGGAACTCGGTGTATGATTTATGTCTATAATGAGAATTATACATAGTCTTTCTGATAATCTGAACCTGAATAAAAGTTGCTTGAATGACCTGATGAACCATTAGAACTACCTCTTATAACTAAAACCAACATAAGGGTGAATGGTACGACCTTCCCTATAGAGGCTCATAAGGATCCATATGAATTGATTCTTGATAGTTATTATTGTAGAAAAACTAATTGAGATGGGTATGCTTCCCCCAAGAACCATCAAAATCGCAAATATATTCTCAGAGCATGTTTTTCAATTACTAGTATAGTCATCTCCACCTATCCATCATTATAGGGGTGAACGAATGTGCTCAAAATCAGTTATGTACCTATATCTCTCTATAACCTTTATAGAACCTCTTTTTGAAGAAATATTCCCTATATAAAACAGTTTTAAATGGTAGCCCATGTATCCACATAATCTAATGAACATATAATCTTCTTATATAATCAACTCAGAAAGACTCCAAGATAGGATGGATGTGGGATATTTTTTTCAATGAATCCACTCCTACCAATACGATGTTAAAACCAAGAGGTGAAATTAGTAAATAGATGAATTAAATCCATCACAAAATCATCCCATTTATATTTCTAGACTAGTAATGGTTGTAAAAACACAATAGGGCATTGGTGTTCCACCTTCACCTACTGATAGGTGGAACACCTAGTGATAAAACAAATTATGTGACTTTCTATCCCAATACACCAATACATGTAGCTCATATCGTCATATATCTTGAAGATACCTAGGTTCACTGCTCATTGAGAGGCATTTGAATCTTGAATCAACACATATCTCATATCTATAGTTCCCCAGATACACCCATGATTATGCAGGATGTCATAACCATTGACAGACCAATCCAGATTTGGGTTCTCACATGATTGAATATCTCATAGGGCCAATCCATTTGGATTTGAAAACATAAGCATGTTCAAACTCTCACAAAGTTAATAGATCCCAAAAAAATGATTCATGTAAAAACATTACATGGTGGTCCTACACTAGTATATGCATCTCATAAAATATATCCATAAGTGGAAACCCAAACCAAGCCTTCAGACCTACCACCATCTCAGTCCTCCTACTCAAAGCCTTGACAAAAAATTACCTTTCCCAGGTGTAAAAGAAATATCAAATTCAAAAGATACTACATATTCAACCCTGCTTCATTTCATAAGAATCAACTCCCATAGTGTTAAAATATTTCTAAGTCTTTTATGGTCTATAAACACAACAAAACACTCTATCGAAAGATAATTACTCTAATAATGAATGTGGTGAACAATAGAAGCCATCTCAAGATCATGAAATGGGTAATTCCAATTACAAGGCCTTAGTTTTCATTACCTGTATATAGTGACTCAATATTCTATATTGTATTTTATCCTATCTCGATACCTTATTGATCATAATACACTTTATATATTTGTCTAGAATATAGAATTTTAATGATCAACAATGATGTCAATCGCTATTTCAACTCCTAAAATTCTATCTTTTAGGATTTTATCCCTATAATATACACAACCATATTAGACATTCTTGTAAGATGTACTTACAAAAAATGAAAATTATTTTATTTAATTCATGTAGTAACTAGTTATCACAAAGAAACTCTTTATGCTAAATACATCCCAGGGATTCTCTCCAGTAACCATAGATCTTAAATTCTATAGGTCAACAGATACTCCTTCCTATGAGATAATATACCCTAGTATGTAATCCTTAGTGATATATAAGTGAAATTTACAGAGTATAGAATACATGTTATTCTCTCTCAGTGTATTCAGAATGATGTCAAGATGTGTATCATGGTCTCTTCAAGTATGATAATAAACCATGATTTAAAATATGAATACCACCACAGTGGAATCTATATAAATATGGAAAATTAAATTCATAAAATCCAAAAAAAACATTAGCAAACTCATAATACCAAACATCATAACCAAGTAATAATATAAGTCATACCAACTAGGAGATTTTATCTATGGTATATCAAAAGGTCTCACCCAAACCCAATAATAACCTGACCTTAAGTTGATCTTTGAGAAAACCCTGTCTTCGATTAGTTGGATGAAGACATCGTCAATTTGAGGTAATGGATACCATTTTTTCATATTATGCTTATTCAATTTTCAGTAATCCAAACACAACATGATATTTTCTTCCTCTTTCTTTGTAAAAAGGACTGGAAACCCCCATTGAGATGTTCTGGGCCATATAAAACCCTTGTCCTTTAAATCCTATGGATTCCTCTTGTTCTCTTGCAACTCAGTATTATCCATACTATAAGAAATAATTGATACAACAGAATCTCTAAAAACTATCTCAATAGAATACTCATCCTCTCTCTTATAAGGGGGTCTAGAAATTTTGTTGTGGAATACATCCCTAAATTGATCGAAAGTTGGATGGAATTCTATCGAATTAATTGTATGAGAATCAATATAATGACTAATTATCGAGTAAGCCACTCCATCCATTCCATGAATCTATAGACCTGATCTACCTACATGTACATTCCTCTCACCCTTGTGAATATTGGTACCTAACTCTACTAATGTGAATGAAACCCTCTAGTGATAATAATTCATATATTCTAGATAAGGGAAAAACCAATCCATACCAAGAATGACTTCAAAAACCATTATATCAATGATGATGATGTACTATAAGAAACTATGTTCTTCTACCTCAAGGGAGATTTTGTATACCATTTTACACTCTCTAAATGTGTACGCAATGTAGTATCATGTTTCATAATGGAATATGTGTACTTAATATCAAGCCCATGCCTTTTCACAACATCCATAATGAGAAAACATTTTGATTTACCTTTATCAAATAAGGAATGAACTATAATAGATGCTACTATAATAGTACCTCTAACTATAGATGTATCGATTCCTTGATCTTATGGCATAGGCTGCATTGAATAAGTCAGGCATGATCCATGACCTTGTGCTATAACCAAAGTACCCAGAGTGGGTACACTTTTCACGAGCTCTGTATCTATATCTTGTAAACATAATCCATGAACTCATACACATTCTATTATCCATTTATACTCTAAATACCTACCTGGTGAAGAGCTACTGATCCTGATCTTAAAGGAGGAGATATTATGAATCCTCTCCCACTTAATACTGATGAGAATGTCCTAAAGAAGTGTTGAAGATGGAGAAATTTTCTATATCCTTGGAAATTAATGGGGTCTTCATGAAATTTTTCCTTCTTATACCCAGGCTTCATACATGGGTGACATACCACCTAACTTTAATTTGGTGTCACCTAGTTGTCACATCCCACACATGAAGACTCAAAGTGTCTCTTTTAACCTCCAGTCAAACTAGTAACCTATCTTAGTTATGAACAACATTAGCTCACATCATATTCTCTCTCAAATTTTTCTCATTGATGATATTATATTTCATTATATAATACACTATTCTAAAATGTAAAACATTCATCTGAGAATGAATATGATGCCTAAGGCCATCCACAAACTGTCTCCCTTTCACTGGCTCATCTATAGTATGGATAGGGGAATAATGTTGATCCTCTATAAAACAATTTTATTATTACATAACATTTATATATATATATGTATATATATATATGTATCCCTTATTTAGGTTCATGAACTCTCTATAATAATCATCCCTTTATGTCCTTAGGGAATACTTAGGCATAGAATAATGATTGGAAATCCCTCTAAATCACTTCTCAATATTGGCTTTCTTGGTTCATAATATCCAAAAATGTTTTCTGGATCCCCGTTTCATATAACTTTATAGATACAATATCATCTACATATGTGTCTTAATATTTTTGAATATAGATATAATTTTCACAATCCATAACAGTGCAGAACGGGGTCCAACATCCCTAGAAAAAATTGGTGGATTCTACTACTGAAACTGTACCATAAGATCTCACTTAGGAAGGGGAGGTTGTGGAGCTCCTTGTATCATTTTAATAATCTAAATAAAACTCCCATTAAAACTAGACATCATCACTCACATCTTGGATAATATGTGGTTTCATTGGATTCACTTTGGGATGTATCAATGGTTGTTTAGGGACCACCACATCCGAAGAATTATCATCACTACTCTCCTGGAGAACAACTATAGGATTTCATGGAGGTATATCTCTAAAAATTCCAAACACATACATTATATAGGTTCAATTATAATAATTATCATATATTCACATCAAGGATCGGTAAAATCCTTGAAATGTTATTGTAACACCCCTCTACCTTCTCATTAATCCATGTATGGGTGAGAAAAACAATTATATAGAAAACAAGAGACATTATTAACTACCCACTACTATGTTTGGCTCTAGGAAAATATATGTGTTTTGAGTCCAAGGACCATGTATAAAGAGTGCTAATTGAAATTTATAAATTAAAACATCCTTTGAATTTAGATTTGTATCCCTGTTTAATGGGGACCATTTTCATTTTATAATTTATTTCAATTAATTTCATTCTCATTTATATTGTGTTTATCATTAAAAAATGAACTATATGGATCACTACTTCAACCATATAAGAGTCCATACACCTTATACTTTGAATATTATTATCCAATAAGAAGAAAACACTCACTTATAAGGACCCTTCATAAATTTTTATCATAATTCATGGATATATAAATAATCACCATAACATGTTATAAATAATGAACACAATAATATAAATGCGGAATGAAATAATTCATGACATATAAATCATATAAGGTTCCTAAAATAATACATGATAAATGATTTTATTCCATATCAGTACAAGGGTAAAATATAAACCTCAATTATAACAATAAAATTGCACACTTCATGTGTATCACCCAATGGTGGAATTAAATTAATTGGTATAAGAAAAATACAGAACAACCTTTCCCAACCAAGGTAATTTTTCCTTTGCATGTACATCATTTAGATACCCCCAGGATATATCGTTACCAAATTTTGACTCATCCTAGCCACCTTTCTACTATCCCAAAATAGTATTGTAAAAATAGAGAGCCTTTGGTACCATTTTTTGATGCCTTAGACCCGAATTCCACTGAAATTTTCCCTCAATCTCATTAGGCCACATGGCCTCAAGAGAGCCTCAACGTATTCCAAATCCCCCTGACTAGTATTGAAGTCCCAATATTGTAAAATGGGTAGAATATACCCTCATTGTAAGAGTAGCACAATGGAGAAATAGATAGATAATTAGAAGAATAATATTAAATAACTAAAATCAGAAGCTAACACATCCAATAATAATAAATAACCAACATCAACCGTAACAAGTTTCATATCCAAAAATATTGTATTATTAAGTTTATAATAAAAACGAACATGATTTAATGATACATAATACTTGTAAAAAATAAAGAAAAAGACAAAATGTATATATCTAATAGAATAACGATCTATATATGGTTCATGTGATTACCTTATCCCATTCTAAAACCAACTCATGTATCAACCATTGGGAACCTGTCCTTATCCCTACTTGAATCAACATAACCTTACCAGATACCATCGACACCCGAGATAGGGTGTGAAATAAAATTTGTAGGCCATAACTACTGGTGTTTTTAATTTTCTTGTTGATGAAAATAATATGGTAGTGTTTAGGTAATAAATTAATGTGGTAATAATAGTTATAAATGGTCAGTTCTAGTTCTAAAATGACAATAGGTTAAATGTACATTCTTAGATACATGTTGGATAATATCTAAATAGTTAACCTTGTGTATACACATATATAGACTGTAAACATGGTAAAGTATACAACCATATGTGTGGATACTGATACAGGCTTGGGGCCATGGAGTAACACATGCATCCATAAGTTGTAACAAGATTATCATGGGTATCATGGTACATAATGCACTTTATAAAAAGGAATGGGGACACCGTGATGAGTATTATACTTGTATGGTTTCTATGACCAGTTTCATATAAAGAAGGGTCGTCATGATGGTATCTCATTTTTATGGACTCCATTACCTTATCACATCACATTATATTCTGTATACGCATATCATAAATAAAGGGATTACATGCCTTTATCACATCAATATGGTTATGCATGCTTGTATTATAATTATAAGGGTTTTCTTCCAAGATCGTGTCACTAGGGTCTCCGTTCCTATATAACTATTCATAACGGTCTCCATTCCCATGTATCACAATATCATAAGGGATTACATTACCATATATAGAAATAAGGATTACATTCCATGCGCATATAAAGAAATAGTGAATGGACACCATTCCCGTATATTACAATTTAAAAGGGACTCCTTGCCTATAAAATAATACATGGGGTTCATTGTGCCCAAATTATAATAGCAGTGTCATCATTTTTGAAAATAACATTTATAAAAATTCAATAGAATTAATCGGATCCAATATTGTATTTATTACTTATTTACATTAAATAATGGAAAGGGAGTCACCGTGGTTTTTTTAATTAGGTGACATGGTCATACAACTCACAATTATTCAATATCTCTGAAATAAGTATGTTAGTTGTGATAAACAGAAAAATTCAACCATTTTCAATTCTTATATCACTATTTATAGTAAATCCAAACCCACCATTAGCTGTTTTGATTACATGACCAAGAAATCCAATTAGTCTTGTAAAGAGGACACCCAATGGGGTGCCTCACACCGAGGTTGATGACCAAAAATGTCTCACAGAGTCTATAATTTTTTATTATATTATACATTAATATTTTAAATATAGGATAGATTATTTTTATGCTAAATTCACAGAGGAATCATCATGCTGTATAAAAACACATATTATAAATAATGTCAACATTCAAAAATAAATTCACTATCCTGTACCTTATTCCTGTAGAGGATAAATCATCTATTATTTGTATTTGGTTTGGTCTAGATAAAAAAAAAATAGACAAGCATCCTAAAAATAGGGAGTTCTTTCTTACAACTAAATAAATCATTCAAGAGAAAGACAGACAATCATATACACAAGATGAATTGAAATCTTACACGCATTCAACTAATGAGATGAATGGAATTAAAATAATAGTTCAAATGGTTGAATTACCCGACAACCCAAGTTGATAGTGGATTGAGATCAAATGTATTAGATAATGGCCACCTGTCCACTTGATTGAGGAAAGGAAGGTAGGAGTAAGAGTTAATTGAAATAATGAACAAAATGGTGATTTTTCAAAAATTACCGCATTTTTTGGTTTGGACACATCCTTGGAAAAATTGTGTACCAACTATGTACCATTTAGTGTCCAATGTGGGAACCCACATGGTGTCACCAGATAGTTTGAAAAACCATGCACTAACCATTCCATATACTTCTTCTAAAATTAAACAAATACATGTATGTGCGAGTGGCTCTAGGTGCAGGGTTTGGGAAAATATTTCACTCTTATTTTCCCTCTTAAATTCCATTCATGATTAGGAGAAACCATTCTATATGGGTGGCATGGTTTCTACTAACTTTGTGTTCCATTAATTTTTTCAAAAAAGCGGTGCTCTGGGAACCAAAATAGCTATGTAGACCCCTTTTACTCCATAAACTCACTAGGAATCCATATTATGTCAAAATTAAAGATTTAAATAATAAGTTAAGGTATTTTTACATCATATTAAAACTTTGTTCTTTTACTTTCAAAAAATTAATGAAATTAAGGAAATCATGAAAATAAAATCAATCATTATACTTTTAGGAAATGATTATTTGGGGATTATACCAACTATAACATTATTAAAAGCCTTGTATTTATTCATTATTTTTAAAAAACTTCAAACTTGATCCCTTGGTCTCTACTAGGGTTGATGGAATATTACTTATATTATCTATTATTTATCCATTGGTTAAAGAAATTTACATACTCCCCAAACATTAAGCATTCCACATTAGGTTATTAGTTCACCATATTTTATTTCTTATTTTAAATGTCACACTAATATTTTATATCTCCAGAATAGTTTTGAGCTTTACGTACATCCTTTAGAAACATGTATGACATTTTATTCATTGTAGAAAATTCCTTTAATTATTTTTCCCTCACACATTACACATTTTAGTTTCTATTTACTTCCATCTCAATATTGTATAAAAATATTCACATGGTTTTTTATCTATAATTTTATTCATAATATTTATTTCAAAGAACCACTAATAATAACCAAAAATCATTCCTATTTTGATATCACACCACAATATTTCCCCATATATCATAAAGTATTGAATGTATGATGAATTCCATAGATTTGGTCTTATCCCACTAATGAATTACTCAATAATTATATCAAAATAAATGAACATTCATGAAACATATCACACACAACATGAAATTACTATCATATAAGCTTCTGTTGACAGATTATCCTTTTAGTATATCTCAAGAATTTACGTATCCTTCAAGGATTAGGGTGTTCTAGGAAAATTCTTCTTTACAAAAAAAAATTGTGTCTTCCCCACTAAATTATTTTAATCACATACTTTGTAATAGTTTTATTGATATGTATCCATCACTTATTGGATGCTCCCTAAAATAAATATACAAAAATATTATTTCTCATTATCATAAAAATGGAATACAAATATACCATTTTTTTGTTCTATTGAAATTTTTTGATAAATGGATTAGTGGTACAACTAAATATAGGTGGTCATTGATGTATGAAGGATTGAAATTCTTATTTCTCCTTCCATAGATAATATAGAAACTCCACATGGTTAATTATATTTCCCATAACCAAATTTATAATACTAATGAATTAATAAACACTAGAATTCATCATATTAGTAATATCATAATCACATAATCCATCACTTCCATAATTTAAACAATATATTCTATTTCCCAATGTTATTTAGAGGGGAGTAAACTATAAAATAGATAATTTTTACTTTTTGAAATCTTATTATTATATATATAAAGGGGAATTAATCCTAAAATTTCCTAATATGATTTTTCAAGGATCTTATCAATCAGTATTATCTTCCTCAAAATTATAACATTAACTATAAATCATTCATATTGGTTTATAAAAACAAGTGATCGACCAAAGAATATCCCTTGGGCCTCTCTCGTGAGATGTTCATTCATAGGCCAACTCATATTTCATCAATAAAAGATTGATTTTATACTCAACTAATATTATTCCTAGTGGCTACCCTAGGGGAATCGGTTTCACAACCACATCCACTTTCTAGTATCTATAAAGTGGTTTCATTTATAGGAAACATGAAAATATATACATTTTAATAAGTCTATATATTTTCATATATTTATTCTTATATATAGAGTTATCAATAATTCTTTTCTATCATAATTTTAACAAATAACTGTTACATTCATTGACAATGATTAAGGAGATATGGTATTCTCATACATTAATTTAACATAATTCAATTATATTATATTTCAATAACTAAAATTTCATAGGGTATTTTCATGTTTATTGTCTAAATAACATGGAAGATAATACAAAAAGTTCATTACCATTATTTAATCTTCATGAAATACTCCTTAATTTTTATCCAAGTTCACTTCACAATATATTATTTCATATAGACATATAAAAATATAAAAGGGTTATAATAAATCCCATTAAGGGATTCAAATGGAACTACGAAGTATGTGATGAAGGATAATCCATAAGGGGTTAAAATTGAGAATGAACATAAATAAATTTTTATTAGAAAAAGGTAATGATCATAGTTTTAGGAGGTATAACATGAAAATATCTCTACAACATAAAAATGAGTCATTCCAAATCATATCACTATGTTCGCTCACCGCATTTTCCTAAAACATATAATCAGGGTTGTTCGCCATGGTATTATAAACATATTATCTTTAGATATTAATTCAATTCCCAATTAATTTGAGATCTATTTGGGAAGAATATTCTATTTTCTAATATAATGTGTTCCACAAGGATAAATGATCATAGGAATCAATAACATGGTGTAAATAATTCATAAATCCAGTATAAAAGTAATTGAGTTCATAAGTGATTAAAGATATTGAAATTTCATTATTTTAAACCCATGAGTGTGAAATGTGGGTTTTGTATATTAAAGTACACAATATATTGATGATAGTTTTATCAAGGTGAATAAAATATAAAAAACGTCTCATATATTCAAAGAACATATGTATGGTATGGAATCTAATGAGATATATTGGGCAGCATGACACGTGTACATAAAAGTTCATTGAAAAAGTTAATGAGTGATTGGGATAATATATCCTTAATAATACATTATTTTGGAATTAAGAATTATCATTACTCATATAGAAAAATAATCATTGTGAAATGAAAAAATATTAATTTAAATTGTTGATTTGAAAAGAGTTGTAGAGAACTATTACCATGAGGTGTTACTTCCCAAATCCTTGAAGGAAATCCTTATACTCAGTTATACTCGATGTCAAGTCTCATGAGATGAAAAATTTTGGTAGACTCTTTAATTGAGGTTTTATATTTATATTGAAATAGGGTAATTAGTTTCTAGTTATATAAAAAGATGTGGGGTAGTTTACTAATATCATAATAATGGGCATTAGATAATTAGGTAATAAAAAATAATAAACAACCATCTTTCCCTTGAATTTTCCAATGTTATTTTCCAAGGAGAAGTGATTGTGATTATTCTATTAATTTTTGAACAAAATTCCTTTATATAATATAATATAATATGTTTAAACGATTATTTTAAAGAAATAATTATTTTTAAAATAATAAAATATCCTTTATGTTTGGAATAGTTATGTATATGTTTGATAAAAAGGTTATCCCATTAAAATACATGATATTAAGGAAAACCATAATGTCTGGTCAAGAAACACATTATTATATTTTGTAAAAAAACATTTTGGATTTTATAATGTTATAATTATTACATTATATTCATAAAATGTTTTAATTTTACCAAAAAAATTACACTATTTATCAAAAAAAGGGGAAAATAAATTTAATAATATCGATGTGTTGATTTTAAAAGTGAAATTGTTTTTGAATTTTTTTTATAAATATGAGAATTTTATATTACAAATAAAAATCCATATTTATTGAAAATTAATAGTTTGTATGACATAATCAGTATTCAAACCATTGAAAAAAATACCTGATAAATTATAAAAAAAAAATATTATCATTTATTTTTAAACTTACATTATTTTATTAGAAAATTTATACAAATAACGTTTATCTAATATTATTTACTTTATCAAAAAAGGGAACTCAAATTGAAATCAACTATTTTCAAAAACCAAAATTATATTTTTTATGTATCCAATATTATATTTCGCATATTCATATTATATTTAAATTTAGAATTTAAAAATATAATTAAAATGAAAATATTATCAGGGTAACTATTGATTCATTATTTTGCGGAAAATTAAACCTTCATAATAAAGCGTTACTGATTTAAAATCCCTTATTAATCTGACATGTTTCCTAACGGTATGTCATGTGATGATATTACATTATTGGTGTGTCCCTTCTATCATCGATCTATTAGTGTTCCCACCATATATTAACTTACCTTGTATATAAATCTTCTGGACACACGCTTTTTTTGAATCATATTAGGATTAGTTATGGGTGATCCTTGGGGATGAAACCACCTTTATAATCTCTATAAATGGACTTCTAGTGGATTTATCCTATAGATTGATTCTATCTTTTCTCCCATATAGAAAAATTATCCCTTGTAATTACCCTTTATATACAAAAATTCTACTGTTAAAATTATTTTTTAATATAATATTTCCCAATTTTCATAATTAAAAATATATATAACTACCAATTGAGTTATTGAAAAATATGTATACTGACCAACATCTAAGTTATCATTAGATCATAATGGTCACATTTCACATTACACACTATATATATGAAACCATTATAACACATTGTTATTCAGAACATAAAATATATTGGATTAAAACAAAAATTCATAATTCCAATAATATTCCTTGCATTTATCATTGTATTAACTATTTTAATTGTAGGGGTGATCTTTGTATGTGAATTTGATAATTTGGAGTTTACCATTATATATACATAATTATTTTTCTTTTGTCTACCTGAACACGTTTTACCTATTATCATCAATATAATTACATGATGTAGAATGTTCCAATTAATATTTATCATTATTTCTATGTGATCTTACCATTATAAAGAAGTCATTATTAAACATGTGTTCTTTTATCAAAAAGATAATGAAATTTTGGTAGGATACTAATATATATAACAATATTTGGTAGCTACGTAGAATTTATTTATTTTCAGTCATGTTGGTAATGAAAATTTGATACTCCAATTATTTTTTATTTTAGGGACAATAAGAGAAAACTATAAATTCATTAAAAATATAATGATAAAAATATGGGGAAAATATAATTCATCAACATGCATTTGAAAAGAAAGTGATAAAAATTGAGGGATTTTCCACAAATGAATAATTAGAATAATAAATTGTGGAAGGGAAGGTCATAGATAACTAGAATAATAAGAGATATGAAGAGGATAAATAATGTGTAACATCTAATAATTTCAATGAATTATTCTAATATATTATATGGAAGATTTATAGGACTAGGCATTAAGAAGGCATGTGATTCCAAGGCTCGTGTTCCCATAATCAATTGATTCAAGAATATTTAAAATATTAAATAGGATGTGCATGTTCATTTCTTGAAAAAGTGCAATAAATTTTGAAATACTTCCGAAATTAAAAATCTTGGGGAACTATCACATTAAAAGTAGCAACATTCCCTTAGGTGGTCCTAACATCGGCCAGTGCGGGTCAGTCGTGAAAGTTAGTTTTTAGATGTATCGGTAATAAAAGATTTAATAAAAAAATATTTATACATAGTGACTCATTTACCTTTGCTAATTTTTTTTCATGAATCCATGGTCATCAATATAACCCTGGAATTTCCCTAAGATAAGGAGAAGGAAGTTATCTCAATGAAAATTATGGATTGGAGTTCCGAGCATGGATTAACAATTAGTGACATGCCTCATATTTGAAGGATCTCTCCAATGATGAAGAGAGGATGATCGATATTCATCGGCGAGTGGCCCATGTCAAGGTAGGTTATTCGATCACATTGTGATTTCTTCCCCATTCATAGAATCAATGATGAACTAAGAGAAACCAACTTATTGGTTGATCTGTATATCGATCATTCTTGATGGATGGTTAGTATTGGGAATTGTCAATGGGTGTTTATTTACCCTCTTCATTCATCTATCTAATGATAATGAATCAATTCCAACATAAAAATAGGCATAGGTATGTTCCTCATATGTTTTTGGTTCCTTTATCTTCCCCCATTCTTGGCGTTCTTCACCATTGAACCCTCGTGGTCGCAGCTCAACATTCCATGAGGCTATAAACGTGATCATACACTAGAATTGGAGGTAAATTGACCACAGAATCCAAAATAGTGGATATACAAATTCGTAGAGGCCATATCTGTGATCGTGAAATTTTCTGGGAATCGTAGGATCCCTAGTGATCTATTTAAGGGAAAACCAGAGCATCGAAACTAGTGACCAGTGGAGGCCACATACGAGTGTAGTAGAAGATGACAGGGTAGGTGGCTTTGATGTACGAACCACATTGGATTTGGGATGATGTGGGGACTAGGGATGACTCACATTTATAGGCCGAATTTTGTCGACCAAGGTGGCATGTGGTAAGGGAAGACCCTATGAACCAGGTGGGATGCCGCTGAGGAGGGCTAAATATTGCACACAATCCGGCCCACAACATGGGCTGAGCTAAGAGAATCAGTTTACTACAGGCAGCCCAGTAGGACTAGTGGGAAGAGCCTAGCGGGCCCTATGGGAATATCCCAATTGGATGGGTCAGTTCTGACCAGTCCATACTGGGATGAGTCCGGCATGTCAGATTAGACCTGGACCAGATCCATGTCAGATTGTTTTTCTATAATGATATTCATATTCAATCATTATGTCTATTTTATGGGTTGTTTCTGGCATTGGGAACCTTGTACTGAGATGGTACATTTGAGATACAATGAGTGTATTTTTGTTGAATAATATATACTAATTATGGGTTTTAGGAGTAGCTTCTCCTGGAGGGAGTGCCCTATGACAGAAATCAGATGTCTGGTTATGATATTGAGACTACATGACATTCTAAGACTACGTGTCTTACTGAGGCTATGTGTCTTATAGTGACTGAGTGTCTCATCGGCACTACATGTCCTATCGATACTAGGTGTTTTTTGGATTACATCAGATAATCCTATATTTTATATTATAGACTTATACCTATGTGAACTAACTATGTATCTTCTTAGTGGTATACATCGTGTTTTTCATCGTTTTACACATTATGTGTCTCATTATGGTATACTTTGAATATTTATTTGTGGTATACTTCATGTACTTATTATTGGTATTCCTTTGTGTTTTTAGGGTGTTCTACTGAGTATTTTTTTACTCACCACTACATGGGTTTTTCCTACACATTTCATCTCTTATGCAGACGACTAATACATTGACAGAGTTTTAGGTGGACTTGGACAATGTGGTTCTTAGAGAGAATATATAGTCATATTGTGCTCATACACCTTCATAAAACTCTCCAGTACCTTGCCCTTCAGGTAAGGTTTTCTATGGATGAGTTTCATGAAATGGTGTATTAGCTTTTCGAGAGTACTTTTTGTGTGTTCTGGTATTCCGACCCTATTTACACTCCAGTTTTCTACTATCCAACTTTTTTGTTTTTATCGTAGTGGTATAAATCATTGTTTACATAATTTTTTACTATTCATCATTTTGGGTGTAGAGATGTGTGTGTGTGTGTACATGTACTTAAAAAAATCCCCGCATTTTTGGGATATTCTAACTTGGTTCTAGTCACCAACACTTGGAATATTTTCGATAGGCCTACGGTAGTGATGGTATAGTCCCCTCTAGGACGGGTCATGACCCAGTGGTATGAGAGAAGGTCGGTTCTATTTAAGGATCAGGAGTCTATGTGGTCTGTTTGGGGAATCATTGTTATGTGTTTCAACTTATGATTTTTGGACATGGAAATTAGTGTTTGTTTGTAGGCCAATATAATCATACACCATGACATTGAATTCTACTTTTTGACATGGTATAGGAAAAAACTGTTTGTAGGGAAAACAATGGAACATACAACTTATAGGTTTTCTATGTAACATCCCAAGTAAATAAAGAATATGAAATTTTTATATTTATTAATATTTATGAATTAAATATTAATTTTACTTTAATGGGGATGCTATTTTCGATGGCGTACCGGACACACAATAATGGTTTTCTCCGAAAATCTCATGTTTCACAGAAGACTGAGTCATACTGAAAAATAAAAATATAATATTATTTTAAATGGTAGTTAATTACTAGACATTGTATTGGGGGGAATGAATAGAATAAACTAAAATATTATTACACATGTTTTAAAATGTTTTTACATTTATCCAACAACAGTTTGGGGCTTAAAATCTGAATGAATACAATTTTAAGCCTAAATACTCTAATATTCTTTAAAAGTTATATTTAGTGCCTTTTGATGGAGAAAAATTTTTAAATATAGTTTTTGTCACATTTTATGTTCTATTTGATAAAAAAAATTCTTCTTCAAAATCTAGAAATCAAAATTTTCTTTGGGTAAAATTTTGGTATTTTTTTGATAAATTTAATTTTTTTAATGAATAGTGAAAAATGCTGCATTTTAATTCAAAACTGTCATTTAATATAATTTATTTATATTGTTATATTAACCATTTAAATTATTTTAATTTGTAATTAGATTATATTTTTACCATTTAATGAAATTATTTTCATTTTAAGTAATTTCACTTTGAAATTGGACATAAACACGTGTCAATCTATTGATAGTTATTATTTCTTATAAACATGTTTTTTGTTTTGACAATGGGAATTAATTTTCAATTAATTTTTTCCACTTATATGTTTTGATTTTTGAAAAATGGATTCCATATTTGGAATCAAGAGGTAAAATGTTTGTAAATAGGTAGCTTTTATTTTTATACATTATAAATATTTACTTCATTACACATTTTTTTACAATGGTTAAAGGTTAAATCTGGTAAATAAGGGTGAAAAATAATATTATAATAATATTAAATGACCCAAAAACTTGTCCTAACCCTATGGATGAAACATTTCGGACTAAGGGAATCCTTGGGTCAATTTCGGGACCCCATGCAGCCACTTGGGAGTGATAATGACAATTTATATTAATTAATTTATATTGGAGAAAAAATGACATAAACATATATCTTTTAGTAAATTATTTTTTACATGGGGTTATATAAGATATATCTTCATCTATAAATATTAATTTGAAATATAAAATTATTTCATACATCATGGTATTTTATTTATAATTTTTAGATATAAAATAAATAAATTTATTTATGACACAACAATGTCGTAATGATTACCAAATTAATGAATGTTTTAAATAAATGAGATTATCAATGTTAAAATAAATTTATTTTGAAACTTTTTATGACATAAAAAAATTTATAGATTCTTATTATTGTTATATTTTCATTAATTTATGTTTTTTGAATGAATCAAGCTATTATAAATTTTTTAAATCACTTGATATGAATACTATTTAAATTGAAGAAAATGAGTTTTCAAATCAATCGATATTTTATTAAATGATATAATAATCCTAAAAAATAATATTTTGTAAAATTACTTAGATAAGGTTTATAATTTCATTAATTAACCACTTGTGGTTCTATTGTCATATTATGGTAGCTATAATAACCATATAGTATGAATATATAAGAGAACATGGTATTGTTAAATAGGTTAACAAAGGGTTAGATAAAAAAGATAAGGATTAAATATTTTACAAATCCTGTCCAATTCTTATTGGATGGTTTTATTTCGACATATATGTACCTTATCCTTTAATTAAACATGTTTTGGACTTTTTGAAAACGAAAATCATTTTATAGTAAAATAATATTTTCAAATTTTCCTAAAGAGCCCCTCCTCCCCCTTATAAAAGGTTATCATTTTTAACCCATTACTCACACCTCTCAAGCCCCATGGCTCATCCAAACTCATCCCAAATAAGCTCCCAATATCCCTATATTCCACCAAGAATCCTTACCATAGGCAGAAGACACTACAATAAAGCCTTTTGGTTCAAACTAAAGGGAGTTACCCGATTTAAAGGTAACGTCTTCCCTCAAATTCTCTTCCCTTATTTTACTTCTTCACTTACTATGATATTTTTATTCATTATTTAAATAAAAACACCAGTACAATCTATATACTATTTTGTTTTTTTGAGAGGCATAATAACTACAATCACACACACCTACAACTAATTGGTATAGAACAAAATGTTTCTGTGGGCGGCGAACTATTGCCTCACGAAACGATGATTGTTCAATATTATCCTACCACATCTTATAGTGGTCATTAATATGTAAATGTATTTATATGTGATATATATTATATTTATATTGTCTCTATACTTATTTATTTTTCATTTATAGCATATATTTGTGGTTTCCATATTGGGTATATAAAATGATTTTATTTGAGGAAGTGCGGACCACCGCCCCCTCAAAGTGATATGACCCATCCATACTATACATGGAACTCATAAAGGATGGTGTTAATGAACATAAATAAAGTAGATAAAATATTATATCATACTGTAATAATAATATACCTATGTTTCATTTGGTTTTCATTCCTTTTAAAATGAATAAAATGAAATGGAATTAGTGTTCATGTGTACGTACGACTTACCATCTCCATGATTGGTGAATTTAATTTTTATATATCCAATTGATATGGACTATTATAAAATAAATATATACTAGATATATATGATATATATTATAAATAAATCATGAATATCATTCTTTAGATATTTTAATTTCAACCACAAGGGCAGTTTATAATTATAACAAGTTCATTTTTTACTCTAGTTCTGATCATCAACAAAATAATCGGATATAAACTCAAATAATCAAATAATTATTATATAAAGGTAATAAGTGATATAAAAGGAAAAATAAACATGAAATTTTTTTAAGCAAGTATAAATTAGAATAAGTTTATTATTTAGGATATTAAAGAATGAACTGGTCAAGTCGGACACAAGGTATATGACTTCGTCTCAATCTCCTTTCATTAAGGCATGTTTTGATTATATAAACCTCGTTATTTTATATAGTATATAATAAAATCCTTTGATGTTTAATTTCATTCAAAGTCAATATTTTTTCTAAGAATTTTTTTACTAAATTACAAAACGAATGTTTTTAACTTTTTCGGAAACAATAACCTCTCCTCCACCGTAATCATTATTTGGATTACTCTATAAGAATTAATTATTTTTTTAAATGAAAAATGAAACCCATTATTCTATTTTTGTGTGTTTTGGTATGGAAAATGGGTTTTTAAATGGATTTATTATTTTAATATAATTAAATTATTTCTTTTGATTGTAGATGAAATTTTATTAGTGAAATGTTTATATTTGTAATATTTTGTGTGTAATGATTTTATAATGGTACTTGGACATTTTTAGGGTGGTTACATGATAAACCAATTGATAGGCGGTGCTATGATAAACTAGGATGAGTGGTTATGTTATATCCTCCAGTGAATTGGGTATGGAAGTTAGTCATATGGCTATTCCATTTAATGATAGGTGTGTAAGTCAACTATATGGTTATTCCATTTAAGTGTGTTTATGTCCCAAGTTGCATTTATATGTTATGTGTTATTTATATGGGTTTAATGGTAATATTTTTGTTAAAAAGGGTATTTAATGAGATTTTATTCATTGAAGTGTATTTACTACTTCATAAAGGTGAAAAGTACTTCTTATGATAAACTATTCATGGTTTACTTGTTGTTTTGGAAAACTAACAGTTTTCCTTTTTGGTGAATGACTTACTAAGATTTTTATGCTCATCCCATGTTTTTGAAAAGTTTTTCACATGGAATAATTTAGAATAGGGTCAAGGATGGGATCATAGAAAATTATTGATGATTAAAACATGGAACTAAACATGTTTCTTTTCCTTTAAGAGTTCTTATTTTATGAAAAAATGGATAGTGAGTAGAAGTTTCTACATGTAATATTAAAATTTTTATGTATATGTTATGACCTAATTCTCTAATGATATAAACATGAAAAGATCCTCAATGTTAATTATTAACATAATTTAAAATTATGTAATGTTTAAGGCTATGTCCTTAAAGTTGGTATCAAAGGTCGGTTTAGATAACTTTAGAGGTTAGGGTGTTATTTAAAAATAAGTGACATAACCATAATGGTTAGCATATTATAAAGATTAATGGATATTTTAGATATATATAATGGTTTTATGATAACATGAATAATTATATCATAGTTCTTACCCTCCTCATATGATATTATATGATGATTTTACTAATATAATCACACTGACCTTTTTGGTTTTAATAAATGGTGGGATCATACAGGCACAAAAGTAACAGTAGATGTGAAGAAAACTACAACTATATTCTAATTAAGGAACCAAATGAAATTGGAGATTTAATGAGAACTCATGTGTTTATTCTCAACCAACTATATAGAGTCAGGATTGACCAACTGAACCATGGTTATTTTTATAAGGAATATTAAATTTGAGAAACAAATCCCTATGGATATTCAGGTAATAATAAAAAAGGAAATTATATTTAGAAACCTATGTGTCAAGGATGTGGAAATAAACACCTAGAAAAATTATTCAAAGGGACGGGAAGATTCTATATATGTGGTAATAAAGGTCATAAAGCAAGAAGCTTCCATGGAAAAAGGAAGGGTCTAGTTGAATCTAGGAAAGGGAAAGAAGTTCTTTCTTAGGGAATAATAGAAAGTTTTAAATGTGGTGTTCATGGTCATTATAAAAATATATGTCCTACAAACAAGGTTCAGGAATCAGGTTAGGAGTACCGTGCAAATAGTTTTTTACCAATACCTAATTCCATTCCAATTGAGGTTGAGGAAACTGACAATGACCATTGAAAGGTATGGATTATTTCTTAGCTAATGTTTTTACATTATTGAATATTAGGATATGATTCATTATTTTTTTTGTTTGAAGGAAGTATTACAGAATAATTTTGGAAATAATGGTTAATGGATCATGAAGAACATTGAATGAGTAATAAATATACGTATAATGGATTCAAGAGTTTTGCAATATTTTAGGACGATGATACTCTTAAAAGTTTTAAAACTCTTTTGATTATGGGATTACTTTGGAGTAATTTTTATAGTATTTATACACATGAAGATTGATATATGAAAATATCATTTAATGAGTAATTATCTTTTCTTTTGTGGATATATTTATAAAGAACCATTTGGGTTTATATGATCCTTTAATTTGAGGTAATTACAGGTTATTACTTTTTGGGATGAAAACGTGAGGTAAGAGATAACATTTTTGGTTAAAATATGTTATGGTTATTTTGAGGAATTAATCTCATTTTTAAGAATGTTATAAAATTATATAGTTTCTGAAAAAAGACAACACTCCGACCATGTAACAACCTGTCGTGTCATGCAAAGATATGGGAATCGAACCCAAACCAATGTGTGATTGGAATTTATCACCTACCACTAGACTATGTGAAGTCCCTGGGTAGTATGACTAACTGTTTTTAGTTAGATGATCTTATGGATCATTAATAAGTTGGTTTTGGGAACTTATTTTTTATCAAATGGATATACTTAGTATATGAACATTATTTAGTGATTAAGTGATAAATGTTATTTTTGAACACATTCTCTATTTTGGTAAAACTATATGATTAAGGAAAATAAAATACTATGGGATCACATTTGTGCAGTAATTATTGAAATTTTATTTTGGAAGAATCTATTTTTGGTTGTGGACATATAACAATTTTGGTTATATATGTAAATGATTAACCTTTAATGGATAATATGTTATTAGGTTAATTACTCTTCAGTATCAGACTTTAAGAGTAGTCCATTTTGTTGGGAGATAAATGGTAAGATTTACTGCAGAAGATTGTGTGATTAAATCCTTATGAGTTTTGTATTTCAATCTTAATTTGGGTAACATTGAATATTTTTAAGGAAAAATTTTATTTAATGGCCTTTGCGGATCTTTGTGTATTGTTTGTCAAATTTTTGGGATTAAGAGTAGTATTTTATTTTATAAATTATTATCCTTTTTTGGGTATTATCTGATATTTTACTAACCATTTTGGTTTTTGATAATGTCTAAAGGCAAGGGAAATATATATATCATCCTTTTTTGGATTATTTAAATCTCTAGATGTTGATTTTAGTGCTTTAGATATGACTATGTCATCTTTAATACTCATTTTTTGGATAAAATATGAGTTTTTTGTAGAAACATATTAAAGGATGAAACTGTACTTGAAAAATAAGTGTATTTCCTTATGTCCTTAGATAATCTCATAAATAAAATCCCCAACTTTTCTAAATGAATCATAAACGAAAAATGTTGTGTGTATATGTTTCCTACTAGGAAACAAAGGAATGTTTAACCTATCATAAGTTTGTTGTTTTCTAGTCGTTAACTTTCTCCTGATTGTGTTTTCTATCACTCTCCATCAAAACTTGACACTTAGTTTCTCCTCCATATCCATGTTTTCATGGAATCCTAGTACATGTTATCTATGTTGACCTTTTTACTTATTTTTCATTCATTTAAACTGATAGGTTTATTGAATATATTTTTTCTGATGTGGGACTTTAAATAAAGTTTCTTAGCCCAAATTTAAAATTGTTAGGATGCAATTTCCAAAAGGGGGGAAGGATTTCACATCCTAGGTAAATATAGAATTTGATATTTTCATATTTATCATTATTTTTGAATTAGATATTAATTTTACTTTAAAGGGGATTCTATGTTCTATGGCCTACCTGACACACAAACATGTGTTTCTCCAAAAATCTCATGTTGCACACAAGGATGAGTCATACTGAAAAATAATAATATAATATAATTTTAAATGGTAGTTAACGCCTATCCATTTTATTGGAGATAATGAAAAAAACTAACTACAATATGATTAACAAAGTTTTTTAAAATTTTTAACATTTATAAAATAAAATTTAGAGGCTCAAAATATGATTGAATCCAATTTTAAGCATAAATACTCTAATGTTCTTTAAAAGGCCGATTTACCACCTTTTGATTGAAAAAACTTTTTAAATATTGTTTTTGACACTTTTTTATGTTTTATTTCACAAAATAAAATTATTCTTTAGAATCGAGTCATCAAAATTTACTTTGTGTAAAATTTTGGTATTTTTCTAATAATGATCATTTTTTAATGAATACTGAAAAATAATGCATTTTTATTAAAAGTTGCCTTTTAATATAATTTTTTATATGGTTATATTAACTTTTATATGATTTTAATGTGCAATTAGATTATATTTTTACCATATAATCCAATTATGGTCATTTTATGTAATTTCACTTTGAAATTTGACATAAACAATTGTCAATATTTTGATAGTTATTATTTCTTAAAAAACACAATTTTTTGTTTTGACAGTAGGAATTAATTTTAGGTTAATTTCATCCACTTATGTGTTTTGAATTTGGAAAAATGCATTCTATTTTTATAATCAAGAGTTCCAAATTGTTTAAATAGGTATCTTCTATTAGTATACAATATAATATTTACTTTAGTAAATATTTTATTTACCATGGTTAAAGGGTAAATCTGGTAAATAAGGATGAAAATTAATATAATAATAATATTAAATTACAATAACACTTTTCCTAACTGTAATGAATGATATATTTCTAACTAAGGTCATCCTGGGGTCGATTTTGTGACCCCATGTAGCCACTAGAGAGTTATAATGACACTTTATATTAATTAATTTAAAGTAAAAAAAATGACATAAACATATATATTTTAGTAAATCAATTTTGACACGAAGTTATATAAGTTCTCACATAAATTATAAATATCATTTGAAAGATAAAAATATTTCCCACATTGTGTAATTTTATTTATAATTTTTTGACATCAAATAAATAAATTTATTTATGACATAATGATGATGTAATGATTACCTCATTAATGAATGTTTTAAATAAATGAGATTATAAATGTTTAAATAAATATATTTTGTGACTCTTTATGCCATCCAAGAATTTTATAGATTATAAATAATTTTTATATTTTACATAATGTAGGTTGTTCAAAAGAATCAAGTTTTTATAGATTTTTTAATATACTTGATATGAATAGTATTTAAATTGACATAAATGAGTTTTTAAATCAGTCAATATTTTATTGAATGATATAATAATCATAAAAATCTAATATTCAGCCAAATTACTTAGATAAATATGAAATTGGAATTAATGAACCACTTTTTTTTCTATATTAATTTTATGGTAAATATATTTATCATATAGTAAGAATATATAAGAAAACATGGTGTAGTTAAATCAGTTAACAAAGGTTTAAACAAAAAGGATAAGGATTAAAAATTATCCAAAACTATCCCAATTATGTAACGCCCCGACCCCAGTTACCCAGAGTCGGTGCATTATTTTAATACATTGGAATGATTACAAGGAATCAAGTCCCAAAGGACCAATTAGTTTAGCAGTCTTGGAAGATAGATTACATACATGAATGTTACATTACACTTCATAACATACAAAACAATATAAATAATCCTTTATGAATTCCATTATTCCCTTGTCTTAACCCTTATTATCATTCAAAATATACTTCTTGGAATCCTGGGAAAAAATAAAACATAGAAAGGGGTGAGCTCAAACGCTCCGTAAGGGTAAGGAATACAACAAAAAATTTCATAAATAAGCATAAACATTTAAGGAAGTTTATAACTAAAACAAAAGCCTTTTAAACTTAAAATTCAACATAGTATGGAAAAAATAGAATGAAATAATTCCATTTACTTATTCACATGGATATTCTACTAATCGAATAATCACATGCAATATCAATAACCACTTTCATAATGATGGAATGCATAATTCCAGACTATCATAACCACATAGCCAAGGCCTCGTGCCAAGACTACAAATAAGATTTTGTCAAGGCCTTGTGCCAAGACACTAGTTTGTCTCTTGATACCAACCGATGCATCGAGTAGCTATAGCGAGATCCACCTGTCACATATTAAGTCCAATTCATTCCCATATGAAAAGGTTTAAACATAACATAAACATTCGTATTAAAACTACAATACGAAATGTAAATAATTCATCCATAAACCACGAATGGTATAATAATAATACATCCACAGTCAAACACATCACAAAAACTTTAAAACAATATGGAAGTTTTGTATCATAATAAATCAAATTCAAATAAACTTAAAATCGATCAAAGGATGTTGACATAGATTAAATCAAAACTATTTGAGAGAAATATCTCTATTTTTGAAATAATTTAAAAGTCACACATTTATTAAGGAAGTAATTTAAAAGAGATTTTTGGAATCAAAGTGTCCCATGCCACTTAGAAACTTTTGAAAAGAAATATCCTTTCAATAAATCCTTAAAATAATTTTGAAAACATAGACATTAATTAAAAATATTTAGAAAGATAAATCTTTAAAACATTTAAAATTAATTTTTTGATAAAGAGTACCTTTCAGAAATTACTAAAATATTCATTTTGAAATAATTTAAAAGTCACATAATTATAAAATAAAACATTTACTTTGAAAATATTCTTATAATCTTGTAAGGGAAGCTTCAAAGATTTTATAACGATGGAGAATAGCCGCACCCGCCGTATAAGTTAAAAAAAACATTCTTACCTTAATTTTGTCGAAAAGGTTAAAAGCACCTTGTTTGGAAAACGACGTAAAGATTCTTTTATAAACCTCTTATAAAAAGTCAAACAATGGTATAAATGAATTTAACCAATATTCTTTGTAAATAGTAAAAATGTTTTGAAATACATTTCAAAGAAACATGGTTGTGGATGATAAAGAAATCCCAGTAGATTATTACGTATAAACAACCTCGGATAATGAAGCGATTGCGAAATAAGCCCTTACTTTGTACTCTTCCTTGGTTGGGGGTAGACTAACCTCTTGTATAATAGTGAAATAATTTTTATTAAATTATACAAGAATCATATACATTCATATGATATCATATATGATCTTTTAACATTACCTCGTCAATAATATCTTAGAATTATCATTATTTCGGGTGTTAACTTACTCGTTTTCATTTATATGTTTTGTTACGTAAGCCATGGTTGTAATGGATAGGTTGTATCTTATTCATATCCAGATTAATATCAAGTCTTTAAACATTATTTTTAAATCATCAAATGATAATTATACTTGAATGGATACGATAGAGAATGAATCTCATAGCGTTCGTGGAGATGGTAGTCCGTACGTACGCTCGAGCGACAATATCATTTTTTTGATATTAAAATAATATATAATTGGATGGTATATAATATATACAGAATCATTATCATGTTATATTTATAATTTACAAGAATTTCACGTCATTATTATACCCATCCAAATAATAATTTATTGAATAACAATTACACCATGACGTGGAGACGGTGAGCCGTACGTACGCACGTATGGTGACATGTTATTCAAAGGATGGATAGAATACTGAAATATGGTTGTAAAATTTTTATAATAACATCAAATAATATATAATATACTGGATTTATTATTTTATAATGGTAATATCAAAGAAAGAAGAAGTGGAAGAAGAAAGGTACTTGAAAAAGGGTGGTGAAATCATTACCTCTTCTTCAGGTTCTTCCTTTTGATTTGAACAAAAGGGGACCTTAAGTTGGATTTCTGACTAAAGGAATGCCTCTAGGATGTATTGAGGGAATTTGAGAGAGTATTTGGCAGAGTTTGGCCGATCCAAAAGGCTTTGAAGGTGTGAATTAATGAGGAGGAGGAGTGCCCTTTTATAAGAGGGGTGAGGGGAACCTTTGGAAAAGCTAGAAATATTATTTTATAATAAATTAATATTCGGTTTCTAATGGATCCAAAGTGGATTATTTAACATTTAAGGTTGGTATCGGTCTAAAACCACTCAATCAATATAATTTATACAGGTTTGGGTTACTATATTAACCTTATCTTTAAGTATTAACTCTTAGTTAATTAGTTTCACTTTTACAATGTCTCTTTGTATTTTTATATTATATGGTTAATAAACATAGTATATAAATCCAAGCGACCCCCAAGTGGTCCATTAATGATACACCTATCATGATATAAGTCTCTTGTCCGAAACTAATATTTTTAGGAATTTAATATCAATTAATAATATAATATTTTTTTTAAAAACTCTTTTATGTCCATTTTGACAGTATTCAATAATTGATTTTTGTGAAACTCATAACAGAATTATTACTTCAAAAAAATACAATTAAATCAATAATAATATTTCATATTAACATATAAAATTAGTTTAATTCAATAAAAGTCTCCAATTATATTTATTTGGGTATTTATAATATCAATTATTTTAATTTTTCACTATTATGGTAATTACTGCATCATCATTGTGTCATAAATAAATTAAATTATTTAATGTCTAAAAATTATAAATAAAATATCATTATGTATGAATTATTTTTATATTTATAATGAATATTTGTAGTCGAAAATCCAACATATATAACCCTATGTAAAAATTGTTTTTTTAAAAGATATATGCTTGTGTCATTTTTGTATTCATTTTAACTTAATTAATATAAAGTGTCATTATCACTTACAAGTGGCTCCATGGGGTCCAAAAATCGACCCAAAGATGCCCATGGTTGGAAATGTATCAACCAATAAGGTTAGAATACGTTTTATTGTAATTTTTTATTATTATAATATTATTTTTTTAACCCTTATTTACCAGATTTACCCTTTATCCATTTTAAATAAAATATTTACCAAAGTAATTATTCAAAATGTCTGAAAATAAAAGTTACCTATTTACAAAATTTGAACAACCTGATTCCGAATATGGAATCGATTTTTTCAAATTCAAAACACATAAGTGGCAGAAATTAATTTAAAATTAATTCCCGTTGTTAAAATAGAAAGCGTGTTTTTAAGAGATAATACCTATCAAAAGATTAGCACTAGTTTATGTCTAGTTTAATTGTGAAATTATGTCCAATGACAAACATTGAATTAAATGGAAAAAATATATTCTAAATATACTTTAAAAACTCTCTAATTCATAATTTATCAATATTAATTATTTCGATTAAAAAGTAGCTTTTAATTAAAATTTAGTAATTTTCACTGTTCATCAAAATATGAAAGTTATCCAAAAAGTACCAAAATTTCACCCTAGTCTAATTTAGATATTACTAATATAAAAATGAAGTCCATTTTTAGAGATAGAATTTATAAAATTTCAAAAAGTAGGTATTACTATTCAAAACGGCTAGTTTGATTGGTTGTGGTGTGTTAGAACTCGATGTTGCGTACAACACACTCTATAAAATTATTCAAAGAGAAACGTACCGTAGAAGCTTGGGGTGTTAATTTGTAATTTTTTTCCCCATTCTAAAGAATAAATTTATTTAGTCAAATTGAATATATAAATGTTTAAACGATTGGATTTAAAATGGAATCACTATTAAAGTTGGTAAAAGTGTATTTTTGAAAAATACTTCTTTTATCTGAAAAAAGGAATTTGTTCTTACATTATGTCTAAGAAACTCATAATATGGATTCTAAAATTATAAGGATTATATAAAGTTTAAAATTTAGTTAATACTATTCATAACCTCTTTTGAACGACTTATTTGGTAAGTCATGGTGCGCTTTAACTCGGTGTTGCGTGTAGTGAAAGTTATTGAATTATTTTGAAGAAATAACACACTATGAAATCTTGGGGTGTTACATTCTCCCCTCCTTCAATAAATTGCGTCCTCGCAATTTGAAATTGTTCTTCGAAAATAAAAGGTTGAAAATAGAAAATATCTTTGTTGGAAAACCCACATCGGAAATTGGGTTACTAAAATTTAGTCTTAATATGAGGAAAAGAGAAATGAAAGAGTCACCACCAAATAATGATCTGGATTAGGAAAAAATTGGTGGAAATTAGAGACATATAATTGGAGTGAAAACGTAAATATTTATAGGTAGTTATTGAGGTCATCAATCAAAAACAAGTGTAAAATTGAGGTCCTTAAATTCATCAATCTATGATGATTTTAAATACCATCGGTTCAACAAAACATAGGGTATTAGGATAACACATTTTTGGTTTTAGGATTCCTTAAATAAATTATAAGAATTAATTTCTTCATATAATAAGAGAAGAAGAAAAATATATTATTGACAAGTAGAGTTCTATCCTTTAACTAATTTCTACCACAAACTCATCTTTCACTCTAAAAGATAATAGAACGTAAACAAAATATTCTCTTTATCCTATTTGTATAGGGTTCTAAAAAAACGAAGTTATAATTCATCTACCAGATCTTTAAAAAAAACAATATTATTTAATCTCGAACATTACGTTGGTCAGTGGTAGATGATACACCCTTTTCACCCTTCGGTTGTGGGTTCAAGTCTCGCGGCCTTGCTGGACGCGACAGGTTGCCGCCCAACCTCTAGGTTGTGCTTTTATGGAAATACAAAAATAATCCAAACTAGAACTATCCAAAATACATTAGTCCAAAAATGAAGATCCTTTTTGCTGCGTAATAACATGTCAACACCTTCATCATGTTTTATTTTATAACACTGAAACATCCTGAATTACCATAAAACCTTATTGATTACATTCATGATCCCTTATTCCTTAAATAATAATGGATATACTCCTTAAATCCAAAAATGTTGTAATCCCCAACAATGATGGAATATAAAAATCATTAATCAGTTTCAAGGTAGTCAAGAATATCCAATATAATTTATCCAAATCAATCATGTATTATTCCAAAATCACTACCTTGGTATCAGAATTAAATTATGGTTTATCATTCTCTGAACCATATATTTTCCAAAAATTTATCCTGTTATTGAGTCACTTTTCTTTGTTCCACACAATCTCAAATTCTTAATGAAATTGTACTGCAGTACAATCATTATATACTCCATAATTATTATAACATGTACATTGTTGATACAACACTCAAATGACATAATCAACATAAGAACTCTAATCATTCCTCTTCATCTGTGGTAGTATCATAACTTGATTATTATCCAATAACATCATTTGCGGTATAGTCTGATGACCGGGACATAGGTTCGCATAGTGTCCAAACTCCTTGCAAATGAAGCATTGTACATTTGAAACCATTTTCTTACCCTTGAAGTCACGTACTTTGTGCCCTTTTTCTCCACACTTATAACAAACTCCCATTCCTTTCAAGAAATTTCTAGGGTGTTTCTTCCCACAGTTATCACATATGGGGAAATTCTGCTTTTCCCTCTTCCCTTTATCCATCTTTCTCTCTCCATAATTTTCTTCTCTTGCTTCCCTTCAAAGAAATAGGACTCAGTAAACTCTTTAGTTATCTTATCCACACATGATACTATTTCTTCATATGATGATAATACATGGGAGATTATTTCCCTTCTAAATGATGTCTTAATACCATGAAAGATACGATCCTTCTTACTCTTTGGATCATACGTATTACTGGAGTTCACATTCCTTCTACTGGGCGCCATTTCTATACAATAGCATAAACTATGTCAGTTTATGAATTGAAATAAATAATTCCTAATGAAAATTGAACAGTTTATGGATATAATCCATAATCATAAAAAAAATTCTTTGAATAAGTATATACTCATGATCCCTTCATAAGGGCTTGTAAATAAAATGAGAATTATCCTAAGCATATCCCCTGGGAGTGCCGTAACCAAGAGTGCAGCAAGGCCCATTATCGTGCACCAGTTCCCGTTCGAGTCTAGCTCAATGCGGTGTTTTCGGGTTTTACCCCTAGGTACATCTGTGCTAGATCCACCTCTACCTGCTCGTATCCAGACAGGGATGTATTGCTCGGAAAACTTACAAAATCTCTACAATACCAAAATTCTTGGAAGTTCTTCTATACTAATCATCAAAGTCTATTTTAGGGCTATGTGCTCTAATCAAAGTTTATCTAAATCTAGTTTCCAAGGTTATTTCTAAACTTCCTCTAATACCAACAATAATGCCCCGACCCCAGTTACCCAATGTTGGTGCATTATTTTAATACATTGGCATGATTGCAAGGAATCAAGTCCCAAAGGACCGATTAGTTTAGCAGTCTTGGAAAATAGATTACATACATGAATTTTACATTACACTTCATAACATACAAAAAAACATAAATAATCCTTTATGAATGCCATTATTCCCTTGTCTTAACCCTTCTTATCATTCACAATATATTTCTTGGAATCCTGGGAAAAAATAAAACATATAAATGGGTGAGCTCAAACTCTCCGTAAGGGTAAGAAATACAGCAGAAACTTCCATAAATAAGCATAATCATTTAAGGCAATGTATAACTAAAACAAAAGCCTTTTAAACTTAAACTTCAACATAGTATGGAAAAAATAAAATGAAATAATTCCATTTACTTATTCACATGGATATTCTACTAATCGAATAATCACATGAAATATCAATAACCACTTTCATAATGATGGAATGCATAATGTCGGACTATCATAACCACATAGCCAAGGCCTCGTGCCAAGACTACAAATAAGATTTTGTCAAGGCCTTGTGCCAAGACACTAGTTTGTCCCATGAGACCTACCGATGCATTGAGCAGCTATAGTGGGCTCCACCCGTCATATATTAAGTCTAATGCATTCCCATCTGAAAAGGTTAAAACATAACATAAACATTCATATTAAAACTAGAATACGAAATGTAAATACTTCATCCATAAACCATGAATGGTATAAGAATAATACATCCATAGTCAAACACATCACAAAAACTTCAAAACAATATGGAAGTTTTTTATCATAATAAATCAACTTCAAATAAACTTAAAATCCATCAAAGGATGTTGACATAGATGAAATCAAAACTATTTGAGAGAAATATCTCTTTTTTTTGAAATCATTTAAAAGTCACACATTTATTAAGGAAGTAATTTAAAAGAGATTTTTGGAACAAAGTTTCCCATACCACTTAAAAACTTTTGAAAAGAAATATCCTTCCAATAAATCCTTAAAATCATTTTGAAAATAATGACATTAATTAAAAATATTTAGAAATATAAATCTTTAAAACATTTAAAATTCTTTTTTTGATAAATAGTACCTTTCAGAAATTCTAAAAATATTAATTTTGAAATCATTTAAAAGTCACATAATTATAAAAAAACATTTACTTTGAAAATATTCTTATAAGCTTTTAAGGTATGCTTCAATGAATTTATAATGGCGGAGAATAGCTGCACCCGTCGTATAAGTTAAAAAACATTCTTACCTTAATTTTGTCCAAAAGGTTAAAAGCACCTTGTTTGGAAAATGACGGAAAGATTCCTTTATAAACCTCTTATAAAAATTAAAAAAAGGGTATAAATGACTTTAACCCATATTCTTGGTAAATAGTAAAAATGTTTTGAAATGCATTTCAAAGAAACATAGATGTCGATGATAAAGAATTCCCAGTAGATTATTAAGTATAAACAACCCCGGATAATGAGGAGATTGCGAAATAAACCCTTACCTTGTACTTTTACTTGGTTGGGGGTAGGTTAACCTCCTGTATAATGGTGAAATAATTGTTATTAAATTATACAAGAATCATATACATTCATATGATATCATATATGATCTTTTAACATTTCTTTGTTAATAATATCTTAGAATTATCGTTGTTTCGGGTGTTAACTTACTCGTTTTCTTTTATATGTTTTGTTA
Organism: Viscum album; assembly: GCA_963277665.1. Classification (NCBI taxonomy): domain Eukaryota; kingdom Viridiplantae; phylum Streptophyta; class Magnoliopsida; order Santalales; family Viscaceae; genus Viscum; species Viscum album. Next base: position 1,567,372,988 of record OY728120.1, read on the forward strand.
CGTAAGTCGTGGTTGTCATGGATAGGTTGTATATTATTCATATCCAGAATTATATCAAGTCCTTAAACATTATTCTCAAATCATAAAATGTTAATTATACTTGAATGGATACGATAGAGAATGAATCTCATCGCGTTCATGGAGACAGTAGTCCGTACGTACGCACGAACGACAATATCATCATTTTGATATTAAAATAATATATAATTGGATGTTATATCACATATACAGAATCATTATCATGTTATATTTATTATTTACATGATTTACACATCATTATTATCCCCATATAAATAATAATTTATTGAATAACAATTACACCACGACGTGGAGACGGTGAGCCGTACGTACGCACGTATGGTGACATGTTATTCAAAGGATGGATTGAATACTGAAATATTGTTGTAAAATTTTTATAATAACATAAAATTATATATAATATACTGGAGTTATTATTTTATAATGGTAATAACAATGAATGAAGAAGTGGAAGAAGAAAGGAACTTGAAAAAGGGTGGTGAAATCATTACCTCTTCTTCGGGTTCTTCATTTTGATTTGATCAAAAGGTCTCCTTAAGTTGGCATTATGACTAAAGGAAGGTCTCTAGGATGTATTGAGGGAAGTTGGGAGAGTATTTGGGAAGATTTTTGCCGATCCAAAAGGCTTTGATGGTGTGAATTAATGAGAATGGGGAGTTCCCTTTTATAAGAGGGGTGAGGGGCACCTTTGGAAAAGCTAGAAATATTATTTTATAATAAATTAATATTCTGTTTCTAGTGGCACAAAAGTGGATTTTTTAATTTTTAAGGTGGTTATGGGTCTAAAACCACTCAACCAATATAATTTATACAGTTTTGGGTTACTATATTAACCTTATCTTTAAGTATTAACTCTTAGTTAATTAGTTTCACTTTTACAATGTCTCTTTGTATTTTTATATTATATGGTTAATAAACTTACTATTTACATCCAAGAGACCCCCAAGTGGTCCATTAATGATACACCTATCATGATATAATTATAGTTTCCAAACCTAATATTTTTAGGAATTTAATATCAATTAATAATATAATATTTGTTTTAAAAACTCTTTTATGTCAATTTTGACACTATTAAATAATTGATTTTTTTGATACTCATAACAGAATGATTACATCAAAAAAATACAATTAAATCAATCCTAATATGTCATATTAACATATAAAATTAGTGTAATTCAATAAAAGTCTCCAATTATATTTATTTGGGTATTTATAATATCAATTATTTTAATTTTCCACTATTATGGTAATTACTACACCATCATTGTGTCATAGATAAATTAAATTATATAATGTCTAAATATTATAAATAAAATATCATTATGTAGGAAATCATTTTATCTTTATAATTAATATTTATAGTAGAAAATCCAACATATATAACCCTATGTAAAAATTGTTTTTCTAAAAGATATATGCTTGTGTCATTTTTGTATTCATTTTAACTTAATTTATATAAAGTGTCATTATCACTTAAAAGTCGCTCCATGGGGTCCCAGAATCAACCAAAATATGACCATGGTCGTAAATGTATCAAAAAATAAAGTTATAACACGTTTTAGGGTAATTTGTTATTATTATAATATTATTTTTTTAATTCTTATTTACCAGATTTACCCTTTAACCATGGTAAATAAAATATTTACCAAAGTAATTATTCAAAATGTCTAAAAACAAAAGTTACCTATTTAAACAATTTGAAAAACCTGATTCCAAATATGGAATCCATTTTTCCAAATTCAAAACACCGAAGTGGCAGAAATTAATTTAAAATTAATTCCCGTTGTTAAAACAAAAAGCGTGTTTTTTAGAGATAATATCTATCAAAAGATTAACACTTGTTTTTGTCTGGTTTAATTGTAAAATTATGTCCAATGACTAACATTAAATTAAATGGTAAAAACATATTCTAAATATACTTTAAAAACACTCAAATTCATAATTTATAAATATTAATTATTTCGATTAAAAAGTAGTTTTTAATTAAAATTTAGTAATTTTCACTATTCATCAAAATATGAAAGTTATCTGAAAAGTACCAAAATTTCACCCTAGGATAATTTCGATATTTAGAATCAAAAAATGAATTCCATTTTGAGAGATAGAATTTATAAAATTCCAAAAATTAGGTATTACTATTCATAACGGCTAATTTGATTGGTTGTGGTGTGTTAGAACTCGATGTTGCGTACAACACAGGCTATCACATTATTCAAAGAGAAGCGTACCGTAGAATCTTGGGGTGTCACAGTGTAAATTTTTTTTGTCCCCATTATAAAGAATAAATTAATTTAGTCAAATTTAATATATAAAATTTTAAAGTATTAGATTTGAAAAGGAATCACAATTTAATTTGGAAAAAGTGCATTTTTGAAAAATACTTCTCTTATCTGAAAAAAGGAATTTGTTCTTAAATTATGAGTAAGAAACTCATAATATGTATTCTAAAACTATAAGGATTATATAAAAGTTTAAAATTTAGTTAATACTATTCATAACCTTTTTTGAACGGCTTGTTTGGTAACTCATGGTGCGCTTTAACTCAGTGGTGCGTGTAGTGCAAGTTATTGAATTATTTTGAAGAAATAACACACTATGAAATATTGGGGTGTTACAAATTATTATTGGATTATTTTATTTAAACTTATATGAACCTTTTACTCTAATTAAATAAGTCTTGAACCTTTTGAAACCAAAAATCAATATATAATAAAATAATATTTCAAACATTCATAAAGATCCCCTCCTCCCCCTTATAAAATGCTATCACCTCTAACCCATTACTCACACCTCTCAAGCCCTTTGTCTCACCCAAAATCTGCCCAAATAAGCTCCAAATATCCCTCTATTAAACTTAGAAGCCCTACCATAGGCATAAATCACTTGAATAAATCCTTTTGGTTCAAACCAAAGGGATTTATCCGATTTAAAGGTAATGCCTTCCCTCATGTTCACTTCTTTTATTTTACTTATTCACTCCCTAATATATTTTTATTCATTGTTTACATAACGAAAAATGTATCCTAAATATACTAGTCTATTTTTATGATATGTATTTGAACTACACTTAAACACACCTCTATATAATTGGTATAGAAAATAATGTTTTTGTGGACGAAAAACTATTTCCTCACGAAACGATGATTGTTCAATATTCTAATACCACCTCTTATGGTGGCCATTAAGATGGAACTGTACTTATATATGATATATAATATATTTATATAGTCTCTATTCTTCTGTATTTTTTATTTATATCATACCTTTATGGTTTCTATAACGGGTAAATACAATAATTTCATTTGAGGAAGTGCGGACCACCGTCCCCTCAAAGTGATATGACTCATCCATACCATTCACGGAATTTATAAAGGATAGTGTTAATGAACATAATTAATGTATATATAATTTTATATTATACTATAATAATAATATACCTATTTATCATTTGGTTTTCATTCCTTTTAAAATTAAAAAAAATGAAATGGAAGTAGCCTTCATGTGTACGTATGGCTAACCATCTCCATGAATGGTGAATTTCATTTTCATATATCCAAATATTATGGAATATCATAAAATACATATATACATGGTATATATGATTTATATGATATATATATATATATATCATGAATATCATTTTATAGATAATTTAATTTCTACCACATGGACAATTTATAATTATAACAAGTTCATTTTTTGACTCAAATTCCGAACAATGACAAAATGTTCTGATATGAACTCAAATAACTAAATAATTATTATATAAATTTAATAAGTGATATAAAAGAAATAATAAACTTGAACAAGTTTTTAAGCAAGTATAAATTAACTTTACTTTATTATTCAGAAAATTAATGAACAAACGGGTCAAGTTAGACACGAGTTAAGAGACTTCTTCTCAATATCCTTTCATTGAGGCATGTTTTGATAATATACACCTTGTTATTTTATACAGTATATAATCAACCCCTTTAAATTTCAATTTCATTCAAGGGGAATATTTTTTCTACAAATTGTTTTACTAAGCGATAAAAGGAATGTTTTTAACGTTTGCAGGGACAATGACATCTCCACCGCCTTAATCGTTATTTGTCTTCCTATATAAGCCTTAATGTTTTTAATGAAAAAGGAAACACTATATTCTATTTTTTTGTGTTTTGGTATTGAAAATAGTTTTTTAAATGATTTTATTATTTTAATATCTTGAAATGATTTATTGTTATTGAAAATGAAATGTAATTAGTGAAATGTTTATATTTTCAATATTTTATTTGTTAGGAATTTATAATGGTACTTTGATATTTTACAGGTGGTTATGTGGTAAACCAGATGACAAGTTCTGACATGATATACAAGGATGGGTGGTTACATTATAACCTCCAATGCATTGGGTATGGAAGTCGTTCATATGGCTATTCCATTTAGTGATATGTGTGGAAGTCGACCATATGGTTATAACATTTAAGTATGTTTATGTGAAAAGATACCTTTATATGTTACGTGTGTTTTCAATTTGTATTATGGTAATCTTTTGGTTATAAAAGGGTAAGCAATGAGATTTTTTCAGTGAAGAGTATTTACTACTTCATAAAGGTGAAAATTACTACTTATGATAAAGTATTCATGGATTACTTGTCATTTGAAAAAATGAATAGTTTTCCTTCTTTTTGTATCCCTTGTTGATATTTTTATGCTCATCCCATGTTTTTTTTAAATTTCATATGATATAAAGTGGAATAGGGTCAAGTATTGGATCAATGAAAATTTGTGATGATTAAAACATGGAACTAATTATGTTTCTTTTCCTTTATGAGTTTTTATTTTATTGAAAAAATGGATACTGAGTAGAAGTTTGTACATTTAATATTCAAATATTTATGTATATGTTATAACATAATTCTCTAAATCCCTAAACATAAAAAGACACCCAATGTGAATTACTAACTTAATTCAAGATTATGTAATGTTTAAGGTCGGGGCCTTTCATTCTGGGTGCTCAAATTTTTTTCTTCAGTCATCTCACGAGGTATACTATATTGACCATGGTATATCTTCTTCTATTTCTTGATGCCTCTACGAAGAAAACCATACATGATTCTGTTTCATTATCATGAGAATGATCCACCTAATGATGAGGCATTGTTACAGGGGCTTGTACTGGGGATAACACCTCCGAGTGGTTTACCAGTGATACCACCACCAGTCGAGTAGTAGTTACTACCAACACTATTGGTTGAGGATGCATGAAAGATATGAGTGTTTTATGAGTTTTTGAGGTAGTGAAATCCCTAGTTTTTAGGTGAGTCATACCTCCTGGTAGATAAGGATTGGATGGAGGCATTTACACATTTCTTCGGCCATGTGAGTACTGCATCTGACCAGATTGAAGTCCTAGCTGTGAGTCTTTTTTAGGGATCAATGGGGTGATGGTGGATCATAATTAACCTGACACATGATTAGATGACTCTCACTTTGGTATAATTTGAGTTTATGTTTAGAGATGATTTATTTTGGTTATGTTACACCCGTTGTAAAAATAAGATCTTAGTCAGACTATGGGAGAGTACTCAGTGAGGTTTACTGATCTTTCACGGTCCTCCATGGATATGGTATGAGACCCGTTATTCAGGGCTAGGACCATAAAACAGGGCTTACACCAGGAGATCTGTGAATCCATGATATACCCTTTCATTCTGATATATGCTATAGTACGAGAGAGACCTCTTTCAGTTGAGGCTTTCTTGCAGAGCATATTCAGGAAGCAGGAGCTACCACCGGGCACCAGGTAGCTGAGTCTTCAGAAGTAGGTAGAAGATAGTTATTGCAGGAACCCATGTGGGTGTGGAAATGTATGGGATGATTGTAGGACACATGATTTTTAGTGTGGGGATACAAGGTTAGGGTTAGTCAGTGGAAGGATAAGTTGTGTTACTCATACGACGGTCATGGATATCGAGCTCAGGATTGCCCAACTCATCATACGACTGATCATGAGTTAGCTGAGGGACCACCCATTCAAAGGCCGAGAATTGTTTAGGATGGTACATAGGGATTAATATGTGGTAGAGGAGTAGATAGGGTGGTATGAGGTGTTTGGAGTTACTATGTTTTACCACCACCACCCCCAATGGCCCACGGTAGGCTGAGAGAGCTGGTGGAATAGGACGATGTAAACTACAGGAGACAAAGGATTATGAACTCAATGCTCCAGGGATGATTAGTGGTACAATATATATCATTTACACCTTACCTATAGTTTTTATTGAAACAATTTTCATTCATTATTTTCTTTTTATGACCCTTGTTCAAGACTTGATGATTTAAATGGAACCGTCGACTTGAAATTTACTCTTAGAGAATACTATGATAGGTGATTCAATGATCACACAATGGTGCCGACAGTGTGAAGATACTCTTGGAGGTAAGAGTTTTGGTTCAGATCACTTGGTACCTTTGTCAAGGCCTTATGATTTCATTCAAAGTATGGACTAGTTATCCACAGTTCATGCATACATTGACTGTTTTAGGCACAAAGTGAGGTGTGTCCCTAGTGATGGGACCAGGATTTCCTTTATTGCTGAAATTGAAACCCAATAATCACTTGATGGAATCATACATAGGAGGGTAAATATGATCACACATCAGTTGGATATCCTAACCCTTTTTACATAGGATGATATGGGTCCCTAGTTTCAATTAGTTGTGGTGGAATCTGATGATATATTTCCTGAGGATGTTCCTAGATTACCTTATTCCAAGGAGGTAGACTTATACATTGATCGACACCCTCGTATGACACCGATATCTACAGCTACATATCATATTTATCCCACAGAGCATCATGAGATGAAGGTACATTTGGAGGACCTATAGAGGAAGGGCTTTGTGGGACCAAATGTTTCACCCTAGGAAGCCCCAGTTTTTTTTCCAAAAATGTATATGGGAGCATGAGATTATGTGTGGACTTCTGATTCATGAAGTAGTTGACCATGAAGAATAATTATCTACTAATTAGGATTGATAAACTCTTAGATCATCTAAAAGGGGCATGGTGGTTTTCTTAGATATACCTCAGATATAGCTATCACCAGCTTCGAGTACGGAATGAGGATATACCAAAGACAAATTTTAGATGTTGTTATGGCCACTACAATTACTTGTTGATGTTTTTGTCTTGAAGAATTCCCCATTAGTTTTAATGGGACACATGACTAGGTTATTCTAGCCTTACATAGATCAGTTTTTGGTGGTATATGTTGTTGAAATCCAACAGTAATCAGCATTTGAGTAGGATAATGTGATGCACTTGAGGATGGTATTGTACATACTCTGATAGAACAAGCTTTACTAGATGCTCCCAAAGTGTTAGTTCTGGATTTAAGAGGTCCATTTTATGGGATAAGTCATTTTGGAGGCTGGAGTTGTAGTGGATCTAGAAAAGATAGAGGCAGTTCTTGCTTGGGAACCACATAAGAGTGTCATCAAGCTGTGTAGTTTCCTTGGTTTGGCTAGGTAATATCGTAGGTTTTCACCTGAATTTTCAGGTTTAGTAGAACCCATGACGTCTTTGACAAAAAAAAGGGGAATCCTTTCATGTGGACAAAGAAGTTACATGAGAGTTTTTCATATTTAAGGTAGATATTGATGAGCGTTCCCCTCGTGAGATTTCAAGAGGGGGGTGTCAAGTATGCAGTGTTCTATGATGCATTAGGAACCTAATGTGTGGGTGATTTTTCATCTACTCTGACCACAAGAGCCTCATGTATATATTCTTTCAAAAATATACAATAATGAGATAAAGGCTACTTCTAGAGTTCCTCTTAGACTGTAATGTTGAGATTTTCTATAATCTTAGGAAGGGGAGCGTGGTGGAATATGCTCTCAATAGGAGATCAAGTGTGTGACTACTAAATGAGGAATCAGAGTAGTTGGTCTCGTTGTAGATATCCTTTATGGATGGATATGGGGAAGCTCAACTCTAGTTTATGGTTGTCAACCCTCCACTCATATAGTGATTCAGGGAGTAAAATCTTAGAGATACTTATTATGAGTCATTATGTTGTCAGATTTCCACAAGGAATTCCCCTAAAAAATATTCTAAAGGTAGGGAGCATGTCATTTATTTAAGAGGAAGCACAATAGTACTGGTGGAATTACAAGAGGAGGAATTTAGGGAGTTCCATACAACCCCTTTCACGGTATATCAAGGTGTGGAGAATATATACCAGGACCTCCAATGCTATTTTTGGTGTTCGGGTATGAAAAATGCAGTTGTAGAGTTCATTTGTCTATTCCACACTTGTCCAAAAGTAATGGATGAGCACCAGGTTCTAGCGGGTTTGACTTAACCCATTGGGGTTCTTGAGTGGAAGTGGTATTGGATATCAATGGAAATAATTATATGGTTACCTCGTACATCCATGCACATGATACCATATAGATGATCATCGATTGACTCAACAAGTCGGCCCCTTCCTAGAGATTCAGATGAAGAGTTCAGCAGGGAGTGTGGGATGCCTCTACATTCAGGTGATAGATGGACTCCATGGAGTGCCCTCAATGATAGTCTTAGTTCGTGATACTCACATTACATATTCATCATGGAAGGTATTTTTGGATGTGTTAGGGGTTCAACTATTCTTGAGCACGGGTTTTCACCCCAAGAAGGATGGCCAGACGGAGGAGACCCTACATGTTATGGAGAATATGCTACAAGCATGCATCCTAGATTTTTTCCATTGTTGGAAGGATCACCTACCCATGGTGGATTTTTTTTACAAAGGCATCTACCATTCCACCATCAGTATGACACCATTTGAGGACTTGTACAGGAAACCCAATAGGTTTCCACATTATGGGATAGAACCTTGAGAGTCAGTAATCATTGGACCAATGTTTGTGTAGGTGACTATAGAGAAGGTGAAGGTCATCTAGGAGTGGATGAAGACTACACAGAGATGTTAAAAGTCTTATGCTGACTAGAAAAGGAGGCCTTTGGAGTTCGAGGAGGGAGAAAATATATTCTTTTGTGTCTCTCCTCAACATGGTATATGAATATTTTTCTAGAGAGGGAAGCTATCTTTGGGGTTCATCATCCCTTTCTTGATAATTTGTAGATTTGGTGAGGTGGATTTATACTTTCCTCTACCTCCACAGTTACAGTGGGTGCACGATGTCTTCCATGTGTCACAGTTGAGAAAATACATGCATGATCCATCACACATCATTGAATGAGGTGAGCAGGACATTGAATATGGGGTAACTTTTTCGGAGAACCCAGTGGAGATTGAGGATCAATAGGAGAGGATCCTTCGTGGGTGGTTGATTTTCCTAGTGGGTGTTCAGTGGTAGCACATGAATCTCAAGGAGAACACATGTGAGTGTGAGGATAAGAATTGTGATCAATACCCCCACTTGTTTGTATATATTTTTTAGATTTTGGAGACATAACTATCTAATATGGGGAGATTGTAACATCTCAGAATTTTAATGTATTATTTTTATATATTATTGGTAATTTTTATGGGACTTGGCACTGAGATGGAATGTGATTCTGTGGAAAGATGTTCCCAGAATCAATTTCTTGAATAATATTAAAAATATAAAATTCCACACACACATTTTTTTCTGAAAAATGAATATAAATTCTAAACATGTTTCTGGATTGAGAATTTGAATGCATGGTTTCATTTAGAGATGAAACATTACCTTAGGTAGGGCCTAATATTGACCATTTTGGGTCAGTTGGGAAAGATATTTTATGGACGTATCAGTAAAAAAATATTTAATAAAATATTTTATTTCGACATAGTGACTCATTTTATTTTTATTTGCATTTTTAAAAAATCTATGGTCAACACCATAACCCTATAATTTCTCTGAGATAGATATATGGATGTTCACTCATTGGAAATGATAGATCATAGATCAGAACATGGATTGAGTATTAGTGACGTGTCTCAGATTCGAAAGATCTCACAAAAAATGATGACATGATGATTGATCTTCATTAGGGAGTGGTCCAAATCTAGGTGGATCATTTAATTTCATTTTATTTTATCTTAATTATTAGAATAATTGATGAATGAGGTCCAACCAACAAATAGGTTGATTTACGCTTCAATCATTTTTATCAGATGTTTAGTATTCATAATTTTTAATTGGAGTTTTTTACACTCTTTGTTCATCACTCTAACAAGAAAAAAATGTGGTCGACATGAACCAAGGATGAGTTTCATTCATCATATGTTCTTGGTGCCTTTCTCTTCCCCTGTTCTTAGCGTTCATCACCATTAGACCCTCGTGGTCGCCGCTTGACTTTCCAGGAGGTTCCAAATGAGATCAGACTCCAATATCAGTGTAAAATCGACTATAGAGGCTGAAATAGTGTAGATTGACACTAGATGAGGCCAGATCTATGCCCTTATAATTTTTAGGGCATTAGTGGAGCCCCGGTGGTCTATAGAAGGGACCACTGAAGTGCTGGTGCTAGAAATCAGCGTCGATGGGAGAATGTGGTAGCAACCATGTGAGGGTGTAGTGGAATAAGGTGAGGCAGCTGGCAGTGAAGGTAGGCTGCAAGGTGGCGGGCAGTAACTGCAGGCCATGGGGCAGGTGGCAGTAATGGTGGGACTACATGGGACATAGGACGACGTGGGGACCAGGGGAGGCATGCGGTTGGGGGTGACCGTGTGGACTGGGGTGGTACGCAATCGGGACAGACCACGTGGACCACATGGGACGTGCCTGGGGAGGGCAGTGTCTGATATAAAAGTCAGCCTATAGTGCATTCTACACCAAGGGAGTCATACTTCCATATAGTTGGCCCCACATGCAGGGTTGGTGTTGGCCTGACCAAACCGGGCCAGTGCAGGCCAGACCGGATTGGGCTAGGTTGGTTCAGATGGACTGGGTCTATTCTATTCGGCCAGAGTAGGATAGGACGACTAGTGGGCCGGGATGAGTCTGGTGGGTCTGATTTGGCCTAGACAAAACCTGGGTCATATAATTTTACTAAACCAATCATAACATTCAAATCATGTATCTTTTTAACGATGTTTTTACAGTATTGGGACCCTTGAGGTGAGATGATACTTTTGGGATAATCTATTTGATTTTATTTTGGAATTTTTCATATAAACTAATGGTTTGAATAGTAGGTTCCCACAGAACCAGCATGCTCGAGATAGAATCTTGTAGCTAAATGTGATATTGAGACTACGTGACTTACCAAGACTACATGTTTTACCAATACTACGTGTCTTACTAAGAATATGTGTCTTATCGGGACTGAGTGTCTCATATGGACTATGTGTCATATCAGTACTTGGTGATTTATGGATTAAATCAAATAATCCTATTTTTCATACTATATAATTATAAATGTGTGAGATGACTATGTATCTTCTTAGTGGTATACTTCGTGTATTTATTATTGGTATACTTGGTGTATTTCTTTTTGTTGTAATTTGTGTATTTATTTTTTGGTATAATTCACATATTTTTTTATTGTGGTTTTCCTTTTTGGTTTCTGGGTGTCCTACTGAGTATTATTTTAGTTACCCTAGCGTGGTCTTCTCCCACACATGTCATGTCTTATGCTAAAAACTGACGATTTGAAATGGTCCAAGGTGGAACAGGACCAGACAGTGGTTAGAGAGACCAGATAGTTGAGGTTTTCTCCTACAACTTCAAATAGTTGTCCATTACATTTCCCTTCAAGTAGGGTTTTGTATAGATCAGTTTAAAGAACTTGTTCATTCACTTTTCTAGACTACATTTTCTGTGGGATATAATTCTAGCCCTATTTAATCCCTAGTTTTGTACATTCATAATCTATTGTGGGTATCTTAGTGGTATTCATCCTTGTTTACTTAGTTTTTTACTTTTTAGTATTTTGGGATTGGAAATGTGTGTATGTGTATAGGTACTTAGAAAAATGCCTCCCATTTGTTCGATATTACTACTCAGTGCTAGTAACCAGCCCCTGGCCTAGTAGAGGCGGTATTGGGGTAGTCATGGAATGGGCCCCTATTGGATGGGTCATACGATAAATACATTGATGGGATGAATATTCAACCTAACATAATAACCACATTTCAAAAAAAATATAGGAGTATGGATACTACACTATTCAGTGCACTAATCCAATTATTTAGGAATAAAATAAATTTTAGTAACCATAGAAAACATGGGATAATTGGATAACCTATACAATCATAATAGTGGTAGTGGGCCATAAAAATAGCGAAATAAAAGGCACAACCATCATTATCAAAAAATATAAATTATATATGTTGACTCTAGTTCAACACTCTAATTTATTGAGCCAATGTTGTCTATAATCATCAAATATAACTATAATTTAATACATATTAAAGTATATATGAAATATAATAGTTCTATGATGATTTTACTCCATGTATTTAACTCCACTATAATAGATATATTTGCGAAATTATATCATTCAATCCTTATTTATCTCACTTTTTTTTAATTTTATTTGATTATCGGCATGTATTTTATTGATATATGTTGAGCTTATATCACTATTATGATATGGATATTAATTTTAGAATTACCTCTCTGAAAATGATTAAAAATTAGTATAAAACATATAGTGAACTTCATATGGATGAAAATTACCTAGAATGTGCATTATTAAATAATAATGGGGGATATATTCATTAAATGGTTGGTAAAAACAAATTATTAAAGATATATCTATTAAATAAAATAATTTCATGAAGAATTAATCATGATGATATGTTTTATATATAACTCATAAATGTTGATATTCATATATTTATGGCTTCATCTTGAATGATGTAGATAAAATTAAATAATTTGATGGTTTATCTCCACCTCAATCTAGATTTGGGTTCTATATTTACTTGTTCTAAACCATAGGGAGTAGAAATTTTGTTTTATTAAGTAATTATTTATCAATTAATCAATTCATTTTTTATCAAGAACATAACACAATCATGGTCATGGAAAAATATTATCTAATCCATTGTGAGGACATCTTCATTAAACTATAATGGGATCAGTAATACACAAAGATTTTCCTTTAATTTATATTTCATAAAATAAGGGTGAATAATGAGGATATATTAATTATAGCCTTCAATAAATGATATTCAAACTAAGAATTCATGTTGATTTCATTCATACATACAAAATCCTCTGATATCATCGTAGATATGAATCTATGTTTCTTTTGAGACATCCTTAGTCAATATTATATATCAATTGACAATGGTATTCATATTTATAACATGTTCATAGAAAACTACAAAGATCGTTTGTGTTATTTTATAAAGATGTTGATATAGGATATAATATATGAAAAATGTATGAGAGAGAATATTTCAGGTAGAAATATTCATTCAAGGATTATGTAGTCAAATGGAGGGTATATGTATGAATCATTCAATGATATAAGTGAATGAAAAATGGTACATAACATCCACTTTAATAGATATTCATTATTATGTAAGAGTGGTTTAATAGTATCGAGGATTTTTGAGAATATTCTCTGGAATTTTGACTCCATTAACCTTTTTATCTTAGATGGGAGTGAAGTAATTTTGGAAAAATGAATAACAAAAAAATCATATAATAGAATATATGGTTGGTCACCAAATCTATACGATCACATCCCATTAGTGTATATGGGTTTATGATATGCAACGATGCATCAATCAAGGGATTGATATTTTTCCATAGAAAAATAGAATAGGGGTAGTGTATGCAACATTCCAATTTATGCCCCATGAGAAAAATTAAATGATTAATGAGATTTTTCTATTGATAGAAATATACACATTATATATATGGTGATATTATTTCTACGTTAAAAGATAAAATATATACTGACAATAATACATAATCATATATATTCACATAAAAGGATTTTAATGTGCACCAAGGGATTTTGTGGGAGTTGATTAAGAATAATGACCACATAATACATCACATCCATGTGATGGTGAAAATTTTTGTTTATGCCTTAAGTATGATTGATCATATACCCATAACAATTATAATTATTGATTAATAATGATTAATCTTGGATTTGAAAAGGATAGTTTTAGAAATAATAATGGAATGTGTGAAATCCTATCATTTTAATGGGATTTTTCAATAATATATCCATGTAAAAATCAAGTATTCATTGAAAGAAGATGCAGATTTTAGATGAAACTATATATTATAGTAGGGATTAAAATTATTAATGTTGGAATTGAAAGATTTAGTAAATTAAATAGGGACCCTTTAATAACATAATTTAAGAAGAAGATGTTAGATGATTCACATAGAAAATCATTTGTTATATATCCTAGAAGAACAATGATATTTAAAGATCTCAAATATAAATCTATGTGGGAAAATAGTTTTTATATTTTAGTATATATCTTAATTATTTATTTACTGAAAGGATAAAAAAATTATAAAAGTATAAAGAGAAAATGAAACCATTACCCATAGCTATACTATAATAGGATGACAACACCATTTATTTTTTATTTATAATCATAATACTCCTAAGGGCCATACTCCCATTTTAGTTATAGTTTATCACCTCAAGAATTCATTAATTTTTTTTACTCATTTAGAAAAAAAAATATATATATATACCATGATCTTTAAAATGATAGTGGAAATGATTAATGAAGTACTCCATTCCATTGTACCACATCCGGATCCATTACATTAATGTTCTAAATTAGTCATCATAAAGAATTGAATACAAATTTATACTTTAGCACCACATATCATCTTCATATTGTTGATGTGGAATGCCAAGAAATTACCACATATTCCTTTTATAATAAATTTTATATTTTTTATTAGCATGATTTATACACATAGTTAATATTGTGCTACACACAACACTGATTTATCTTATATTACACACAAGATTAAGTTTTACCACCTTTTAATGGTGCACTTGTATTAAAACAAAATATTGACATTGTATTAAATTTTATCATCCAAAATAAAAGGCATTATTAAATTTAAAATGTTTAAATTATCTTGGAGTTTATATTTTTTTTAGTTTTTTAGAAGTTTATTTTTTTAATGAATTGTTAAAAATACTCCATTTTAGTTCAAAACATCATTTTCATCTAATTTATTTAAATAGTTAAATTATATTTTAATAATGTTTTAAAGTATAATTAGAAATAATTTATACCATTTAAACAAATTTAGTTCATTGGAAACAATTTCACATTAATTTTAGAATAAAAAATGTAACACACATTTTAACATTTCTACATTAAAAACCGGCTTTGTCATCCTACCAGTGGGATTAGCATTACACTTAATTTTTCCACTTATGTGTATTTAATTTTGAAAAATTTTAATTTAAAGGATATAATAAGTATTATATTTTTAGTCCAAAAATATCAACATATTTTTTTACAGCAATTATTAGTAAAAGTAAATAAAATTAATTAAAGTGGTTAAGGGTAAATTGGGTAATTAAGGGTAGAAATAAAATTATAAGCATTATAAAATTTCCATAAATCTTTTAGTAATTTTATTGGATGATTTATTATCAAAAGAAACATCCTTGGGAAAACAATTAGTGTCTTGGAGCCACTTGGATGACTTTAAGTATTTTTATCGTTTTATTCTATGTGAAGTCCAATATGCTACACTCATGTTTTTAATACGTATTAAATTAATTATATGTGGTCATTCATTAAATTTAAAGATAATTTTTTATCTATATAATGGTAATATATTTTTATTCTTTATGAAATAAATAATTAACATAAAGGTTTTCACAGTGATGATGTAATAATTATTAAATTAATAGAAATATCAAATAAATCACATTAAATTTTTTAAAATAAATATGATTTGAAATAATTAATATCATCCAAGAATTTTATAGATGAAATATTTTTATTAGGGATATACTAAATGTTTTTTTGAATTTATCTTTTAGTTCTTTTATTTTTAAAAAGTCATGAAATGAATAGTTTTAAAATTCAGACAACTGATATTTTAAAATAAATAATATTTTATAAAATGGTATAAAATTCATAAATATAAAAAAAATACTGGGGTAAATTTTAAATGTTGAAACATTAAATATTTATGTTCCATTTAGAATTTTATAATAACTATACTAACCATTGATTCGTAAAAACCCAAGATGTCAAAGTAACACTAAAAGGTTAAAACCAAAATATAATGGTATTAATGAGACCTAAACATGTCTAAAAATTATTTCATGAATCTGATTCTACCCTTATCAACTTAATATATAATTAGAGATACTTAATGGACACATAACCATGAATGTAACTTATATATTATTTAAATCATAGAAAGATACAAAATATCACTTTCTTTGTATTTAATATTATTTATGTGTATATATAGTGACAAAATAATGAATTGAAAGAAAATAAATGTTTATATTTATTAAAATGAAGTTATTTTTATTATATAAATTTCTTTTGATTTTTTATAAATTAAATAATGACTATAAATGATTCAGGGATTCTAATATAGCATTTACTAAATTAATAGAAAAAAAATTAATTGATTTTAAAAGTATTACTATTGAAATATTTGGGAGTTTTTAGAATGTGTAATTAATTTTACTTATATATATGATATATTATAGATTTTTGAAATCATTATATTTTACTTCCCAATTATTCATTATATATTTAAATTCAAATTAAATTAATAGTGTTAGATTTTGCAATATGGATATTTGATTGAATTAATACAATATTAAATTATTTAAAAATAACAAAAATGTTAAATAATAACATACATGATAAAATATTAACAAAAAATACTTAAACTATTCATTTATATGCTATTTTTATGTGTTTGGATCTAAAATATCTTTATAATATTTCAGTATTTTGAGGATTTCTTAAAGTGCACCTAACCTCAATTATAAAAAAGATCCTCCCCCCCTCACTTCCTCACATGAAATTATGCCATATAGATCATCCATCCTCTACCGAAATAATCTCCCAACATCCCTACCCTGTTACTAAAGGCCTAACTTTTTAAATAAATGAATCCGAGGAATCCATTTATAATAAACCAAATGGTTCTTCCCAAATAATAGGTAACATTCTTTAACATTCACATTAGTTATATTTCATTACCAAATACTTAATTTCATATTATTCCATGATTATTTAATAATACCAAATTACTCAATATTTTGATACATTTTTATTTTAAGGCTACTACCTACTACCTACACCTACACACTCATCCAGTAAATGGATAATTAATTTTTCGTTCTTGTATGGTGAACTACCGCCTTGCGAAATGATGTCATTCGTTTTTCCTTTATCACCTATCATTGTTGGCCATTATGATGGAAAATTTGTTTTGATATTGTATATTATATATATATTTTGTCATAAAACTTATTTTATTTTTATATAACACATACATTCATTCTTTCCAATTTGGTTAAATCCAATAACATCATTTGTGGAAGTGTAGACTATTGTCTCCTCAAATTGATGTGATTTGTTCACACTATAGAAGGAATGTATAATGGTTGTTTTTAATATAATTATGTGATATATATGAAATATATATTAGAAATTAATTTTAATATTGACTTATATCTTTTACTTTTCATTCTTTTAATACAAAAAATAAATGAACATATTGTTTATGCATACGTACGACCTACCATCTCAATGAATAGTGCATTTCATTTACAATCATCAAATTTTATTGATTGTTATAAATATATATATATTAAATTCATATGATTTTTAAATCATGGTTTAATATTTTTATATGATTAAATCATGATCTCATTAATAGTAACAACAAATTACAAGTCAAAACATACTTGAGAAACATGGAAATTAACACCTGAAATACTGAAAATGATGAATGATTATTAACAAAAGGGAGATAAAATAATATAAGAAGATTATATATGATATTATAAAAATAAATAGGGCTCGGATAAAAATTAATAACATGATTTATACCATCATAAATTATATTAAATAATGTTCATCTAAAAAAGAAGTGTGAGGTATGAGATCTTTGTCTAAATTTTGTTTTTGTGGGACACATGGATTATACACTAATTGTTTCTTTTATGTGGTATGTATATATCACATGATTTTATTTTAGGAGTGTTATTATGAATATAATGCTATTTTTATATCCATGTATTTTTTTCTTTCATTGGAATATTATTCTAATAACTATAAATTAATAAGTATTTATTTCCCAATATCATTGTTATTAGAGATTGTTTTTTAAATCTCCTATAAGAAATATTTATCCTCTTTTTTATTATTCTCTAAAAATGTTTTCATAAATTCTTTTACTACAATAAAATGATTTTTTAATAACATTCTCTACCCCCTTTTAAATTTTTATAGAAAAATTTAAAAGGAATCTTCATATAATTTAACAAAACACAATACTATATGAATTTTCTAAAAAAAGGTAAAAGAAAAGTTTATTTTAAACTTATACGACACGAATGAAATTTCTCATTATCATGAATCCTTATTGATTTGAATCTTCCTTTAAAATTTTACAGGTTTCATTTCAAAGAAAATATTTCTTTTATAAATGCACTACCATTGAAATAAATGGTAAATAACTTGTAAGTATCTTTATGTCACTTTAATTTCTGTGAGATATGCCTTATTCACCACTTATTTATTTTTTATGGTATACTAAACCATCAAAATATCATATCATGAATCTATTTATCATAATGATATTCAATGATTCATTTAATTATTACTTACATTTATAGGGCTTATGTTTCAATCATTTAAAAGTGTTATGAGACACTTTTATTTAAATACATATTTTTAAATGGATTGTTTGGTATATAGGAAAATGCTTTGGAATAGTATGACATTGTTTTGGGACAACTGAATTCAATCCATATGGTTTGGGTATCAAATAATGAAATACCCTTGATGTATCGGTAGTCACATGAGATGAAATAAGTTGGTGACAAACCCTTAGATCATGTTTCCATGAAGAATAGGTGGGTTTATTCCCATAGAATTAAACCATCTTATGAAAGGTCTTAATTGTAGTGGTTCATGGTCTAGACACAATATATCTAATAGTTAAGGATTTTCTTCATTTTTGTTATTATTTATCCATGTGATTTTCCTTAATATATCTATGGATTCATTTCATTAATTAAAAGGCACGTGTTTCGGCCCCCCATAGTAAATTTGGGTGGTAGGGGATGGGGTTTGTGGCATCAGTCATGGGGTTGAGTGTCCGATCTGCTTTATTTTCAATTTATTTGTACTGTACATGATCTGTAATTAGCAGTTGAATCTAAAATTTATTTAAATGGAACACATTTCAGTTATCCACTATGCAGAATTGATTATACCATATCTAGTCCTTCAAATTTCATGAGTTATCAACTATTTCACTTTCTATGTTGATTTTTTCTCTTCAATACATTATTTCTTCTACCTTACTTACCCATAATAGGCATTTGAGCTCTCCCTTATTTTTTTTCCTTTCCATTGGTTATGAAGATGAATCCATTGAATGGGTTTCAAGGATGTAAAGAATTTACTTATTATATGTTTTATTTTATTTTCCCGATATATTTTAGGTATCATGTATGTAATATGGTTTTAAAAAAATTTCTAAATTAATAATTTCTTTAGGATTTGATTCCAAATAATCATGCCAATTTAATAAAATATTTCAATGGCTCTGGGATTCGGGGTTCACAGTGTTACAATTTGTATCAAATAATGTTTTGATGAAAATTTGGAAACTAGATATCGAAAAATTATGTTATGGAACATAACCCTATGATATACTATGAGGATAAGTATATAAGAACATTCTATAATTTTGGCCAGGTAGAGATTATGTGGGTCTTCTTTTAAAATACATCCATATCTAAATACTATAATTGGATATGGTTCTTGCATATATATACCTTGAGGTAATAACTCTGACAAGGTGTGTTGGTCCTGACTCGGCGTAACCAGGTCCATGAAAATGGGCCTTAATACATTCAGGGATTGACAATTCTAGGGGATAAACATAGGATATTTCTCATTTTCACTACAAATTTTTTTAAGGATTTACAAGTAAATATGTCCCTAAAGAAACCAATTTTTATGATTCTACATTTTATGATGCGTAAATTTATGTTATATATTTCACTATTTTTTGGACGAAACATGGTAAGATCTAATATAATATTTTTCATCATATAAAACTAGAACCTAGCTGATGGAAAATGAACCCCGCCAATTCATGGGATCCATATAGTAATAAGGATCATATATTTTATGGTCTTAATTCAATCCTTTTAAGGGATTTAGTTTACCAATCATTCTAATCATAGGATGAAATAATATCATTTTCTAACTAGATAGGGAAATAATTCTCTCAGTATTATAGATATGGAAGGAAGTTTGAGAACAATATGACGGCTGGGGAAAATATAGATAATGGGAATAAGGGAATGAAGGATTTTTCCCCATGTAATAACTTTAGAAATAATCACATTGGTACTTTCCTAAAATAAATGAGTGTTCACTACAAGTGTGGAAGGAATGGCCACCTTTCTTATGGCTACATGGATAAGAAAAAGGTTCTCACTATACAAATATTAAACTTCAAGGATGTATAACACTACACAAATAAATATCTCTTGTTTCAAAGGAATATACCTCAAAAATAGGATAATGGATCATGATAAATATTTTTATACCACCATAAATGAAGATTAATGATTTATATTCCTATGTATATATTCAATAATTATTTCATTTTAGTTTTTTTTAGTAAGTTACTCTTCATGAAAATTTGGGAATATATGATTATTATACTATAATACGTTCTTGTAAAGTATTTTATATCATATGCAAAATGGTACTATCACAACCCATCCTCAGGGGCCCGCATCGTGACTACCCCAAACCCGACTTCCATAGGCCAGGGGCTAGAGACTAGCACCAAAGGCGTAATTCCCTTAAAACTGGGAAGGCATTGCCTTTAAAAAATATAACACACACTACCAGAGTACAAGCGGAAGAAAACACTAAGTAAAAGTTTTATAACAAGTGTACGGAAAGTGAAGGGGCCAGAAATACAAGCCCAATAATAAAGTACAAGGAAAAGACAATTAGGTACAACTGAAAAGACAAAATAGCTGGAAGGGGACAAGTAGCTTCTGGATCATCCACCACATATCCTAACTAAAGGGTAGGTACAAATAACCTCCTTAGAGCTCCATGTCCGTCTGTCTCCTCCGGTTATTGACTCATCGTGAGGTCCACCTCCGGGTACTGTCCTGTCCTCGTACACTCCATCTCGGAATCATGCACCGTCAGAAACTACGGACTAGTAAAATTCAAAATTATTTAAGAAAAAAATTTCCTTGAAATTTCCGGGTCTTTAAATTACCCCCACTTTAGGGATTTACGTTCCCGTAAAGCTAAAACACACACTAGGGAAACTAAAGGGGTACTAATCACGCATCTGAGCCTCCCGCTCCCATGAACTCTCTAAGAGGTTCCCGTGATGCCAGCGAATGTGCACCAGAGGAATCAATCGTCCACATAGGACCCACTCCTGTCAATCCTCGATCTACACCAAGACCTTCGTGAAAGTATCCCCATCATCAATGTCCATATACTAATGGTCGATGTTGTGGGAAGGATCGTGCACGCATATCCTCAACTGAGATACGTGGAAGACGTCGTGCACCCGATGCAACTAAGGTGGAAGGGCCAGGCGGTAATCCACCTCGCCTACTATTATGAAGAAGTGTAGGAGTGACTGTAAGAGACTGTAGATAGGATTAACCATCTCTATCCACAAAGGATATATGTAAGGAAGCCTGATGCACTGTCGCCTCTCCTAATAGCTAAATTCCTGAACTCCTACTGAGAGAATATGCTACCACTTTCCCCTTCCCAAAAAGTATAGACTATATCGAATTCATTGTACTAGAGGAACTCAAGCCATCACCACTATCTCAAGTTCAGGTCCTTTCGAGAGAAGATACACCTGAGACTATTGAGATTTGAGTGAACCGTAAATCGTTCTCTCAATGAAAAATGAGTGAGACTAGCCAATTGTAAGAACATGACTTCACCCTTCTTCACATACGTTCTACAAGAGATGCTAAGATTTCTCCTTTTCCGAAAAATGGAAATCCGGTCTCATCCCCTGGATGAACAATTTCCTTTTCCTAATACAGTAAATCCTAATATGAATGTTACTAATTCATTTCATGGATGATGTCATAAGTCCTTCACGCTACTACCAAGAGATACAACTGTTACTCTTGCCTCCAAGGGTTGAGTCACACTGTCGGCATCAGTGTGTGGTCACTGGGTCTCCTCCAGTAGAAATCTCGAATGTGAGGGTCAAGTCAACAGTTTTAACCGGAACCTCTTAGTATTAACCACACAAAAAAGGAAGGAAAGAAAACATCACAAGGACAAGTGTCTTTTATTACCATATCTCAAGGTACAAAGACAAAAAGCATCCAAAAATAACGAAATTAACAAATCTAGAAGCATCATAAACAAATGACTCTATGCCTGGAACTATTCCCGCTCCTATCCACCTGGTTCGAGAGCTCCATAGTCGTATGCTTCAGCTGCCTAAAGTTGTGCTCTCCCCTATACACCCATTCCCTACGGTCGGGGTGGACCTCCTTGTGGTGGTGGTGGCAACACCTCGAAGCATCGTCCACCACCACCAGCACAACTAGCTCCTCTGCCTCGGTCTCCTCCTCCTTGCCGTCTGCCTCAATAGATCCTCTACATTTTCCTGGGAGGTCCTTCATCTATCTACAGATCGTCTGAGCGGTGGGTCGGACAGTCACGAGCCATGTGACCCAGTCCACCGTATGAGTAACACTGCCTAGAAGGTCTGGCTCTGTCTCCATCCAGGGTGCCCCTCACTACCTACCCTGAGTCATGCGGTAGGCCACCTATAGGTCTGGTCCTCTTGGACCTCTGTGGCATCTATCTACTGCCAGCTGTAGAAGACTCAGCTGCATGTCAGCTAGTGGTGGGTCCCGCTGTTGGAGACTTCTCAGTAAGGAAACTCCCCATTAAGAGGGATCACTCCAAAACCCTTGTCTGTGTCGGGATGCTGTGAGAGATAACTGAATCTCTAATCTCTCTCCCAAGTCCCTGCTCAATGGTTCAGGCCCTAAAGAAAAGGTCTCGTACCATAATAGTGCAGTAGCATGAGAGATCAGTGAACTTCGCTGAGTACTGCACCACCATCATGCTACACTGCTGTAGATACAGTAGCTCTTGTATCCGCACCACTCGAATGGTGGCTGGTACAAACTCCGC
Source organism: Viscum album (assembly GCA_963277665.1). Lineage (NCBI taxonomy): Eukaryota > Viridiplantae > Streptophyta > Magnoliopsida > Santalales > Viscaceae > Viscum > Viscum album. The sequence continues at coordinate 1,567,396,390 of OY728120.1, forward strand.
CCAGAACAGGCTCTCAAAGGATGCCCATAGAAGTGTCGCCTTGTCATGCATCTGGAGCATCAGGCTCCACTATCTTCTTGATGCTGCCTGAAGGAGGCTGGCAGGAAGGATCACCATGAATTCTGCTGTTGTCCCTATTAGACTGAAAACTATCACCATAGCCTCCATCCAATCCTTAGCCGCCTATGAGTCCGTCTCTCCCCGGAACCTAGGTGGCCTCTAGCACTGGAACTCGTGCAGCGTGCTCAAGCGGCGTGCATCGCCTACTGCTGAGGCGAGTGGAATTAGTGGACCAATGGGTGGAAGTACCGCTGGTTCCTCCTCTAGTGCCTCAACTAGAAGAGGGCCATGTACTGAGGCCTCATTTCTCAATGAGTTGTCAGTACGTACAACTCTCAGGGCCCTAGCTGGTCATCCGCGGGGAGGCATCATGAATGAAACAAATCGGACACGGTCAAAGATTATACATGTTGAGATGACTTGGTTTGAGCTGACATAAAGAAAACATTTGAGAACACCCACGCAATCAGTGTTTTCATGCATTGAGTTGGAAATCAGAAGTCAGGGTCCTGGTGTATGGATATGTCGGCCGCCCACACCAACACTGGACTCCCTGAACTAAAAACCACACTTAGTACCCTTAACACTATTGCTTCATAGAAAGAAAATATTAGAGTCCTAGTTCTGTGGTAGAACCAACCTCCCTCTGATACCAATTTTTCATGACCCGTCCCCCGGGGCCGGCATCGTGACTACCCCAAGCCCGCCTTCCATAGGCCAGGGGCTGGTGACTAGCACCAAAGGCGTAATTCCTTATAAACTGGGAAGGCATTTCCTTTATAAAATATAACACACAAAACTAGTGTACAAGTGGAAGAAAACACTAAGTAAAAGCATTATAACAAGTGTACAAAAGTTAAAGGGGACAGAAATACAAGGCCAACAGTAAAGTACAAGGAAAAGACAAACATGTATAACTAAAAAGAAAAAACAGCTAGAAGGGGACACGTAGCTCCTGGATCATCCACCATATATCCAACCTAATGGGTAGGTACAGATAGCCTCCTCAGCTCTCCATGTCCACCTGTCTCCTCTGGTTACCGACTCGTCGTGAGGTCCACCTCCGGGTACTGTCCTGTCCGCATACACTCCACCTCGATCAGCGTTGTCCATCGTCTGCATCCGACACAACGAGGTGAGGGAATAGCCCGTGTAGGGGTGAGTATAATGATACTTAGTAGGGACCTCGAGACCCTCGAGGTCTCACAAAATCCAACGACGATAAACCAAAATGTAAAATTTCAATGTATAACCATTACATAGGTATATGCCTATACATTTACCTAAGTTATCAGGTAACCCATTTCAATCATGGGGAAAACACAAAGGTCATTAACTCAGCTCAAACCAGGATTTTAATTAAAGAAACCACGGCTACTGGAGAACTCCTCCTCTTTCAAGAACAATGGTCCTGTCGTGAATCTGAGGTGCTACTCACTAACTTTAGACTTCTGAGGTACTCTTCCTGTAAAGTACCGCAGGTGTGCCGCCTCACACAGTAGCGCTCCCTGTCATGGTTCTGCCGCCTCACATAGTAGTGCTCACCCTGATATCCTACAGAGGTACTCCTTCTTTCAAGTATCGCGGGTCTACCGCCTCACATAGTAGCGCTCCTATTCCATGGGTCTTCCACCGCACACAGTACTTCTCCCCATCGGGCTAGTCAAGTCACTCCAAACAAATCGGACAAGCAGTCATCAGGTCTCAGCCAGCTACTAGGTCTCCATACTGCATATGATCATCTCCGGAAGGATCCGATCCACGATCTACAGGTCGATAATCCAAGTGTCATGAAGTCCCATGAAGAAGTATCTCAAATGTCCACCATGTCATAGGGGTCTCAATGCAATAGACATCACGTCAATTGGACGCTCAGTCTGTGAGTTATTAGCCTTTTTGACCTGGGATCCTGGTTAGTTTTGTGTTCTAACCAACCCAACCATATCTCAAATATCCCATAAACTCCCATGGGGTATACTAAAAGGGGCCATTTCTCAACGAAATTACCAACGCCACTGACGGTTCACAAATGGACGTCCGGTCTGAGAGTTATTGGCTTTTCCGTTCCAGGGACCCGATTGGTTTCGGTTTCGAACCAACCCGGCCATTTTTCCAAAGTCATCCAAAACCCACTAAGAGTATCACAAAATGACTTCCTCGTCATGAGAATCTCATTGTCGCAGATGGAGTGTCGATCAGATGTGAGGTCTTGAAGTTATTCACGTTTAAGTGAAACGGGCCCGGCCCGTCAAGCCTAGTGGGCTGGCGGGTCGGCCCGACCTGGTTCGGCGGGTCCGACCCGGCAGAGGGTCGGACCGGCCCGGTGATGCCTGGCCCGGCCCGGGGGGGGTGTGGCCTGTCCCAGTGGGGTGCGGCCCAGCCCGGCCCGACCTGAGGTGACGCGGCACGACGTGGCTGACCGCGGCTCGGCCCGGCTAGTCGAGGGGCTCGGTCAGGCTGGTCGAGCAGTTCGACCATGCTGGCACGGCCCGTCTGGGTATTGGCTGCGGCTCGGCCAGCAGGCCGAGCGATGCGGAATGGGGGGGGAGTCTTCCTGAACTAGCGACACCGACCGACGCCGCCCTCCTATCCGACCGGCCGAAGCCGGCCGGTCATCCCGGTGCGAGCGGCCCGTGTAGGCCGCTCTCCTCCCGCATGGCACCTACGGGTTCTGCCGCCTTTTCCAACCCAACCGGCTGAAGTGCTGGCCAGTTCGACCTCCGAAGAGGCCCGCAGAGCGTGGGTCGTGGTTCTCCGCAGTGCGACACCATGGGGGGCTGTGATTCCACCAGCCTGACCGGCTTTGGATGGCCAGTTCTTCTTCGGTCGAGCGGCCCGTGGATGCGGTCCGCAGTTCCTCTCAATGTGGTCGGCATACGGCCACCGCTTTCTCCGATCGCCGCCACCCTCTCCGTCACCATTGCCATTGAAATAGAACAAGGATCAATGGAGGGTCATCGGGTCGTGTTCATTCGGCCCACGCCCTCCGCGTTTGGCGGTATCATATGGACGAAGATAAAACATGGTTTGAATGAAGAACTAAGAAAAATTTTATTCAATTAATATTGAATTAAACTCCCTACCTCGCAATTGACGTCACATGTCGACAAGCTACGGAAGACGAGCATCACAGAAGATGGCGTTGCAGAGAATGGTGTCATCCCATCAACGTTGGAGGAAGAGTTGTTGACGTAGGCGACACTTCTCACGAGTGGTGTCTTCTCCCTTTACGCGGAGGAAAAAGAATATTGGAGAAGTCATGGAGCGTTCTTCGCCGAGAGAGTATGGAGTTTTTCATGGAAGAATAAAGCTCTCCTCTAATTCTCCAATGTTTTCCCCACCCCCCCCCCCAAATAATTTCCAAGGAAAATATTATATTAAGCCTCTCAATTTTTAAATGAATTTCCTTGAAATTAAAATTGTTTCAAAATGAGATGTGCCAATTAATTAATGAAGTAATTAATTGGTTGGGGTGGAATAATCAATGGGTGGATGGTGATAAATAATTAAGGGAGAAGGTGGAGAGTTATAAGGATTAATAAGGGGTTTCATGGGGGTTTAAGGGAGTTAAAGGAGGAGTTGAAGGGTTAGGTGCTCATTTGGGCCCCACCACCCTTAGTTATATCCTATCATGGGAAGTTAGGTGAGGTGTGAACCCCACCTCCAACTTCACTTTGGAGGAATTAACTTCCACTTAAAATAAAATTGTATCACAACAATTTTATTTAAGTCTCAATGAATCTCCAAATTTTAACTACCACATACGAAAAAAGGAAACTATGGTAATGGTCCCGCTAAGCGAAAATCGGCGCTGTGAGTTCATCGGTGCCCTCAGATTTCAATTCCATGTTCCGGTTCAAAAGATAGAAAAACCCATACGTACGTTTACTGAACGTACCCGAACAGAACCTCAGAAATTGATTCCGGGCACAACGGGCCTCGAAATCAGGCACCGTCAGAAACCACAGACTCATAAAATTTTAAAGTATTTTAGAAAAAAATTTCCTTGAAATTACTAAGTCTTTACAGGTACCATGAAAAGTTGTTAAATAAAATGTAAAATGTTTTGGAAAACACATGGTTGCGGAAACAATAATCATTAATAAGTTCCTAATGTTCATATAATATTGTTTGTATACAGATATTTTTTGGATAAGTTAATTTGGATTGTATCGACTACCTTTATATTGATTAATTATTAATCAATAAAGTTGTTTATACCATCATATATAGAGGTCAAAACACTTTTAGATGTATGAAACATTTCCAATAACATTTTATTTACTTAAGTAATAAGTAGAAATGTATTTTTTCATTGTGGTTTCATGGATATTAATGTTTTTACCATTTTCACATGTTTGGAATGAGAAAATTTAGAGCTTCATCATGTTGACTAAAGGCTAATGATATGTTCTTATTTGAAATTTAGTGACCTTCATTATAATGTGTTGGATCATAACTTTTTTGGAATGGTTAACCATTTATGAAATGGTTTATATTGTACTTTGGATGTTGTTTTAGAGATTGATATATTATTTCACCGTATGATGCATCTTGTTTTTGGGAGGAAATAGAAATAGTTCAAGAAATAAAAGAAAATATTGTGTTTATATAAACATATATGTTATTATATTTATAGAGAGTGAAAGGATATATAAACTCAAGGAAAATGGTCTTGAAACTAAAATTATTTCATATTATCATCATTTTTGATGATATTAATTACCTTTATTCACACCACTAGTTTATTGTTTTGTGGTCAAAAACATTCTCATGAACATGTTATCTTTCACCCCCCCATTTGAAATTGATGGTTATATTTCTCTTCCATATCCACATTTTCAATAATGATATATTATTTTAAAGATATGTTTTTTTGGGGACCATCACATTTCTTTTTTATTCATATTAATGATATGTGATATTGATCCTATTTATGAAGTGAGTTTTTTCAAAAATAGTTGATTTTTATATATCAATCCCTCGATTAAGGAGATCAAGTTGAAATTGAAAGGAAAGAATTTGAATAATAATGGGGAGAAATTATAACCCCCATACATATCCATAATTTCCTTTTATAATAAATTTAATTTTATTGTTATCATGCGTTATGAACATAGTTAAGATTATGGTACACACAACACTAAGATAACATATGTTATAAAAAAGACTGAGATTTATATCCTTTTAATAGTGAACCCATTCAGAAAATATATTTTATACATTTTATAAGATTTATTTTCAAAAAATAAATATAAATTATAAATTAAAAAGGTTGATATTATTTTATGGGTAATTGTTGGTATTTTGATAAGAAGTTTCATTTTTTGATGAAAAGTGAAAAATACAGCATTTTATTTCAAAAATGTATTTTCATATAATTTATTTATAGATTTATATTTTGTTTTTATTTGGTTTTAATATATAATCAGACCAATTTTATATCATTTAAACCCATTTGGGACATTGTATTTTACATTAAATTTAGACATAAAAACATAGAAAAATTTTCAACGTTACTAACTTAAAAACCCGATTTATCATTCTGTCTGTGGGATTAGCATTAAAAATAAATTTTCCACTTCTATGGATTGAATTTTGAAACATTTAAATACATGGTTTTAATTCATTTAATATTTTTATTGTATTAAAATAAACTTATCTTCTGAACAATATGATAAGTATAATTAATTAAAATTAATTACATTGGTTAAGGGTAAATCGGGTAATTAAAGTTAAAAATAAAATTATAAGCATTATAAAAATACCCTGCCACATGTAATAATTTTTCAGAATGAGGTATTATTCACGAAAATCATCATTGGGTTGATTTTATGGCATCTTGGAGTCACTTTGACGACTTTAAGCATTTTTATTATTTTCTTCTAAGTGATCTCCAATATGTCACACTCTTGTTTTTATAAGGATTACAATATTTTATGTTGTTATAAAGAATATATATTCGACTATAAATATTAATTTTAATTTTAAAATTATTATCTACAACATGGTTTTTTTAAATTTTTAGGAAATAAATAATTAACATAAAGTCTTGCACAATAATGATGCAGTAATTGCGTTATTAATGGAAATATAAAATAAATGATATTAAAAGTATCAAGATAAATATAATTTCACATAATAAATTTCACATTTTTTTAGATTAAATAGGAAAATTAGGGATTTATTAATTTTTTTTCTATTTTATCTTGTATTTATCGTATTTTTAAAAAGTAAATTAATGAATAGTGTGAAAATTAACACTAATGAAATTTTAAAATAAATAATATTTTATTAACTGATATGAAAATAATAAAAATATATACATCGGCCAGAAAATTGGAATCAATTTTAAAATTTAAAACATGACTCATTTATGGTCAATTTGACTTGTTATTATAAATATATTATGTTTTAATGAGTAAAAAATCCATGTTGACACAATAATTGTAAAAGGATTTAAATAATGGTTAAAACAAAAATATAAGTTTAAGAATGTGTCTTGAACATGTCTAAAAATTATTGGATGAAGATAATTTGACCCTTATCACATTAATATAGAATTTTAGTTCATTAATGAACACTTCTCCATGAAAATAACTTATATAAATTAATTAAATCATAGAAAGATACATAATGTCACTCACGTTGTATTTAATATAATTTATGTGTCCACATAGTGACAAAATAAATGAATGAATGAAAATAAATGTATATTTTTATCCTAATACCATTATATTAATTATAGAAATTAATTTTAATTTTTTAATTATATAATAACCTTAAATGTTTCTATAATACTAATACATTATTTATTTAATTAACAGAAAAATAAAATAATTGATTTTAAAGGTATTAATTTTGATATATTTTGAATTTTGAAATATTTATAATAAATTTTATAGTTTTTTAGGATATATTATACTTGTAATAAATCCTTATATTCCAATTAACACTTTGTCTTCATGTATTTAAAGTCAACTTAAAGGAATAGTATCAAATTTGACAATAATGATATTTTATTATATTAAGGCATTATTAAAACATTTAACAATAACAAAATATGTTAAATAATTACAAATTGGATAATTTATGATCTATAATGTCTTAAAATATTCGTTTATAAGACATTTGGAAGTCTTTTTCTCTAGAATATCTTTATAATGGTGTAATACATTGAGGATTTCTGAAAGTGCCCCTCACCTTAATTATAAAAGGGAACCTCCTCCCTCACTTCCTCACACCAAATTTAGACTTATATCAAGTAAAAACTCTTCCACAATAATCTCCAAACTTCTATCCCCAAATCCTATAAGCCCCACTTTGTGATTAAATCAAACCAATGAATTTTTTCATATAAACCAAATGTTGTTTCCCAAATAAGAGGTAAGATTCTTCAATGATCACATTAGTTTTATTTTATTATCCACTTCTTCATTAATTTTTATTACATTATAATATAATAACACCAGTATACTTAATATATATATATATATATTTTAATTTTAATGGTTCTACCTACGCCTACACAAACTTTCCTCAAATTGGTAATAAATTTTCTGTTCATGTACGACGAATTACTACCTCGCGAAACGATGTAATTTGTTTTTCCTTTACTACTTCTCATGGTTGTTAATTATGATGGAAATTATTATTTTTTATTATATATTATATATTTATTTTTTATTAATAATTATGTAATATTTATATAACATATACCTTCATTCTTTCTATTTTGTGTAAATATTATAATAGCGTTTGTTAATGTGTGGACTAACCCCACCTCAAAGCGATATGATTCGTTCACACTATACAGATAATATATAAAGGATGGTTTAAAAAATTATATTTAATATATATATATATATGATAAATTAATTATAATATTCATATATATCATTTAATTTTCATCTTTTAAAATGGTAAAGAAATAAAAATTTGGGTTCATGCATACGTATAACCAACCATCTACATTCATTTCCTCTCACCAATTTTTATCAAATTAAATATTTATATATATACTGAATATATATGTTATTTAAATCATGTATTACATTATGGTGATGATGAAATAATATTATAATTAATAAGAATAACAAATAAAAATTAACAAAAATACTCAAAAAACGTGACGATTAACACCTGAAATAGTAAAAATTGTGAAAGATTGTCAAGAAACTGGTGAAAAAATAATATAATAAGATCATATATGACATCATAACTATGAATAATGTTATTATATAAATTAATAAAATGGTTTAAACCAACGTACATGATTTTAAATAATGTAAAACTAAAAAAGAATTTTGGGGTAAGGGTTCTTTATCTCAATATTATTTCAATGGGACAAATGCCTTATACACTTATTGTCTCTTTTATGAGGTTTTTGTAAAAACCATGAATGTATTTTATCTGTATTATTATGAATATAATCTTATTTTAATATCAATATAATTTTATTTCATTCACAGGAATATCATTCTACTGATTACAAATTGATAAGTGTTTATTTCACAATCTCATCATTATTCGGGAATGTTTTTGTTTTTGTCTCTACTAGGGAATATTTCTCTTCCATGTTACTATTTTCTATAAATGTTTTCAAAAATGTTTTTACTATTCGACAATTATTTTTTAATGATCTATTTACCAATTTTTTACTCTTTAAAAATTTTTCTAAAAGAGATCTTCTTATAACTTTACAAAATAAGATGTAGTACCCCAATACTTTACCATATTTTAATTTAGATTTTTGTGATAATATAAACAAAAAGCGATTTATAAAAAACAATACATGATTACATTTTTCATAGTGAATTAAATTATAACACTTTTAGAGATTTTATAAAGTAAATTTATATGTTATATATTAAACTAAATATTTTCACACCCATGTAATATATTTTACATAGGAATAATAAAATAACAAACCCAATATTAGACATAAATTAATCTATTTTTATTAAAAGTAATTTTTACACATTTTGATGCAGAACAAATTTTAATTCCAAATCTTTACCCTTTTATAAATTTTATATAAAAAATAAACATAATCTAACACATAAAAACATTAAAATTATGTTAGCCTTAAATGCTGGTATTTTTTTGTGAAGATTCATTTTTTAATGAATTGTAAAAATTATTGAAATTTAATTCAAAACTTATTTTTCATATAATATAATTTATTGGTGAAACTATAATTATATTCGGTTTTGAAGTTTTATTAGATATTATTTTTAGAAATTTATACAAGTTAGGAAATTGGGATCGGTTTCACTTTGAAATTAAAGGTAAAAACATATCACACTTTTAGACATTTTTTACATTAAAAACTTTCACTATCATCCCACTTCTGGGGTGATTTTATAAATTGATTTTCTCCAATTATGTGAATTTTAATTGGAAAAATTAATTGAATATTTGGAATCATAATAATTTCTAATTTATAATAAGGTCACCTTTTTTGACAAAAAATATTAGTGTAAGTAATTAAAATTAATTACAATTATTAAAGAAACATTAAGTTTAATAAATGTCTAATCCTCTAATATAAGGGCCCAAATGACCTCTAAAATTGTCCAAAAAAACTTGGATGGACAAATATCATCTATAAACAATAAATAAATTAGTTTGGTTGGTTTGGTATGACTTTTTTTATGTAATAACATATTTACACCTAACTTGTTTCCAAATAATTCTATGTGAGTCCTTTTCCATCCCTATAAATATCCACCACCTCTTCTATTTCATCACACCACTCAAACGACCTAGGATCTACCAAGATATGCCTAAGTAGCCTCCCAAAATCCCTCCCCTAGAACATGAACATCCCTTTGGGTATAAATACTTCCATGAAATTGTTTTGATATAAACCACAAGAAGTTACCCGACTAAGTGGTAACATTTTCACTCAAACTCTTCAGTTACCCTTCAATAATACACCACATAAAATATATTTATTCCATTATTATATGAAAAAATTATAATAAATATACTATTGTGTTTTTATTTAAATGTTTCTACCTACACTTACACACACCTCCATCCAACGGGTAACGAACATGTTGTTTCTGTGTACATCGAACAACTGCCTCACGAAACGATGAATGTTCATTCTTTTACCACCTATTAAGGTGGCCATTATGATTGAAAATATATTTATATATTTTATATATGATATTTATAATATCTTTATACTTATTTAATTTTTATTTACAACATACCTTTAAGATTTCTATTTTTTTTAATACGGTATTTTCATTTGAGGAAGTGTGGACAATCACCCCTTAAAGTGATATGACTAGTTTATATCATACAAAAAACATACAAAGAACCATTTTAATATAAATATGTAACATATATAACATATATATCATACAAGAATTATAAAATATATTTTTATCATTTAGTTTTCATCATTTTAACACACCAAATAAATTAATGTACCGTCCATGGGTATGTACGACCTACCATCTCTATGAACGATGAACCTCATTTTTAATCACAAAATATTATAAACTACTATAAATACATTTTTACTGATTAAATATGATAATTAAGTGATGTTTAACATTTTTTACGATAATTAAATCTTGATCTATTTAATGATAATACCAATTAACAAGTTAAAACTTACTTGAGGAAACTAGGAAATTAACACCCAAAATAGTAAAATTAATGAAACTTGTTAAAAAATGGGTATTGAGATGTTATAGTAATTTAATATATGGTATGGTTAATATATTATTTAATAACATTTTTTTCACCACTATACAGGATTCTAAAGACCACACAACAAAAATGAAGGATATGGTAAGTGATTTTGTCTCTTTTTACATTCCATTGAGACAAATTTTGATATCCACCAATTCACTTATATTTGGTGTATATAATTCCCTTTTACATGATATATCAAAAATATATTTATTATTAAGATATTATATATTTCATTTAATTCATGGTAAATTATGATTTAAACTATTTAAGTGATATGGGACACCTCGGAATGTTTAAGGTTTATTTTTCCTTAATATTGTTTTAATGTCAACAACCCCTGTTATTAGTTATCAAGATTTGAGGTATTAATCAGGAATCCATATTATTTTGTCAATATAGATATTTTATAAGTCAAATTTTTAATTAAATATATCAGGAATGATTTGGACATGTAATACATAGGTTGGGGACGGTTTAAGGAATGCCTTATGGGTGGGGACAGACTAATGGAAGCCCTGTGATGCACAGATAGTATCATGGGGGGAAATACTCATCGAAACAGTTTAAACTATCCCTTGATATTAAATGTATCATTTTTAAGGTAAAAATTAAGTTTTATAATTAATAAATTTCTTTATTGAGAATTTAGTTACTATTTATCCATGATATTTTTCATTGACATGTATATAGATGAATTTCATTTTCAGTTCATTGATTTAATGGCCTGTGTTTTCATATTCTTATCATTCCTTATTGATATCTCCTTATCATGTTATTTTTATGAAATTTATTTTCCTTTCCATGTTAATTTATTCCTATTTATTCATTATTGGTTCCACTTTATTTACCCATATGGAGCATTTGAGCTCACCCATATTATGTTTCCTTTCACCAGGTTATGGGGAAGAAATATTTGAATATTCATTCATGGATGAAGTTTATTTAATTTTATTATGTATCAAGTTTTTATTTTCTATTTCCCAATGTCTTATGGGTATCATGTATGTAATCTGGCATTCCAAGGTAGTTAAACTAATCAGTAATTTAGGATTTGATTCCTTATAATCATTTCGATGTAATAAAATAATTCACCAGCTCTAGACTTCTATGGTTGGGTTATAGTAGTTGTTATCAAAGGATATTTATAAAAAACCTTGGAAACTAGATTTAGAAAATGTAAATTTGTGTGTACAACCATAAGTTATACATTGAGGATAAATATACATAAACATCCAAGATTTTTTTAAGGTGGTCATTATTTGGGTATTCCATGAAATAAATACTTTTCTAGTTAAATCATGTGGATGTGGTTCTTGAACAGATGTAACACGGTGTAATAACTCTGACAAGGTTTTCCAGGCCTAACTCAAGATAACCTAGTACATGAAAATGGGCCTTACAGTGCACCTAGTTTGAAACTCTCTAGGGGAAATGATTAGGGTGATTCACATTTTATTTACCTACCATTATGAAGGATTCAAAAGTAAATATTCCCACAAAGATACAAAAATTTTTGATTCTAATATCTATAATGAAATAATTTATGTTATTAGCTATAAAAAATTTGGAATTATATATTATGGGATATTCTAGTGTATTCTGTTTTAAGAAATGGTTCCTGGATGGATTAATGGTATTAATAATCATTGGAAATGAATTAATTACCCTCATAAGGATACCAATACTATTGGTACATAAATAGAGAAACTTTTGGAGATATTAGGGAAACTTAATCAGGTTATGAAAATAACCTTTCTTAAATGGGTAATCCTATTCCAAAAAGAGAATATCCTATGTTGTATCTCATTATGCAGTATAATCCCCCACCGTTTAGTGGGACTACTAATCCAATTGCCTTTGAGAAATGGATGATGTCTCTTGAGAAGATATATTCAGTCATGGAATGTAGTAGAAAGGAAAAATTTACACTTAATTTCTATTATATCCAAGGTTATTTTAATCAGTTACGGTCTTTGATCCATAATACTAGGGAGGAATAAAAAATTGAACCCATGAAATGGAGTACTTTTTAAGAGACATTATTTGATAAATACTTCCCTTGTGATCAACAAATTGAGATGAAGAGGTAGTTCCTTGGCTTAAAGACAAAGTTATAAGACAGTTTTTTGGATTATGAAGCTAAATTTACATGTTTGTCCAGCTTTGATACAAATTATATGCAAAACATGGAGTGAAATATCGACCACTTTTTGGAGGTCTTATGAAAAATATAGGAAGGGAATTAGGTTCTCATAATTTTTCATCATGTGAAGAAATAGTTTTATGTTCCATCAATATGGTGAAGTAATTATCAATATCATATGTATTTGAAGGAAACCAATAGAAGAATAGGTCTTATGAATTTCATGAGAAATTGTCAATTAAGAAGAAGGGAATGAAGAAATTCTTACCTTGTGAGATGGAAAAGAATTTGTGATCACTACAATGGAGGTTGAAGTTCCAAAAAATGTGGTGGTTGGTACAGTAATCCTATCATAAAATTTTTCCAATGCATTATTAGATTCTAGATGGACATAATAAAATTTATCTACATAGGTTTCCAAGAAAATTAAAATTTTCCCTTTTTATATAATAAGAGAGTTGTTAGTCAAAAATCCATAGGGAAGTATCATTATAAAAAATATGTATTGATTAGTTCCAATTATGACATATTATTGTTCTTTATGTGCTGACTTTATCATCTTATCTATGTTTGAATTTGGAAAAATATGCGATATGGACTGGATCTCAAAATATGATGAGCATATTTATCACAAAATAAAGGTAGTTACAATTTGTGAGGAAAATGTTGAGTCCCTCATATTTAAAGAACAAGTTTCCTAAAAATATTCTTATCAAGATCCACCCCTAATAGATCTATAAAATGATATTCTGGGTGAATAAGAGAAAACAACTGAAAGTCTCAATGATTTTAATCTTCAAATCAATGATTTTCCAATTATATAGTAATAAATTGACATATTTCCTAATGATTTACCTAGGCATCCCCCAGAAAGTGAGGTTGAATTATCCATTGATTTAATCCTTCATTCAAGGGAAATATCCAAGAATACCTATAGAATTTCCACTATGGAATTTGAAGAGTTGAATAAACAATGAGATTATTTCTGTAATAAGGGATTTATTCTCCCTTGTGTTTCACCATGGTGAGCCCATGTTATATTTTTTAAAAAGATTGGCAGATCCATGATGTTTTGCATTGAATATAGGGAAATCATTGCTATTAAACTAAAGAACATGTTTTGTCTACCTCACATTGATGAAATGTTTGATCAACTTCATGAAGCCCAATATTTTTCAAATATTGGTTTTTTTCTGGGTATCAATAATTGTGAGTGGATGAGGAGGAAATTATGAAGATCAGTTTTTAGAAGAGTTATGGACATTACATGTTTTTAGTAATTGTATTTGGATTGAATAATGATCCCTCTATTTTTATAGACATATTGAACAAAGTATTGAATAAATATATTGATGAATTTATTGGTATTCATTGATTATATTCCAGTGTATTAAAAAATATTTAAGAAACATCAGAATCACTTTCAGATCATTCTTACGAATCTTAGAATGGAAGAGTTATATGGTAAATTTAGCAGGTCTAATTTCTTGATTTAAGAAGTTTCTTTTATTGGCCACATTATCTCCCTGTATGGAATATCAATTTATCCCATAAAGGAAATGGTATTCAAAGAATTTCCATTAACAAAAAACATAAAAAAGGTATATAGTTTCATTGGATAGGAATGTTACTATAGGTGATTCATTCATAATTTTTTTGGTTGGATAACTCATTAACCCAGCTTACACGAAAAGTGGTTTAGTTTTATTAATGAATAAATATAAATAATGCATATATAAACTGAATATAAGATTAATTATTGATCCAATTCTAACTTTACCATCTAGATGTGATGGGTTTTTTAAATATAGTGATGCATCGATGAAGGGACATGGGTGAATCCTTTTGAAAAATGACAAAGTAATTTCATATTAATGAATTCCACTGAAAAACTATGAATTTAATTATCCAACCTATTATCTTGAGTTAGCATCTATAATATTTTCTTTGAATATATGGAGAAATTATCTCTATGGTGAAAAATTTGAAATAAACACAGATCATAAAATATTAAAATACATCCCCACATAGAAATATATCAAAATTAAACAAAGGTGATGGCTCAAGCTATATAAGGATTATGATTTCACAATACACTACCTCCTTCGGAAATATAATAATATGGAACATGCATTCATTAGGATGTTTCATTGAGTTCTAACTCAAATTAGGATTGGGAAGGATCCTTTGTTTAGGGGTCTAGTAAAGATGGATATAGGAATTTTTGAGTAAGGGGATACATAGATAATATTTCAAATGATTTCAAAACCATATTTATTAAATAGAACATAGAATTTTCAATCTGATGATGATGACTTTTAGAAGAAAATCAATGGAGTGAATGAAGGGAAATTAGTAGACTTTTTTTTGGAAGATGATGTTATAAAATTTAAAAAGAGGATTTCTTTTCCATCTATACCAGAGCTAAATAAATAATTTTTGGTTGATGAAAGTAGCTCAAGTTTACCTATACACTTTGGTAAGGAAAATATATATATGGACTTCAAGGAAAAATTTTGTTGGGATAACAAGAAGTGGGAAATTGTGGATTATGTATCCAAATGTTTAGTTTTTCAACAAGTGAAAGTTGGAAGGAATCATCCTAAATGATTACAACAACATATACCAATTACTTTGTGGAAATGGGATAAAATTACTTTTCAATTTATCATAATACTTCTAAAGAATTCTAGAAATAATGATGCAATATGTGTTACTGTTTATCATATAACCAAATCCCCACATTTTTTGTGCTATAAGAGAATACCTCCCTCTTGATCATATCACAAGTCTCTATATTAATTATGTTTTAATACATTATATCACACCTCTATCAATTGTATATTATTGAGACCCCAACTTTATATCAAAATTCTGGAGGAGTCCCTAGAAGGCTCTTGAAACTAACCTTAATTTGAGTACTACCTGCCATCCTCAAACTAATGGACAGTCTTAATGAAAAATTCAAACAATGGAGTACATTTTGAGGTCATGGTCACATCACTTTAATGTTATGTGGGATCAATACATACCTTTTGTGGAATTTTCATATAATAATAATTTCCATTTATGTATTAAAATGGCCTCGCATGAAGAATCATATGGAAATAGGTGTTGTAATCCAACTTGTTAGGATGAATTTGGAGAAATTAAACTCTTAATCCCATAATTTTTTGGTGTGACGATGGTAACGGTGAAGTATATTCAAGATCATATCAAAATAGCTCAAATTTGGCAAAAGAGTTATGCCGATAATCAGAGAGAAAATTTTGAATTCCAAGTGAAAGATGAAGTTTTCATAAAGGTACCTCCTTAGAAAGGTGTTATTAGGTTCAGTAATATGGGGAAAATAAGTCCCAGGTACATTGAAACCTTTTAAATTATTAAAAGGGCCAGATTCATTGCATATCGTTTAACATTGCCTCCAAATCTCTCAAAGGTACATGATGTGTTCCACATATCTATGCTAAGGTAGTATATTCCAGAACCAATGAATGTGTTTGTCTCTGTTGAAATAGATTTGGAAATTTAACATTATTATTTTGAATAACTCATCCATATTCTTGATGCTAGAGATAATGTATAGTGAAATTTGGAAATAATCAAGTAAAGGTACTCTTAAGTAATCACTAAATAGAGGAAACAACATGGGAACTAGAGGAATCTATGAAGGAGAGAACCACCAAAATATTTTTTTAAGTAGTACCCTTGAAATTTTGAGTATTAAATTATTATCGGATGGAAGAATGTATCACCTAAAGACTTTACAATATTTTCTTTTAGATTTTGTTGATAATATACACAACACTCAATTTAAACAAAAAACATAGTCACACTTTTCATAGTCAATTAAATGAAAAAACTTTTAGATAGTTTATATAGTAAATTTATATATATTATATATTCAATTCATTATTTTGACACCCATAAAATATATAATAGATTTTAATTAGAGAATAACAAACCTGATATTACACATAAATTACTATATTTTTATTAAAAGTAGTTTTGCATCATTTTAATGGAGAATGAATTTTAAATAAAATTTTTGACCATTTTATAAATTTAATAATCAAAAAATAACTTCTTATTTGTGATAGAAAAATAAAAATTATGTTTGGACTAAATTTTGGTATTTTTCGATAATGATTCATTTTTTAATAAATAGTGAAAATATTAAAATTTAATTCAAAACATCCTTTTCATCAAATTTATTTGTATTGTTAAATTATAATTTAAATTGGTGTTAATTTTTAATTGGATTATATTTTAATCAATTTATACAATTTATGTAATTCAGTTCAATTTACCATTAAAATTTAATATAAAAACATTTTAATCTTTTAGAAATTTTTTACATTAAAAACCCACATTCTCGTCCCAACAACAGAAAGAATTTTTAAGTTTTTTTTTCCACTAGTGTGATTGGATTTTGGAAAAAAATGATTCCATATTTTGAATCATAATGATATATAATATATAATATGGTCAAATTAGTTTTTTTACCATAAATATTAGTGAATGTAATTAAAATTAATTTCAATTGTTAAGGAAAAACTATGCTTAAGTAAGGACTAAACCTTTATCTTAAGGAACCTAATGATATAAAACATTTCCATAACCATTTTTATGTAAATATATCTTCCATATAAAGTCTAGTATTTAATTATTTTTCTTTGGTATGACTTCTTTTAGGTATGAACATGTGTACACCTAACTTGTTCTCAAAAATTCCAAGTGAGTCATTTTCCTTCCCTATAAAAGGCCACCACCTATCCCCATTCCTCAAAACACTAATAAAACCTAGGTTTTGTGAATATATTCACATATAAATTCCCAAAATCCATATTATCTACCTTTATTCCTTCTTTTATGAAGTAATACTTCTAATTAATCCTTTGGGTACCAACCAAAAGAAGTTACCAGATTAAGAGATGATGTTTTCTTTGAACATCCCCAGTTTCATTTCCATTATCCTCCCACTAAAATCAAATTATTCTATTATTATATAAAAATATTAGAAAACTCAAAATACTATGATGTTTTTATTTATATGTTTTTACCTACACTTATACACACCTCCATCTGATGGGTAATGAATATAGTGTTTCTATGTACGACGAACTACTGCCTCACGAAACAATGATTATTCATTTTTAAATTACCAAAAATCATAGTGGACATTATAATAGATACTCTATTTATATATTCTATATATAATTTTAATAATATCTTTATTCTTATGTAATTTTTATTTATAACATACCTTCATAATTTCTATCTTGTGTAAATTCAATAATTTCGTTTGAGGACATGTGGACTACCGCCCCCTATAAGGGATATGACTCGTTCATGCGATAGATTACTGGTATAAAGGATGGTTTAAAAAAATATATAAAATATATAAAATATGTATTATACTTTAATTTTAATATAATTATCTTTCATTTATTTTTCATTCATTCAATACAATAAAGAAATGAAAGTAGCGTTCATGCGTATGTATGGCCTACCATATCCATTAATGGTGCACTTAATTTATAATATAAAGATATTATGGATTATAAAAAAAAATATTGACTATATATTATAATTATTTCATAGTTTATATACTATGGATAATGATACTATGATTTAATTAATGAGAACAATAAATAACAAGTAAACACTTACTTGAGAAAACTAGGTAATTAACACCTGAAATAGAAAGATTAATGAAATTAAAAAAATGACTAATGAGATATTATAAGAATTTAATATATGGTATGGTCATGATACTAATTATTGACATATTTTAAACCACCATATAGGAGTCCAAATACCATAAAAAGGAACGATAAGGTAAGCTATTTCGTCTAAATTTACATTCCATTGAGACTTATTTTTTTATGTGCCAATTCACTTTTATTTGTTGTATACACTGCCCTTTGACATGATATATCGTGAAGATACTTATACTCGTTATATTATAAGTTTCAATTAATTCACAAGGAATTATGATTTAAATGTTTCAAGTGATATGAGAGACTTTGGGATGTATAATGTTTATTCTTCCTCAATAATTTTTTAATGTCAACAACCCTTGTTATTACGTTTCATACATTGAGGTATTATTGGTAAATACATATTCTTTATTCAACATGGATATTTTATAATGGAAGTTTTTTATTCAATATATGAGGAATTATTCGGATATTCAATACATGAGTTGGGGACCATTTAAGTAAAGCCCTACAGGTGGGGGACTGGTTAATACAGGCCCCACATTGCAATGATAGTCTCATGAGGAAAATGAGTTGGATAAATAGTATAAACTGATTCCTGATGGTAAAGTTTTACTATTCATAAGAAACATTATGTTTGATAATTAATAATTTCTTTTATTGACAATTCAGTTATTATTTATCCATGAGACTTTTTGTCAACATATATATGGTTGCATTTCATTTTCTGTTGATTTAATTAATCGAAAGTGTTTTTAGTTTCTTACCTTACCTTATTGATGTTGACTTATCTAGTTTTTTTATGGAATGTATTCACCTTTAGATGTTATTTATTCATATATTTTATTATTTCATCCACTTTATTTACCAATACTAATAATTTGAGCTAACTTTTATTATTTTTTATTTCAACAAGTTATGTAGATGAAATATTGGAATAAGTATCAAGGGTGAAATTAATTTAATTTTTTTTGTACCAGGTTTTTATTTTCTATTTACTAATTTATTATGTGTATCATGTACGTTATATGGCTTTCCAAGATTTCTAAACTGACCAGTATTTTAGGATTTTATTCCTTGTAATCATGCCAATTTAATAAAATAATGCACCAGCTCTGGACTACTGGAGTTAGGGCGTTATACAAGTTACATTATTTTTTTCTTAAAAATATAAAAGGAATTTTTGTTTTTAAATTATATGAAATCAATAAAATTTCCCACCATCATGATTCCCACATTTTTTGAATATTCTTTAAAGAATATACATGATTATATTAAAATAAAATATTTCTTTCTATAAATTCAAGTCCTTTTAAATAAATGATTTAAAACTTGTAAATATTTTCATCTCAATTTTATTTCTATGAGAAATTCCTTATTCACCACTTATTTATTTTATACGATGTACTTACCCATTGATATACCATATCTTGAATCACTTTATCATCATGGTATTAAATTTTTTCATTGATAATTATTTAATATTTGGGGGCTTATATTTCAAATATTTCAATGTGATGTGGGAAATTTTGATTTAAACATATATTTTTAAATATATTGTTTTATATATAAATAAATATTATAGATTAGTGTAACAACATATGGGGACCTTATAATGAAATCCTCATAGTTTGGGGGATGGTTAATAACAGCCCCTTGGTGCATGGGTAGTCTTTTGAGAAAAAATCAGTTTGTGAACAAACCCATCGATTTTCTTTCCAAGACAAATTGATGTGTTTCAACCTACATACATAAACCATTTAGTTAATGGAATTTATAGTAGGGGTTCTTGTTCTAGATACATGATTACTAACAATTAAGAATTTCTATCATTTGAGTTATTATTTATCCATGATATTTTTCATCGACATATCTATGGATGCATTTTATTCTCAGTTCGTTGATTAAATTGAATTTTTTTAGTAATATACCATGCCATATTGAATAAAACTAATATAATTAATGGAATCACGTGTTATATTAGTTATTTATATTTCCATAATGATTTATTCTATTCAATTCATTTTTTATTCTTCATTAAATACCCTTACTAAGAATTTGATCTCACCTTTATTATGTTTCATTTCCTTAGTTTATGAAAAGTAATCTTTTGAATGGGTTTCATGGATGTAGATATTTTAATAATCATATGCATTATTTTCTTGTTCCTATGCATTATGGGTTTCATGTATATAATATGGTTTTCAAAAATTTCTAAAATGATTGGTCCTTTGGGATTTTATTGCATTTAATCAGGATAATTTATCAGAATAATTCACACGCTTTGGGTTTCTAGGGTTAGGGAGTTACATTTGATAATTTAAAAATTACCATGAAATATCGAAAATATATGTTGAGATTTCATTAAATATGTTTTAAATGTATTTGTATATTCATAGTCAAATTCAGGATGAAAGGTGGGAGCATCATAAAAAAATAGTTAAGAAATTTCCGAAACTCTTCATGTAAAATAGTGGTTTTATACTTTTTAAAGAAATAAATACCATCATTAGTGGGAATTTAAAACCCAATATTTTCATAAATTCATACTTTTATTAATGTATCTTATGTATATAATGTTACTAATTTATTTTTTGAGTTGTTTGAAGGTGTTTTGTAAGGTTTATGGGGATTTTATGGAATTTTCTATTTGAGAACAGTTATTAGACTCTGTGAAACACACCCAAGGAAACCATGAAACTAAAATAGTGGGAACTAGGTAGGTGGAAATTTTGAAGCAAGGTTTGGACATCTTATGTGGCCACCGAGGAGAAACAATTTTATTTTAGACAATGGGTCTTATCATGGTTGTTGAATGGTTGGTCTAACCGTGTGATGAAATCATATGAGTTGTTTTTAGAGGCAGTGGATAATGCGTTGATAGTGCACCATTTTCCTATTTTTTGGAGTTAAAACAAGATTTAAATTTTTTGGATCATAATTTATTCACCTTTATAATAACTCTAGATGCCACATATCCTCTTATAAAACGAATCAATCTTCCATTCAAGGATTTTTTTGTGACTAAATTTGATTTATGATAATGTATTATGAGATCCAAATTCTATTTGGGGTAATGATACATTAGAAAGTGCTCGTACCTCATCATTTTCTAGAGATCTCTTCTCTTATGCTCCTTGGGAAAATTATAACTAATCCATTGGGGATAGATCTGGGTTATTTTTTGGATTTAATTATGACATATTATATAATTGGATGAAAGTAAAAATATATAAGTTTGTATCTTGAATATCTAAGATGGTCTTTTGGGGTTGTTGTTTCATTCTTTTTTTTCTAATGTTTGTGAGGTAGGTGTATTCTTTCACACTGCCACATAATTTGAAATTGAATTTGGGGTTTCAAATTCATTTAATTTATGGAAGTTATTGTGGAACCCTTATTTGATTTGATGAAAACCTCTTTAGTGATGTTTTCTGGGAAGTTTACAAATTTTTTGGTTATGTGGAAAGTTATTTTGGTTAATGATTTAAAAATTATGATTTAAAAATTTATAATTTGGTTTTGATTCATGGAAAAATGGTTGTGGGAAGTTTTTAAATAAAATTTATGTTTTAAATAAAATAAATACTTTAGGAAATGTCTTTTATTGGTAGTTTTTCATGGTATTTGGAATACATGTTTGGCGAGTGTTCATTTGAATTAGACATGACATTGTTGATGGGATTTGTGTCTTTGGGGAACATGGTGTTGGATACCATGTGATGACTTGGTATATCAATGAGTGACAGCTCGAGAGTATAGAACAATCACTTGTCCATATATTTTTTGATGTGTGAAATAGAATGGGTTATGTCAAAAGGGTTTTAAAATTTTTTGAAAGATATTTTTTGTTTCTTTCGTGTAAAATTTCGTTGGTTTGGAAATTTTTCAGCTAGAAAATTATTTTGGATTTAATATATGAAATTCTTTGGTAGGAGAACTATTTTTTCCATTTTATAAAATGATTTTAAAATTTTTAATTTGTTTTATATAAATTAACTAACATGTTGTATCCTAGTGATGCGAGTATGAAATTCATTACGGAAATCTTACTGAGTTTAATACTCACCCCTTTCTTTGGGACTTTGGTGGGTTTTTAGATATTGTATATCGATACATAGTTAATGTAATGGTTAACTAGTTAATTAGTGATGCATTATGATACCTTGGACATGAATTATTAAGTTGGAGATTGAAGATTGCTGGAATTTATTGTTGTATTTTTGGATATTCTATGAGTTTTTGGTTTTGGTTTCAACTTTGTAATATGGTATGGTTCATGGCTGTAGTTTGGATTTGTTTTCAGATGGTTATAATTTTAGTTTTGTTAAATTTTACTCATGAATCATATATTTTTTTTTCTTTCATATGGTTATATTAGTTTGGTAGTTTTGTTTTTAAAGGAAAAATCATCCCCCAACTATTTATGAATCCCTTGGAATTTATTGTATGCCTTTTTTTGTCTTGGGGATGTCACATAAGGCCAATAACTCCCACCGCCTCTTCCCAATCCAATGAGTGAGGGGTGGGATATTACATATATAGTCATTAGATATATTGATGGGAGGCCTATAGTCATTTTATATATGATAATTTTATATATGGTTATGACATGTAATTGAATCCAAAAAGATAAATGATGTTGTATGATTATTAGTAACATATTTGAAATAATGTAATTCCCATATAATAGATATCACGAGTATGAAATTAAATAATGATAATTTATTATAAAGATATATTTTTTTATTCTTCAAATTCCATTATAATTATTATTAAATAATATATGATATGTTCATAATATTCAGTGAAATATTACTATACAAAATTATTATTATAATTAAAAATTAAATAAACATTTATGATTGTTATGATAAAAATAATTTATGAAAATAAGTTATTTTTTAGAAAATAAAATAAAATTATTTTTTGGATTATCTTTAATAATTTAAATTGATTAATTTTTAAAGATGATTCAGAAAAAAATTAGTATTTCAATTCATAAAATAAAAAAGTAAAACTAATATAATTGTTAATTAATTTGAAATAATATTTAGAATAATTATTGTTGAATTTTTTAAAATAGAAACTATAATTTTGATTATAATATATATCTTCATTAAAATGTAAAATTTAATATGTTTAAATTTTGATGTTGATTAAATATAATTTGAATCTATAATTAGTTCAATTAAATTTTGTAATGAGTTTATTTTAATTTTATCATTAAAAATATGTTACCAATGTAAAAGAATGTAACCATGATAAAGGATAAAGGAATGTAAAAGAGTTAACATAAAATGTAATGAATTAATAAATTATAAAAAAATATCTATAAATCAGTGGATGAGTAAATGATCGACATCCAAATATTCTATCTCCGATTTTTTCCTGATTGGATCTAATTTCAAGGTAAAAAAATGTTCCTTATGAACTAAAAAATATATATTTGTAAATATGCCACTCATGCTCGGCAATAAAAGGTACCCTAAAAACTCACCTTAAACCCACACCATTCCATAATTTTTATATTCACTCGTGAGAAAAATAAATTCCCTAACATCAAAATCCATATTTTGGAACCTATGGTCACATGAAGACTCTGTATGTCCCTAATTTCTATTAGGCTCTCTATATCGAAATTCCAGTCCTCAACAAAAGTGTTATTTTTTCTATAATTATTATTCTCTATTTTCATTATACACATCTTGGTGAATAAATTTATTCCAATAAATAAATTATTTTTAAAAATTTTAGGATTATTTGAATGTGGTATTATTAGTATAAAATAATATGTTCTTACTTATCATATTATTTGAATGTGTTCATATTATGGCAGGTTCAAACACTAACATGAACAATGTTAAAATTTTTATGTAATTAATGAATAGGAAAACATAAATATTGGTAATAATATATAATGTTATTAATTAAATATTTATAAAAAGTTATAGAAATGTATCATTCCAATGTATATTCCTAAACTAATTCAATTATTTTAGTAATCAATATTCACAAAAATGAAAATTTTAAACATTTCAAGAAATAGGGTACCATAAGATCAATTAAATTATCTTGATATTCTTGATATATATCGAAAATTATTATAATAAAAATTTATTAATATTCAAGAGGTGATGATCTCATGACCTTTGAAGAAAGGCTTCAATTTTAACACAAATTAATGCATGGAAAATTAAATAGTTCATATAATAATAATTATTGTTAAAATTAACAATTAAAATGTGTGTAATGAGAAATTAATAATGAAATCTATTAAATAATATATATTTAAATATATTAGTCATAAAAATAAATAAAAACATAAATTTTTTATTTAAGGATTTCAAGAACCTCTAAGAAAGAAGATATGTTTGTTAAGGGTTTCCATTCAATTCTTACATTGAAATAAAAATTATCTAGCCAAAATTCCTATACAAATTTTTTTTCTTTACAATCCCATATATAATAAAAAAATCTAGTTATTTTTTGGTCACACATGCTATATTATCATTTTATAACCCATTGGAAAAGAACATAACTATATGGTTTCCTACAAGTGGATCTAACCTTATCTCAATTTTTGGGATTTTAATCATTATAAACTATATCCCTATTAATTACATTTTATAAGTATGTCCATATATAAAAAATTATTGTTGATTAATATAATTTTATTTTATATTTTAATATATTAAAAAATATGATAAAAGAATCATTTTTCAAAAAAAATTATATTCTCAATTTTTAATTTACAATGAATTTCGTAAAAAATTATTAAAATAATATCATATATTCTATATTCCACACAACCACATTCTGAAACTACTTTCATATAATATTTTTAAAAATTATGATTTCAAGGGTTACATGGTTTTCCAAAAAAATCATACATTAGAATTTTATAATACAATTCTTTTTTAAAAAACATAATTGAAAATAGAATGTTTATTTATTATTATGTCTTAAAATAATTTTAATATTATTATTATATATATATTTATCTATTTAAAATATACATTAACATTTATTAGTATTATTTCTTTATACTCTTTAATCAAATCATTTATCATCTTTTTATATAACGATGGTGGTCTTTTTTTAGAAATGGTAATATGACATATTTATTTATCATAAACTAATTATGTAGTGATAGAAATAATAAAAATATTATTTATATAGGAAACCTATTTGTGGTTAAAATTATGCTATTTGTAGGAGTGGAATTATATATCCCATCGAATCATAGGGTAATTCATTATATCTCCTGAGATGATAAGAATGTGACATAATGTGAGAAAAATCCACTAAATATTTATGGTATTGCGTAGTGAATCCAATCCACGATGTAAATATTTATACTACTTGATGATGGTCTTACCAATAATGTACCAACACCCTCCCTCCATATGTACCCCTCCTAGGATGGTAATTAAAGGAGACAAATAATGATTACAGGATTGCAAATAGAATCTAATCCACCATGCGAATTTTTAGACTACGTGACAATGGTCTTATAAATAATGTAATAAACCCCTCCCTCCATAGGTACTACTCCTCAGACGATGACGAATGAAGATAGAAAATGACCCCAAGTGTCCCACATTTAGTGGTCATCGAGTTGGTGAAAATCACCATGGGTATAAAAATATAAAATATATAAGGAATTAAAATATATTAATATAGTAATGAGAGAGAGAATAATAAAAAACCCTATAACACAATCATAAAATATAAAAAACAACCCCCAATTCTTGAACAATGTCAACAAAAAAATTAATATTTTCTGGGTAAATTATTAATAGACAAGTCATATGTTTGATACTCAACAATATCTCGTAAACCAAAGCTAAAAATGTTCATATTATTCTCCAATGTCCTCTAGAAAGCCTACAAAATAGCTTTCATATGTATTGAGAATACAAGTATAGTCCTTAGTAAATGACCCAATGTATCTTTTGAACATGTGAAAATTGCATACTAATTCACTAGTGAATAAATAATAGAACCAAAAATCACCAAAGTTGTTAAACCAAAAAATACTAGCCTCACTATTTCTTGATAACATAATCAGGGTTCCAATAATGTATATTTATATAAAATAGATAACAAAAATTCCATGTTAGAACATCACAACTTATTTTTCTCTCTCACACTCATGTGTCAAATGTTTTATTCTCTTAGTCCTTCAGTACATATCACATAAGAAAACGAACTGTCTTTGTTGTTGTCAGAATGAACACCTTCCTACCTCACACATAGAATATCATGAATCTGGAGTGAGCTTAATGAATCTTCACATTGAATATATCCAGTAAACAACTTATAAATTACATCACATCTCACCTGATTTCAATTAGGTTATCAAGACACTACTCACCACATATCCCTAGATGTATGGTATCATGAATGTGATAGACATTATCATTTGTCCCTCATCCAACCAGGCATGACTATATAACATTTCACATCACATCATGACAACATCAAACACATATCTACCAAATAATATTCCAATATCCTCACTCTTAAAGTAATAGTGAGGAAGAGGGGGGAGAAAGCCAAATGTATCACAACCAATGTCAATTTTTTGTAAAATACTCAAAACCCAAAAAAATGGGTGTTAGTAAGGTTAACCAACTCATATGTTGTTCATATATATAAATATAAATAAATACATTATATATATACTGAACACAATACCCAACCAAGGGGTTCACAAAAAACACACAAGACCACACCACCACATGAACACTTCACCTCTTGTTGGTCATCACAACCAGTTAATCTCTAAATGAAACATACCCTATAACCACCACAAAAGACCAAAATTCTAACATTCAATTAAAAAGTTCACCATTTCAAGGAATTAGTGAGTTTTAATTAAATTTAATTAATATGAAAATTCATTTCAAAAACAATAAACCCATTTATTTAATTTTAAATTCATTTAAACCAATTACCACATGTCAATTTATTCATGTCTAATTCATTTACCAACACACTGAATTTCTTTTCAATGTTATAAATTATTCCATGGATTACCAAGAAACTATCATAATCATACTGATATATAGATCACATGTCATACATCAATAATAGCATTAATAGCATATATTTTTAGCCATATCATTATAAAACCCACACAACTTAACCACCACACATCTTAACCACCGCAAATCACAACCACTAAACTAAAAATCCACTATACAATGAAACCACCCCACATTACAACCCCCATACAATACAACCATTGTACAACACAATAACAATGTGTCACCACCAAAACATCTCTATGAAAATTCCCACATACTCTCTCATGCCAACCAACCATTGAATCATTAGCCCATTTATTTCACTACCCATCCAATCACCACTATAACCACACAACATCCCACAAAACAGCAGTAAACACAATAAACACAATTATATAAATCATCACTTATCAACTTATAAAAATTATATTAAATGGATTAAATTTATTTAATTATTTATTTAGCATTAGTATTATAAAAAAACAAAATTTCAATGGAAAATAAATTATATATACATATATACATTCTTAACATTTATATTCCATGTGATAACCACAAGTAACACTATAATAGTCACTCATAAACATTCACTACTAATCAATCAAGGATCCAAACAACTATGTTTTTTAGTATGAGAAAAAACATATATAATTTCATCAGTAATATCATAAATTAAGTAAGAACATGATATCCCCCCATACTCTTAAATTTTTTATCTTTCAATTAATTATATTTATTAATATGAAACTGTTTATCTACCCAATGTAAGAAAAACCATGGAATCCCTAACATGAAAATAAATAAGGATAGATTATGGACTCTTACCTCAAAATAATGTTTTATATTTCCCTAGGCATAATGAGGTGAATGAGAAAAGACTCAAAAACCAAAACCACATTAGGAAACCTCATATAAAACAAAACCATACCATGTTATCATTAAAACCATAGCCCAAACACACCCCAAACCAATACAACATCACAAAAATGAATCCCCGAAAAGATAATGAAAATAAATAAAGGGATATAAAGAAGAATTCAAAACCAATTGCCAAAAATGGCATATGGACCACAAAGATAATTTCTTGCAGAATGTGGATGAATGAAATTTCAAAGATTCATACGGTTCATCCAAATAAAATTATAACTAAGAAATAATGGAGATAATTTTTCCAAACAAAAAATTCATAAATATTATATGAAATAACTACATCACATTGTGAACATAATATTATCGACATGATTTCACAAGGGCCCATGATATTCATGTTTTAAATTGTATTTAATCATTCAATTTCCCATATCATTCAAATATTTATAAATTCATGGATCAGGAAGATAAATAAAAAAAATGAATTACACTTTCACATAATGAATTTATTATTCATAGGATGCCTCACTCGAACAGAAGACGTGAATCACAAGGTTCCAATGAAGAAAAAACTAACTCATATTATGAATAAAATTTATTATTTGAACCAAAAACTACAGTTAATGTAGCTATAAAATCCCCTAAAACCACCTAGGTCCCCCTCTAAATGAATTTAAAACCAAAACCTGAAATATAATTTTTCACAAAGACATGTATAATTACATTAGTTAAATAATAAAAAATTCTTATCCAAAATAATTAAAACCAAAGTCACATGAAAAAGATGGTATAAAACTCCATATTAAGAGGTACCAAATAGGGATCTCATTAAACCTAAAAACCCACTATAAGCCAATAATTCTAATCCAAATCATCAAAAATAAACCCTCAACAACAACATCACCATCCCTTAGTGGGAACACAACTAAATCATCTGAAACCATCCACAAGAAACTTCTTTTCCATAAAACCATCCACACTACAATTTCAACCTCTTCAAGAATCATCCCATGAACTACTATTTACAACACAACACAAGGATAATAATGAAAAAATCAATGAAATACACTACATATATCAACATTTTATCAACATTGGATAGAACTATATCACATGCATGGTAATAAAATGTTCCAATGTATAATTTTTAATGACTAGAAAAGAGTTCTGTCAACTTTATAGGATTTCAACTTCTCCAAACAATACATGTATGAGAAAATGGAAGATATCATAAACCACATGGTACAAAAATCACATCATCAAAGAAAAAACTAAAAAGAATATCTCAATAAAACTCTAGATATTTGGAACACATATCCATCTCACATTCCCATGTAATATCCTCCAGGGCACAATTATTAGAAAACATGTGAACCAAATGGATTGATCGTCCATGTTTCACCTTATCTTGAAAAACCTAGACCACTACAAGTCACTCCACATACATACCATCATCCTAGATTTACAACTCTCTCATTTCAATGATATGAGTCGTTATGAAGACACCAAAAATATGTGACAACATAACAACATTAAGAATCATTCATAACCATGGGAGAAGTGCCTACTAATATGTTACTTTGACCCAAACCCTCAAAAGGTACATCATGATGAGAAAAAAACATAGTCCACATTCCAAACATCTGCTTCCCTCATTTAGGAGAATACCTGAAGAACAAGATGGTCTGAATCCTAAAACTCCAATGGAATCATACTTTGATCACAAAATTCATTATTATAGTCATAATTCACCCCATCCTCTCTCATACATATTAGATCATCTAGGTTTTACTATACACCACATGATGTCCAGGATATGCTGACTTCCCAAACATCACCCTTGTTAGTGGATAATGACATGACCTCCCACACAACACCTAAAATAAATCCATGCTAATGGGTGAGTGATAAATGTTAAATTTTATTTTGAAAAGACAACCAATGATAATACAATTTACTATTATCCTCAAATGTATAAGAGACATGATCCCATGAAATAATCTATTTTATGGAGAGTCTGTTATATCTTCCCATCTATTTGATGGTGGAAAGATGTGTAAATGTGTAATGGGGAGAAAAAAGAACGCTAATATCACCACCAGAACACTCAGGTAAGATGACGACATTGACTAGAGATTATGGTACATAATTCCCCACAAATCCTAACCACATTATCCAAATAATTCCTCACCAAAACATCAATGACACTTAACACACATATAACTAGAAAATTTTCGAAATTTTGTATTAGTAAAAAATCACAAAATATTTATCTCATTTACCATAATAAAAGAGTAACATGGTGATGAAATCTAAAAAATCGATCCAAAAATTTTTCATTAGTAATATTTGAGGGATGGAAAAATATTTTATGGAATCAGTGCTCAACATTCTCTGGCTACAAAACCAGACACACTTTTACAAATTCTACCACCATCAATTGCATCCCCTAATACCAAATTAATATACTAAATCAATTATAAATATTTTTACCTATGTATATTCCCCTAATTATGAGTAATAAAACTCATAGATAAAACCCTCTAACACATCCAACAAAACAGAACAGAACTCCCATTAATAAATAACTGATTCTGACCATCCTATGATCATCCCTCTAAGCATCACCATAACCAAACAATTAATGCATCACCTAACCATTGATTATTCCCAATAAAAATCGTCAACTGGACACATAAAGGGAGATTCCATAGTCATAGGATAATTTATACCATGTGTACTACTCTCTCCAATGACAAGATGCATTATTTGATGCTCCTGCATCCCTTCTAAATATTATTAGACTTCCAACTAATATCACCCCATGACATTCAAATAAACACATTAGAAAAAATATTCCCTTTTCTCAAGATGTTATAGTCCTATAAATAATAATTGTGATTAAAATATATCCATATTTTTTGGAATATATATAGGTCTTTTTGAGAGAAGACATATTTTATGATCTTGTGGTATGTGAAAACTAAAAAACCACTCACTGATACTATAATTTCACCATAGCCTTAGTGAAAACATGACTTCCAACAACACTATATCATGGGTTAAATAGTTATGATTATAGGGATGTAACTAACTATACCCATAAAATATTAGTAGAAATTACTACTTTAAAACTCATCCTTTTACTATAAAGGAAGAACCACATAAAAACTTGATCATCACACCCTCCTTCGGAAACTAAAACACTGGAGAACTGACCAAGTTATCCCTCACCATACTAAACACTTCTTCGCATAAATCAGTACATATAAAGACCTATTATTTCCTAGTCAAATTAATTAGTGGGGCTATAATTCAAAATAAATCAAACAAAACCCTTTGATAATATCTATGTATACCAAGAAAAATTTAATTATTTTCAACATTCTTGGAAGGTTCATAAGAATAAAATTCATTGATATTCGATGAGTCTATAGAAAAACCTTGTTGGAACACCGAATTCCAAATATAATAGACCTATTGCATATATAATGTACAATTGGACAACTTACATAGAGAAGGTTGTGTCTTTGTACCCTCAAGAAAACTATGATATTCTTGGAATTCCCCACCTGACAATGAGTACATCACGATATCATCAATGATCACTAAGATGAATTTTCCTAAGAGAACATAAAATATGGAGTTCATGAGAACCATGAACATGACTAGAGAGTTTATAATATTGAATGACGTGAAAATGAACTCAAAGTTCCCATACCTGGACCTAAAGGTAGTATTCAAAATATCCTCAACATTCACCATCTTCTAGTGTTATAAAGACCATAATTAAACCTTCTATAACCAAACTAATACATTTATATTCTATAATACATCAATGATAATCATATTTTTGTAATAGTTCTTGACCACTATATCATTCATCCTATAATAATCAACACAAAAACTCAAATATATCTTCCTCTTTCTTAGATAAACATTTTGCAGAACGCCAAGGCGATATAATTTTCTACATAAATACCCTATTATTTATATCATAATCCTATAACATACACTCGCAAAGCTATGTAAGCTCCATTAAATAAAGATCCATTGAAATTGAGATTCTTCTAGCTGTAACTCTATCCCAAAATGATGTCATGTCAGGGGGTTCCTTAATTATCATAATGGGGAAACATATTGGAACTCCAACACAACAATAGGTACATCCCCCAAGTTATCATCTAGTGAAATATACTCCAACTATTATAAAGAAGGATCTAGTTTTATACCACCCATCTAATAACCTCAGTCACAAATGAATGCCACTCAGCAAATATCTACATCAAAAAAACATTCATCTATAAATAATTGATGAACTAATGAGATTAATATAACTAATATATGCCAAGGATTAAATCATATAACTATGTCTATAGAAATATTAAATATCTAGATGACTTGTGTTTTCCCATCACCTGTTTACATCCCCAAAACACATCAAACAATGTATCCAAGCCTCCAACTAGTGTAGATATCACTACTGGAACTGGAATTGTATCTAAATCTAGTCCTAAGGAATTTCCGAAATTCAGATAATGATATAAGAGTGAGGTTCCTGAATCAAAAAAGAAACAAACTAGAGTAGATGATAAACTGATCATAACTCTAACAACCTCTTCCACCTCTTCTATTGTTAACACTAACATGTGCTTCTTACCACACCTAAATCCTATTCTTCACAACTTCAAGCCTTCATAACCATGTTTTTATTTAGGTCCCTATAGATTGGGATTATCATTATTCTTCCCCCTACCAAAACCATCTTACATGGGCTGATGAATAAGAGCTAATGGTCTCTTCTACTGAAACTACCTTGGATCCAACAACAACTTCTAAATAAATGTGTCTAGATTAACCATCAAAAACTGGCCTTCCCAAGTAGTCATAAACTGATCCTAGAAGTGGATATGTACACTAAGAAGAGAAAATGAAAATGGAGAACCCCTAGAAGATTATAAAAATCCACCTACCCTATAAGGATGGTAAAATCCCTATCATTTCCAGTTTTCCATTATCCGCAATTTCGACTATTTGAATGTATCTGGCTCCTAAATGAATATCAACACATTGATACACCATGATGGATATTATATAGAGGATAAACACCCAAATAAATCATATTTTTGATATATTATACCTTTTTCTATATCTATAGGTATATATAAAGAATGCACACAAGCCTCTAAATATGATATGTGGATATAAATCCTCATCTAGACATCACTCGATAGAATCCTAATTAGAAAAAACATATGGGAAAATAATAGTGTGTCCTTTAACTTGATCCCAAGATCACACACACTATGGATTCCCTACATAATATAGATAAAATCTTACTACTTGACTTCCTTTTTCAGCATCAATAATAATTCTGAATGAAAATCCTTATAACGGTATTACCACAACACATTAGCCTCCTTATAGTTACTATGAAAATTTATCCTCCACTGATGCAAAACTACCTATAACTGAATAACTACCAACGGAAATTAGATCATATTCCGAGATCGAATCAGAGTGAAGGAAATATGGATATACTTCATCCATTGCTCTGTATCCATATTAGATATGTTCCACTCATACTTCCCCAATCACTAACATTTAATGGAACAAAATCTTCTTTAATGGATCATCCTCTTATATTGGACGGATCCATAGATTATCAATATTATTATATTTGTTTTAACTCAACCACCAAAGATACACCCAAAAGATTTCTAGGATACATTCCTGAATATCTTAGAGAAATATTATTCCAATTAGAAAGGAATTTGTTAACATGATTTTTTAAATAAATAATTTATTCAATTAATGTAACAATATCATCGCAATTATGTGATCAAGATAGTAAATCGTGAAACTTGTACCTTTCCTATGTGTATATCCTAATAATCGGTCTACCCCACTCATAAAATCAATAAAAAATGATTACATTCATCAAATCATAGGGGCCCTAGAATCTCAGTTTCTAGATGGTCCCTTTGACCTATTTTATTCACTATGATCAATTGTAATAATTTTACTTCTAGAAAATATAAAACTCAAACTTCATAACACTAAAATTAACCTTATAACCCAAAAAATATATGATACCAATGTAACATGAACCCCAACATCCATATGTATCCCTCATGTGATGAAAATTAAGAAAGATAAAAATGACCCCTATATCCCACCTCTAACAGGCCTTGGGTTGGTATAAATAAAAATGCGTCTAAAAATATCACATAGAGAAAGTAATAAACTTTATTAAATAAGATGTGGATATAAGATAAATATCCATCAGACTATTAAATTATATAGTATAAAAATAACCCCAAAACCATCCCACAATATATGAATAATTTCAACATAAAAACAGTCTCAATGAAAAATAACAAAAAGAAAAATCATGTGGTATCCACTAAACAAAATCTCCAAAAAAAAGATAGAAATATCTATCTATTCCACCTATCCCCTCCTAGAGGTATTATAATTAGTTTATATTTATAGAGGAAGAATGAAAGTATAATTAGTAGGATAAAACCCAAGGTCTCTAGTGAACAAGTGAAAACAACGCACTAAAGAACCAATAACTAAATATCAAAACTAATAAGCACTTAAGAAGGTTAGCTAACCAATCATATCCTTACCATGGTTCACTCACCAAATCTCACATACAATATAGTAACATAATATGAAAAACATAAAAAAGGATCCACACTACCAATTCGCCATTATTTTCTACTTTCACACAACCACATAGAATGTATTATACTCACATTCCATCCATGCAGATCACATCACCCAACCATCAATATCTGATGTCAGTGGGAACTCATCACTAATTACCCCACCCTTATTAACTCTAGTATCACATGATAGAATTCGTAACCTTCACATAACACATCTCTTGTAGAAACATAGGGCATCAAATCACATTAATCCCGAAGAGACATGACCCATCACACATTACCTCATCACATAACTAGAGTAGTAGATTTTCTTGACCTTGAGGTAAATCAACCAAATTCATTACTCCTATCAGGAATGATCCCCCATCATATTTAGAATCACAAAATAGCCTCATAAAATGATATCTCTACTAGTTAATCTTCATAACTAACCTGCATCATCACTATTGAATGAATAATGTGGGAGAAGGTGTAACAATCCATTTAAATCACCATAATCCTAGATGTTTGGTAAATCACACATAACAAAAAACATTTGGATTTTTAAAGGTTATCCAAATCAGGTGAGACATATATAAAAATAAAATAAAATATATGATATATAGATAACAAAAAATACCCAACCTATGGGATCAAAACAACTGCACTAGAATACACCACCACTACACCAGGACACCACACGTCAACCATCACAATCACTACCACTAGTAAGTGAAACACACCACCCAAATAACACAAAAGATACATATTCCAAAATTAAATAATTGATTTCACTATTTCACAATATTTTCATGTCTTTCTAACCCTCATTTACATGTCAATTGATTTCAATAAAACAAAACCAATTCATTTGACATTCATTTCATTTATGAAAATTACAACATATTAGTTTTAGTACATATTATTTATTTACCAACCCATGCAATTTTATTTCATTATTTTAAATTATTTTATTCCTAATAGGGAAACAAACTAAACCACCCCATAAAATAGCTCACCCATCTCACATTTACAACCACTACAACACTACATCCTCCCAGCCATCACATAAAAAAAATTCTTCTCAATATCAACATATCTCAACCACTGCATAGTATAATCATCATAGAATGAAAACAAAAAACATCACAATTATTGTGCAATACAACCACCATGAAACACAACCACTGACCAACACCGCCACAACACCATTAGCCTACTCTCCACATCATATCACATGCCAACCAACCATCACATCACTACCCAATTTTTTTTAACCAAGGTAGTCACCACTGGAATTACACAATAGACCGTGAAAAAAGGGAAACAAAACATGAAAAACCACACAAAGTATCAAATCCTAGTTTTAATCATTTTTATTTGGTTGATTACATTTTATTACTAATTTATTGAGCATGGGTATTCTCAAAAACCCAAAATTTAAATGGAAGACAAATTAATAACCATATATTTTTTATATTATTTTTATTTTAGGTGATAATAACAGGAAACATAATTGGGATTGCACATACATTTTAACTAATTAACAATCAAGTATCCCAATAGTCATGATTATATGTATTGTTTTTAACATGAATAATATTGGAAGTAATTACATAAAAGTGGTTTAAAGATTTAATTTTTCTCCATCCCCAAAAATTTATATTTTCTAATTAATTTCCTTTATTAATATGACCATAAATATAGAACCATTAATTGGATAAATCATGTAATTCCCAAACATTCACCTAAATAATGAGAGAAAGAGGGCCCACTACATCGAAGAAGCCTTCAAATTTCATTATGCCCAAGGGAGAAAAGGATAAAAACTCAGAAACCACAACCACAATAGGTATCCTCATATCAAATTGATCTATCACATGGCATTAGAGTTTCAACCCAAACAAACACCATACCAAAACAACATCACCATAAGGTATCCCTAGAAAATGAAAAAAAATGAAATAATGGGATGGAGATAATAACTAATAACCAATCACAAACAAACTATCTCTAGAACATGTACATATACATAATAAATAAAATGGTGGGTAAACCTCAAATGGCTTATAGGGTTTTACAAAAACTAATTTTAATTGAGATTTTATGGATCAAATTCATGAAAATATCAATGTTATAAAACAGAAGTAAATCATGTGGTTCACATCCTAAACTACACATTCATGGAATGAATTATCGCAAGGCCATGCAATTAAATATGTATATTGGATTTAATGGTTGAATTTACTGTATCTCACACTTCCAATGACGTTCATGTACCCTAAGATAGAATTAATACACATTCTAAATTAACATTTTATTTCATTAATCCATTATACATAAAACCCCTCACCCAGACAGATGCCATGAATCTCTAGTTTTACATTCCATGAAAGATTAACTCATATGGTTAATCCTCTTCACATAGTGAAGTAATTTATATAGTTCAAATGATGCTCCAAATTCTATTTAAACCTCCTTGGTCCTCCTCAAAATATCTCAAACACACAAACTAGAAAAATAACTACATGAGAACACATAGATCGTTACATATGATATTTGATAAAGTAAATTATTTTTAAGGATTATATATCTTCCAAATTATTATTATCAATATCAATTCTTTATATCATACATATGTTATGTTTTCATAAAACATGATAGTTGGATCTTGTTTTTTTTCCTATGAATCGTTTATTTTGTTATGCACAAATCCATATGAATTTTGGTCATTTTTTTATTGTGTATGAATTTTTTATGATCATTCACAATGATTATAGTGTTATAAACATATTTTCAACTTATTCCCTATTCTAAAAATAATTTATAATCACTTTTATTCACCCTTTACAAAGAATCTATGCGCACCTATTCTTTTGTTTATTCTACCCATTATATGAAGAAGATTATTATCTAGGGATTTTTGATAAGTCTATAATGTATTAATATTTTTAGGTGGACATAACGATGATTTTTTAAGAAATAATTTTGGTATGTATCTAGTTTCTAATAAATCAAAAAATATAGATTATGAGGACTATTGTATTCTGATATGTAATGAATATTCATTTAAAATGATGTTTTGGGTTTTTTTAATATGGTTCATTTCATGATTAATTATCTAAAATAATTTTTTTTGTGGGAAGGGGAGCACACCAAAGGGAGCCGAATGACCTAGCGATCCAATGAACCCTGTATAATGACCTAGTTTATCTAATGACCATACATTAGTCATCCATAATGAAAGGATGGTGATTGATTCTATGGTAATATACATCTAATAAAACAATCCTAAAACTGATCTAATTAATCAGTAGTTATGGATTTATCAATTAATTTTTATCAAAAATATTTTGACTTCATGATATATTTAGGTGATTATTATCCATTTCTATAATAAAAGTCAGTAAAATAGTATGATAATATATATTATACAAATTCTCTATGATTTTTAATTACCACCCATATCAAAAAGACATGGGTATAATTATTTTATTATTTTATAGTCAATGGAACACAATTCCCAAAAATGGTGTGATATAATGGTTTTCATTGTAGAACGTAACGTTGCATCAGGGGGTGGTAGTAGTTACTAGACAACTATAATCAAATATATTATTATAATTTAATATATAAAATATATTATATTATTACTTGAAATACTAATTAAAAAAATAATATATAATTTATAAAAAAATTTAAAAATAAAAATTCTAACATTACAGGATTGATTCAAGAATAGTCCATCAAGGATGTTTCTTTTTCATTCTATGATTCTAAAAAAACCTAATTTACATTGTAAATTTATAAATTAATTTAAATATAATTACATTAGCTGACATAATGAATTTAAAACTCAAGATATTAAAAAATCGTAAAATTTATAATTTATACTACTAAATGTAACATAATTTCTATATAAATTTTTTATTTTAATATTTAAAAAATTAAATATTATTTATGAGATATTTATATATGTCGTACAGGTTCCCTTCTATGAAAATGTTTTATATATTAATAATTTTTTAATTATTCATACTTATTTCACTATAAATTAACTAATATTTCAGTTGGTCACTATGATTATCGATGGACTTAATTTATAATTAAGAGAGGATAATTGAAAAAAAGTAATGGAAATTCATAACACAATATAAGTTACAATATTATTATTGTTGTGGTATTTTATAATAAAAAGGGTTTTGATTTGGACCCTGATTTGGGGTTTTATATGGAATTTATTTCTTCCATTTTATGATTTGGTTAATGTCACGACCCATCTTAGAGGGTCCCATGTTGTGACTACCACAATCCCGCCTTCAATAGGCCAAAGTGCTGGTGACTAGAACTATGTAGTAATATCCAACAAATGGGAGTCATTTTCCTACATACATGTATTCATGCACCCATCTCCAAGCCACAAATTATTAAATGTAAAAACACTAAGTAAAAAATGCATGCGAACCACTATTATCCCACAAAATAGTACAACAGTACGTATAGTAATTTAAACAGGGTTAGAATACAAGCCCACCAAAAGAGTCTGTAACCACAAGTCTAGCCAACAAGAAAAAAGGTACTAGGACTACTATCTGAACTACCGAAACACACCTCGTCTATCCATCCATGATAAGAACTATATGGTCCTAGTCCACCTAGGGCTCTGTCAAAGTTTAGATCGTATGTAAAATACATGAAACATGTGGGAAAATCCCATTCATGGGTGAGTAAAATAGTGCCCAGTATGACACCCTTGAAACCACAAAGGAAATACCATAAAGAAGATGGCACATAGAATACCAAAAAAGGGAAATACTAAGAATAAAATACCTGAAAGAATACCAAAAATAATGTACCACATATAATACCACAAAATATAATTTCCACAAAGAAGATACCACAAAAAATACAATAAATAATATATATAATCATCTCACATTGGTATAAGTTGTTAGTACTCATAACTGGATTATCAGACGTATCTTAAAAGACACACACTGTACATAAGACACATAGTCTCATTAAGACACATAGTCACTATAAGATACACAACCATGATATGACTCACATTCTCTATAATACACATAGTTTCCATAAGCCACATAGTCTCAAGGTCACAGCCATCCACATGATTCTTTTCACAATATGCTCATTCTGGGAGAACTCACTCCTCAAGCCAATAGGTCTTATGAAAGGTTCCACAAAAACCCATTCATGATTTCTTGAAAACACCATCTCACTAAAAGGGTCCCAATGCAGTTGGAGACTCATAAAATGGATGCATGGTTTGAATGTTATGACAGTTTGAAGGATATAATATGCAGACCCAGGTCTAACCTAGCCCCCCAGTCGACCCGACCCGCCAGACGACCCAACCATGTTCGGTTGACCTGAATTGTCCTGGACCATCATGGTTCAGTGGTCCTACTGGCCTATGAGATGTAGGGCCACCTAGCCCAGCCCACTGGGCTACATCGACCAGCCCGCTAGAGTGTGGCTCAGTCCTGCCCAGTCAGTTCGCGTGAGCCGCATGGCCGGCTTACCCCACGTGTCCAGTGCATCGCATATTCACCCTGAGGATGCACCCCTTCGGTGACCTCTGCATCGTGAATCCACCACATTTGGTTGGCTACCGCATCCTGTAGCCGGATACCATGGGATCTAATGCGGTCGGGGTGTTGTGTCCACACCGCTCCGCTGCAGCACACACTGCAGGTGTGTGTGTTACCTCCCACACATGGTCAATGCAATGTGTGACCACTATGCCTCCCCTAGTTTTAAAAAATAAGTAACGATCATTGATTCAGGTTTCTTAGGTCCCAATCTACATAGATGCAGCTCTGTTAACACATTTCCTCTAATCTGAGGGTCTGATCGCATTTGGATTCTCCTGGAAAGTCGATTCACTACCACGTGGGCACAATGGCGAAGAACGCTATGAACGAGGGAGAGAGAATCAAAATAACGTCCAAATAATGAACCTTTTCCTATTATTGTCCTCGATTCATTCCTTTTAGAAGAATAAATTAAAGGTAAATAAATCAATCTCCCAAAATAAACCTCGTAACAATTATCCTTCCCACAAAAAATCGAACCGCGGATCAACCATTGGGTGGTTTGGTCTACATTCATCTTTGAATTTAAAAATGGGGAACCCAGGAAAAAAAACAACGTACCTATCTAGTTAATGATTAATTCATCATTAATGATGAATTTTGGTTGATGAATATTATCATGAATGATCCTCTCTATAATTCTCTATCATTCCCTACCGAGAGGATTCTCCAGGGGTTCTCTCTAGTGCTTCTAGGGAATTTATAAGGTTATGATCCTAAAAATGGATCCCTGAATATGGATCATATTAAATGAAAAAATTTCTTTGCATCACTACAAAACATTAAAA
This sequence comes from Viscum album, assembly GCA_963277665.1. Lineage (NCBI taxonomy): Eukaryota > Viridiplantae > Streptophyta > Magnoliopsida > Santalales > Viscaceae > Viscum > Viscum album. Next base: position 1,567,437,996 of record OY728120.1, read on the forward strand.
TAAAATAAATCTTAAATTTATTTTATTCTTTAAAACACCAAAAACTACTTTTCACAGTTGACCTGCATTGGTTGATGTTAGGCCGCGCCTAAGGAAAACATCACATTATAGACTCAAAAGTGGTATCAAATTTCCATTCTGAGTCACTATTCACGAGTTATTAGGATTATAAAATAAAATAATTTTATTTAATAATTTTATTTATGTTTATGTTCTTGGTGAATTTATCTTTATATGACCCGTGCTGACCAATTTTAGGTTGCACCTAGAGTAAATCCATCATTCTGAGCTCAACAGTGCCCTAGTATCTCTGATTTATGAACCTTTTTAAAATATATTTTACTGATTAATAATAGTAGTGTGTGCATGATATTAAAATTTTAACAATTTTTGGACGAATTTTTCTAGGCACTCCAAGCCTCAGAATCGTACAACGTCTCAGCTCTTGGTCTCAAAATTTTTACAAATAATTTCTAAATTTTTTTATTAAAATCCAAGTCATTAAATTCTCCCCACCTTAGGTATTTACATACTTAAAATAAAAAACAAATGTCTACTCTAACAAAATAGGGTACTGGCCATGAATCTAAGCCTCCCACTCCTGTTGTCTCTTTGGGTGATTCTCGTACTTCCACCAAATGCACACTAGAGGAATCAAATACCCAAGAATGATCCTCTCATGTCTACCCTCAATCTCCACTGGGTACATAGAAATAGTCACTCTATCATCAATTTCACGTTGGCCCATGTCGATGACATGTAATTGGTCATGAACGTACCTCCTCAATGGTCACATGTAGACGACATCATGCACCAGCTCTAATAGTGGAGTTAGATACAAGTTTTTACCCACTTTTCCAACACTATGTATTTTCTAGAAAGGGATGATGAACCTCAGAGATAGCTTGACACCCAGGTCAAATTTCCCTAATTCTCATCGAGGTGAGACCCGAAGGAACACATGGTCTCCTTCCTCATTCTCCAAAAGCATCCTAAAATCCCTTCCAAAAATAGGATGTAAAGCAAGGATAATGATCTTATACTATAGTTGATGGAACCCCATGGAGTCTAACTATCACCTACATTTAAAGGCGTCCCAAAATCTCTCTGAAAAACTCTTCTCTCAGATTACCAGGAAGTGCTTTGACTTTGTAAGTCAGTCAATGATCAACCAGATGGTATCGTGACCCCTAGACATACATGGTCAACCCATCACAAAGTCCATAGATATCCCATCCCACTTCCATTGTGTACCCTCAAGGGGTTGTATCAAACCCATTAGAAATTAGTATTCAGCCTTCACCTAGATATAAGTGAGGCATTGAGAAAAAAACTCTATAACTCCCTACTTTATCTCTTTCCAGCAGAACAGACATCATATGTCCTGGTACATCTTCACCACACCTGGATGTTCCGCAAAATTGGATATAAGGAACTCCCTCAAATCCTCCTCTTGTAATGAAACTGGTACAACTATACATCCTCTAAAAATAACTACATACTCCCCACCTTTCAAATATACATCAGGGTAACTCAGTATGGATATCTTAGCATGTAGAGTCTCATAGTAGATATACACAAGTTGAGCCACTATAACTCACTGTAAGGGTAGAGGGGTGACAACCATCAACTATAGGTAAGATTATTTATCTCCATCCAGGATGGATATCTACAATGAGGCCAACATCTCTGATGTCTCGTTTCGAAAATGAGAACTGGATATTCTACTAAGAGCATCTTTCATCATGTTCCCCATCCCAAGAGTATAGATATTCTCAAAGTTATAGTTTAGGATTAAATAAAGACATTTTCTATGTATCTTGTTTATATCCCTCTGAGAGAAGATATACATGAGACTCTTGTGATCAGAGTAGAAAATAAACCGCTCACCAATCAGGTAGTGTCACAACAAATTCAATGTGAAGATTATTTCTGATAACTCAAGATCATGGCTTGTGTAGTTCTACTCATGTCCTAAATGAACCATATGATGTCACATATTTCCCATGAATTAGAACAAAACCAATCTCAGTCCCTGATGCATCATATAACACCGTGTACTCAATGCCCTCCTCTAGAAATATCATAATGGGAGCACTAGTCAACCTCTGACTCGGCTCCCAAAACCATTGTTGGCACTTCTATGTCTACAATAAAGGCTCTAAGATCTTATTCATGAGTCCCATGGACACTAATGGGGAATTAATCATGCCAAATATCATCACCAAATATTCATATTGACCACATCAAAATCTAAAATTTGTCTTCAGTATATCCTCATCCCATACTTCTAACTGGTAATAGCCTGACGAGGGGTCAATCTTTGAGGACCACCACTCCCCTATAAAATTATAAAATATTTCATTGATACTTGATTGTGGATACATATTCATCAGGATCACCTATTTTAGGCGATGTAATTCCACAAATAACCGCATGCTCTAGTCATCCTTCTTGGAAAACAAAACTGGGGCTGCCTGGGGTAAAACATAGGGTCCCATGAATCCCTTTCCTTGCAAGCCCTACAAATGTACCCTAATATCATGAAGCTATATGGGCGCCACATGATATGAAGGTATAGATATTGATGATTTCCTATGGAATATATCAATGAAAAAGTATTCCTCTTTGTGGGAAATTAATCATAGAACATCCTCATAAAATATTTTCTCATACTCCTCCACCATTATAGGAAACTCAAGACTAGTATCATCCACTACACTGAGGATTATGCTATCCAGATGATGAGTGGTCAGGTAAACCATCATATTAGTGTGTTAATCATGCACTTCTCGTGTTTACTTTTCACAATAAAGGAATGCCTAGTCCCATCACTATAGACACACCGCACTCTGCACCCAAAATAGTCAATCTGAGTATGGACTATGGATAAGAAGTCCATACCAAAAATTACATCATAAGGCCTCGAATCTACTACCAAGAGATCCCAACAAAAACCTCTCACCTCCAATAATAAGGTCACACTATTGGAACCAATGTGTGATCATATAATCTCCTCTACTATGAGTCTCAAAGCATAAGGGTTGAGTCAATGATCAACTAGATTCTATGAATCTTGAACATGGTTTTTGGAATGAAAATAATTATTGTCACCTATTTCTATCAAAACTGCAGCTAAGATGTAAAATATACAGATTGTACTTATAATCATCCCTAGAGACACAGGGTCATAATCATTCCTCGCCAATAGTCGTCCTCATCCCTGTCCACCAGCTCCCTAGGCCTGGTGTGGACTACCTGGGGTTGTGGTGGTAACATGTCCAAATGTCAACCACCTCTTGCTGGCCTCTCAACTCATATTCCACATCCACCGCACAGTGGACTTGTCTTCTCCTTCTATTGTCTCTACATCAGTGGTATACCCATAGTTTCTCTTTCAGTAGTATGATGGGTTGGAAAATCTATTTTGAGATTTCCCTTGTCTCGACATGAGTAACATCATGTTTCTCTCTGAATACCAGAACCACCCTGTGATCCATAAATTGTAGATCCTTTATTCAGGGACCTCCTCATGAAATGTGTCGTACATCTAGATCTCTATGACTAACACCAACTCCATGATACTGATTTCTCTACTTCTTCATTCCCCCTAATTTCAATCACTAGATGTACCTACTTATCCAAGAATCCTTCGACAACAAAATCATTCTAAAGAACCCCATCTTAAGTAGGAATGCACAGAGGGAAAATGATAGCTCGGATATCCCTATGTGGACATTAATTGAAGGCCTAATATTTAAATCAATGGTAATGTATCATATCTATAAAGTACCTAGAATGGTTGGTCTGCCATGATGAATATTCAGACACTGACATGTCATCTAGTCTGATATGTAGAAGCTCTTATACATACGTACCCTTAACTTATAAGGTAATAAATCCAATCTGAAAATGTTCAAAAACTATTTCCATGTTAGAGTCACCACAATGTAAAATTAGGTACCTGAACCCCATCGTCGCCTAGCTGATCCAAGTAGAAGTCTTTACTCACGTACTACTATATGATATATAGGTGTCCTGACTAGATAGATTACTTGGGTCACCACTTCATGCTAGTCCTCAACGACTTTTGTTTCAGTCTCACCTCAGAACCTAGGGGGTCTCTGTCACTGAAACTTCCGAAACACGCTTAGCATGCAGTATTCATCCACTGATATTGTGTATACCATGAGCTTATCTATAGGTGGTTTTATAGGAAGGGAACTACTTGGAGGTTCTATCTCTAGTAAAAATCCTGTTACAGACACCTCATCATCTTGAAAATCATTCTTGTGATCACGTAGTGGAATCCTAGATGGATATCTACTTTAAGAAATCATGTTAGAAAAATAGATTTACCTCGTTCAATAGAGCATATCTGATGAGATGACTAAAGAAGTAATTGATAACACACCCAAAACATATATGACATATATACAGTTATTTTCCATGAATCTAGTTTTTCCATGTTCCAAATCAAAAAGCAGTCTTCTAGTGTCCTGGACTATGAATATTTCTGTTGTTGTACCAACACTAGATTCCCTAACATGAGAGAAGAACTCAAAAAAGTTGACACTATTTTCCCAAAGCAACCTCAAAAACTCCCATTCCAAAAGTAGATCCAACCACCTCAGATACAACTCTATCACGACCCATCCTCTAGAGGATCATGTCATGACTACCCTAAGGCCACCATCAAGAGGCCAGGGGCTGGTGACTATCACTGAGTAGGTATATCCCATAAATGGGAGGTATTTTTTTAAGTACATGCATGCAGACACCCATCTGAAAGCCACAAATGCTGAAATATAAAAACACTAAGTAAAAAACTCTTGAAAATCATTAAGATACTAAAACATAGTACAACATGAATTATATTAAAGTAAATAGGGCCAAGATACAATCCCACCAAAAGAGTATGTAACCCCATGTCCTAACTATAAGAAAAAAGGCACTAAGACTGATGTTTGAACCGCTACAACACGGTTGATCAGAATGTCCCGAAGGCCTTCATTTTTTATTATTTTTGATAATTCACCTTTCAAGGGGTGAGTTGGAACCCTTATAAGGACCAAAGGCTTAAATACAATTACATGACCCATAGGTTTTAGAGGGAATCACCCGTACTACACAACTTGGAACTACTCCTCCCCAGCATATGTCATGATATCAACACTCCACCTTTGTAGGGATGGTCAGCTAGCTATCCTATGAAAAGCTGAATAGGCCTGATACTGATGGAAAATACATACCCTCTTATTAATTCAAATCTAGTTAGCTCTACTTAATTGAATATGCCTTCCCTGTATCCTCATCTGAAGCCTTGTTCCTTGTAGTCAAACCGGTACATCTGAACCCCTGCAACACACCTATTCTATCCATCATCGCTAAGCACTTCCTAGTCCTCATCCACCTAGGACTTCATCAATGGGTTGATCATATGCAGATGACATGACTCATGCTAGAATAGACCATGCATGGGTGAGTAAAATAATACTTATTAGGAAATAGAAAAACAAAAAAGGAAATACTACAAACAAGATACCACGCCAAATTCCACAAAGTATAAAGTCCATGAAAAATATAACACACACAATATGACAATGAAGATACCACATATAAGCCAATGAGCCCGTACCCGAGTGGTAAGGGCTCATACTTTCCATCCAAGAGACCCATGATCAAAATGGGGTGGAGGCGAATTTTCCAGGTACTGTAGCAGGAACTGTAGAAGTACTATAGCATCACTGTAGCAGTATTATAGTAGGCAATGTTCAGTACTGTATCAGCCAGTCTATTCACCTGATTTGGGATTTCGGGCCACCGGTTTGGGTCTACAGGTCTCAGGGCCATCGGGCCATAGGGCCTTCAGGCCACTGAAGACCATGATGTAGCCCAGGTCACATAGAGCAGGCCCCAGATGAGGATCAGAGCACCAGTAGCAGTCACCAGAGCTAACCTGATTGGAAGAATGAGAGGGTATGGAAACCGCCATCGAGACCAGGCAGCGTGCAGCTTTGTACAGGGTAATGCTAGCCGATTAGCAGTGCAGGTGGGGAGTTTAAGGCAATAAATGATGCAGAAGAAGGGGAGGGGCAGTTCTAGTGGGCTAGGCCTACAGGTCATGTATTGGGCATGGTATGCATCTGGGCCTTCGGGTCATGTATTTTGGGTCATGTCGGGCCTTGTGCCTTGGGCCTACGGGTCATGTTCGGGTTCCCCTTCAACCCTTAAAAGGGAGATTATCTATAATAAAATAAAAAAGAAGGCCTTTGGGCATTTCAGGTAAGATACCACACATAATACCACAATGGATAAAAACCATAAAGATGATACCACCCAGAATACCACAAAGATTAAATATAATCAGTTCACAATGGTATAAGTCATTAGTACACATAATAGTATTATCATAAGTATTTCATAAGATATAATGTCTCAAAATGAGGCATAGTCTTATTAAGGCACGTAGTCTCTATAATACACACTATCTCAATAAGATGAATAGTCTCTATAAGCCACATAGTCTCAATAATTCATGGGCTCTCAAGGTCAAAGCCAACCACATGATTCCTCTCCCATCACACTCGTTCTGGGAGAGCCCACTCCTCAAGCTAATAGGTCATATGCACACTTCCACAAAAAAACACACGTAGGATATATCAAAAACACTATCTCATCACAATTTTCCCTACACTATAGATGGATTGTCAAAAGGACACATGGTTTGAATGTTATAGTCATTAGAATAAAATAGTCTGTAGACCCGGGTCCAACCCAGCCCGCCAGTCAACCCATTCCCCTGGCCGCCTAGTTCGGCCTGCTGGAGCATGGCTCGGTCCAGCCTACTCAGTTCGCATATAATGTGTGGCCCATGTGTCCAGTTCACCACATAATCACCCCTAAAATGATCACCCCGCAGGGACTGCCACATGCCATGGCCACCGCATTCAGCCAACTAATACAGGCTCCCACACGGTTAGTCCACCAAATCCAGGTGGCTCCGCCACTCCACATGTTTCTGGTGCCAATTGCTGGTTCTGATGTGCTAGTTGCAGATTTCATAGTCCACCATGTGTCCCTTGATGATCCAAAATCTGTAACAGTTGTAGATTCATTTTTCACAGGTCTCGATCTACATATATGTGGCCTCCGTTTATGAGTTGCATCAAATTCAGAGGGTATGATCTCATTCACAGCTTCCCAGAAAGTCGATTCATTGACACGAGGACCCAAAAATGAGGAACTCCAATAATGGGGGACAGAAAATCACAAGAACACATAATGAAAAAAACCATGGACTTTTTCGTGTTGACCTCGATTCGTTCTTGTTGGAGGAATAAAAAAATTGGAGAATAATTAAATCTCCCAATATAAACATCGTAACAATTATCCATCCTGCAAATGATTGAACTATAGATCAACCTATTCATGGGTTGGTCTACTTTCATTGTTGAGTTTATGTATGATTAAAAAATTAAGAAAAACATTTTCCCTACCTGGGTAATAGATGGCTTGCTGTTGAAGACCATTTTTTATTAGAAAATATCATCATCAATGATCCTCGCTCCAAGTCTCTATCATTGTATGTCGAGAGGATTCCCCTAGGGATGTCTCTAGATCTTCTAGGTAATATCCATGGTTATGATCCTAACCTTGGATCCCTGCCTAAGGATCATATTAAATGAAAATGCAACACTACATCGTTCTTTAATATTAAAAAAATAAATCTAAAATTTATTCTATTCTTTAAAATTCCTAAAACTACATTTCATAACCGACATGTTCCAGCCAATTTCAGGCCTTTATTTAGGAAAACAACACATTAAAAACTCAATGGTGGTAACAGATTTCTAATATAAGTCACTGTTCATGAGTTATAATTATTTTAAAATTAAATAATTTTACTTAATTACATTATTTAGGGGTATATCCTTGGTGATTTTCTCTTCATATGACCCCAACCGACATAAATTTGGTTGCACCTAGGTTAAATTCATCATTATGAGCTCAATGGTGCCTTTGGATTTCTAATCTGGAAACCTTCTTAAAAGATATTCCATTTTTAACGAATGTTGTGTGCACATGCTATTAAAAAAATTACATTTTTAAATGAATTGTTTCGGGAAGACAAGGACTCAGAATCACATGTCATCTCAGTTCCTAGTCTCTAAATTATCTAATATAATTTCTAAAAATATAATCAGAAAAATTGGTGTCGTTACATTTAAAATAAACTTTTAGGAAGGTTTAGAAAATTAATTTAACAAGATGATCAATACATAATATCTTTATTTTATCATGATATTTTTAATTTTTAAATTATTATTATATTTTAAAATGTATATATACTTTACCCAACTATTTTTTACCACAACCATGCCACCCTTATATTCACAATAATGTCCTCTCCTTTTTAAAAATGGGGTAAAACTCTCTTTCCTCAACCATGAGGTGATCTAAACATTCTCACACAAGGAATTAATTAAACTATTTTTCTTCTAATTCATCAAATTCTTCTTATACAAATTCTCAATCAGCTGATTCTTCTAACTTTTTATGGCCAACCACTAAATTATGTATATGAATTTATGTATACACTATAATTTATTTATTTTACTCTTTTCATAAGTTGTATTTTCATAAAAATTTTCTATTAGTTTGTGTCGTATCTATATTTTTTATGTGAAAAGACTGTAAATAAATACTATATTAACTAACCAAAAACTCTGTTCTTTATTTGTATATATTTAGCATTCATTATGTTAAAATCCATTTTACATTAATTATTTTATACTATATTTTCATAATATTTAAAGTGATATTTACTAATATTATTTTTCAAAATTTTTATTTCACATTCAATAATTTTTTATAATGTCAATGAGAAACAAATTATTTTTAAATTTCATAAATGGGTGACTAAATATTTTAAAAGGGTATAATTAAATAAATCTCACCTTTTGTACTCAATAAATTCTTTGTATGGGATTTAATTTCATATAATTTTATATATTCTTACATTTTTTGGTGTAATATCTAGATATCATTTGAATTTATTAGGTCATTTATATTATTTAATTATGAATTACATTGGGGTTTATCCAGAAATTAATTATTATGTTTGTTCTCAATAAAAATATATAATAATGTCAACAACTTAATCCTTAAATTTAGTGAGTTTTGGTAGTTACTTTTGGGTGTAAATTTCTGAAATCATTAATTCCGCATAAAAATGAATTTTAATGAGTGTGACTATAATAAACCAAATATAGATGTTAATATAAGTTTTTCTTACATACATTATTAAACATTATATGTTTTACCTATTCAATGAGCCTATATAATATGTACATTTAATATGTTTTTTAAGTTTTATTTAATTATTTAAACAAGGAAACATTAAATTGTAGTGTTCATAAGGATTTATAATTCATGTATTATTTAATGGGATATATTAAATTAAAAAAACAATTTCTAAGAGACTTTTGGGGATATCTGAGAATTATCTAGGAGTACAATAGAAAATAATGTTATTTTATTTTTTACAAATTGATAACTAGGAATTTCTAGGTATAACCAAATTTAGATAATTGAATTTATGGTATGTTAAAGGTATATGTATTCATAATTTACTTGGTAGAATTAGTTCATAACAGGAGGATTCAAGATTATAAGCAAAATATTATGTTACGTTTTCATCAAAATGATATCTATGTAAAAATATAAGAGATCACAATAACTAAATATGTATGTTGTATCAGATCATAAAGATATTACATAGTCTTCTAATAATGGATTCTATATTATTTATAAAACCACTACATTAATAACTGATTAGTTTTCACTATTTGAATTATCTTAAATGAAGATTATTTATATTTATAATGGTAAAAAAATTGTAAATTTATTTTATTATCATCTATGATTTTTTTATTATGATATTATTCTTTTAATTCCATTCATCATTTGTGTATTTTGTTTTATTTTATTTACAAAATACCACTACAGAATAGTTTGACCTTTATTTCTCACCTTGGAAATAAATATTAGTGATTTCCTACAGAACATTAACACCATAGGATATATTATGATATAAAAACCATAACAGTTTCCATATAAATTTATTATATGTTTTGATTTAATATTTTCCTTTGTATGGACCATGAAAATTTACTATGGATTTTTTTGGAATATACTAAAGATTGATAAATGCCTTATAGTATTGAGTTAAACCATGACATCTTTAAAATATAATTTATTGTCCATATATTTATGGATTTTACATGGTTTATATTATATAAATTGGTATGGGTTAGGGAATAAAATATTTCATCATTATTTTACATTTTGAAATGAAATTTTTGATCGTCAAAGCATTAAATAAAATGGAATTTAGTATTTATAAAAAATATTTTTCCATAAAATTCCACCTCGATATGACCAAGATTATGTCGTGAAATGTTAAATTTCCTAATGTACAATCCTAGATCACTAGTTTATGGTGACATTCATAGTGTATTTATAAATAAAAAATATAGTGTGATTTACCAAATAATATTCCACCGCATCAGAAATAATATATTAAAAGAAAAAATGAGTAGTAAAAAGAAATAATAACTTATTAATAAATTCAATTCCATAAATTATCATATAATTCATATATTCAAACATAAATATAATGTTAATATCGTGTACTAAATTATGAATATTACAACCAAAATGATTGAAATTTTTTTCTCACATCCATTCATTATTACTTTAAATTATTATGAAAGCCACTCAATGATCATTTGTGATGTAATTGTAATTTTCAAATTCCTATTTGTTCCTAACACCAAATTTTGGGTATCCATTATGAGTCATTTTATGTAAAAAATTACTATAATAAAAAATTATTATTTTTTAATTGTGTTATGTGAAGGTAACACTTGATTTATAAGTGTTATGTAATGGTAAATATCATTTTCCATATATTTTGTAATCATAGAGGCCCTTCTCTAGGTGTTATATAAGGGTAATAACATTATTATAATGGTTATGTGTATTTTCCAAGACTCTAAGTGTTTATAATTGTTCCTTGAGAAAGGATTGTGGCCTATTTTCATACACTACATGAGGGTAGTATGGAATTTACATATACTATGAAATGGTAGACATAGTGATAAAAGGGTACCTATAACACTGAATTATGATATATCCATTTTTCTAAAGTCTCTTTAAGAGTTCCTAGAGTGTTGTGGATGACTACCAGCAGCTTCATAGTGGTAACTCTTACACTACATAAGGGTGACTTGATTTTTTTAATGCTAACCCAGGGTTTGTTCAAGGGTTCTCTATATTTTCAAAATCCCGTATAACGGTAACTACCACTATGTAATGGTAGAACCCGTACTATGTAAGGGTATATGGATTTGTTTATGGGTATCCTAGGGTTATTTTAATGGTGCCCTGGATTTCCAAAAGCATTCATATGGGTACCTATTTCTCTAAAAGGGAAAATTCAAATTGTACTTATGCATTGAAAACTCCATAAGTAAAGTTAAGGATTTTACAAAGGTTTTATATTTTTATATTCATATGCCTCTAATGATACCTAATAATCTATTTTTATGACTTTAAAATCCAGAGATCAGGGGAATCGTTCCATTTATCATTTTAAATTTTCATTATTAAAATTATAAATATTATAAATATTATAAATGTTGTGTATTTAATAATTTCATTAAAGAAAAATTAAATTATAATATTTTGATGGTTATATTTAGTGATGTGAACCTATACAAGGATGGAGTTAATGATAATATCATAATGTTTGGAAAATTAATTTTTATTTTACCTACTGAGTTTTATTATTAAAATACCTCTTACATGTTATAATAAAATTAATTCATGATAAATTTGAAGTAACCTTATATTTTAAATGAAAGGATAAACCTCTTAGTCCATTGTTTCTAAGATAAATGTTCATCAATTAAAAAAAATCCATGTCTTCTTAATGATATTTTATAAATTAATTTCTACTTGATTTTTAGGAAATGATTAAAAAATAATTAAAAAACATAACAACATGGAAAATTTCAATAGATGAAAAGGAAATTATTATCTTAGGTTTATAAGTATTATTCTGTAGTGATAAATAATTATCATATATGAAGTTATATTTTCAATTTTCTAGAAAATGATAATTTCTTATTAAAATGATAAAAACATAAAATTATGGAAAATAATAATAAGAATTATTCTTGTTTATCTCATATTATTCATGAGATAGAGATTTTTATCACATGTGGAATTGATTTTCCCTCTATGAAATGATATAATATTACTATGAATGATATTTTGGACTTAACTTCATTATCATGGACTACCCATATGAGAGAAAGATATTATAACACATAAATTTTTTTCTATTTTAAAAATATAATTAAATAATTGATTCTAGAAATCCTTGATGAATCGTTAATGTGGATGTGTTGCAAACTAAGATAATATAGCTTTATAAGAGGTGTTCAGCGATGTGGCAGATTCCAATTAAACTTTTGAAAAATATATGATGGTTCATTCCCGATGTTTAAATTGAACAAACTAGTCTAGGATGTTCAATACCATATTCATGCTCAGTTTATGATAGTTAGAATGATATGAGGATGTGAGTTTTTGTTTTACGCTATAATGAGTCTGGTCACTTATGTGTGTCATTGTTTTTTTTCACATTCATAATATTCTATGCGTAAATTAAGATGATACCACTATTGAATTGTGTTACATTTTTGTATATGATTTTTTTGTTATTAAATGCATGTAACCGTTGTTACATGTATACCTATCAAGAATTGGTATCTAAGGAGGGGCAGTGTGTTTGGAAGTTATCAGTGATATTATGATAGGACCTAGATAAATGACATGGTGTGATGGTTTAGGGTATCCAGACCTAGAGGCATGATGATCAGATATTATCATACCTATATGGATGTAGTGGTGCATGATGGACAATGTGACATGACATGAGTGATAAAGACAACGTATGATGGCTTGATGCTTTCTGACCTGCAAACCTAGGTCATTTACTACTATGAGAATAATTGTGGATGACTCTTTTGTTTTTGACCCATACAAGGCCCTTAATATATCTTCAAAAAAAGATCCTAGATATGTGTAATAGGGATTTTTAGTGTCTTGGTTATCATATGAACATTCAGTATGATTGGTTACTTGTGTTCCAATTTATTTATTGTCAGGTTTAAAACTCTTAGAAATTTTCAAATGTGATGAATATTTATTTTTCATGATCTAGGGGGTTTTATATTGAAACCATACATTAGAATCTCTCTTTATATATATATATATATATATATTATGTAAATGGATCTTGGAAAGGGAAAAGGGTATGGTTGAACCATGGTGAATTGAGAGGAATTTCAGATATTTAGAGACATTGGATATTAGCATATGTTTATTTATTTATTTACCAATTAAATTTTATAAAATGTTTTGGATTCTGAGTTACAGATCTTGTTTTTTATTAGTATGACATATGTAATTCATCGATTATTTAGTTTACACATGATTACTATGTTGGTTTGTTATATTGTTAGTTGTTATTATTATTTCTCAATGACATGATAATCTGGGTATAGTCTCCTGATTAATGGAAAAAGTCCATCACATCAAGTCAACAACATCATGTATATGGGTAGGTCTGAATGAGTTCATGTTGGACTCTAGATCAGACCTGGTGTTTTTAGTCAAGATGTTACAAAATTATATTACAGTGGGAGGTTTCATCTTTTTTGTATCAACCTAAAAAATAGAAGTAAGGATATAGTTTTGTGGTAAATGGTTTACTAATTACTCATGTTTGTAGACATAACATGTGAAATGGGTATCTAGGTCACCATTGGATGGATTGTCATCACTATTTTTAAAAGGATTCATGTGCATTCATGCATCATGATTAGGAATATAGTTTTAAATTCTATATATCTACCATTTCATTTATAAGGTAGTCCCTCAATTAAATTCCTTAAATTGTGATATATTTTTGCAGTAGATTCTCAATTCTATGATATATCTATTTTGAGATTCTAATTTTATATATCTATATTGAAATTTCCATTTTTTAATGGGAGTGTTGTTATGTTTTCTTGTGTACATGATTGTGAATAAAGTGCAAGGATCGAGACCATGGTTAATTTTATGATGGGTATACCATGTCTTATGGGGAGACTCCTAGGAGAACATTTTAGTATCCCATATCCTATTTTTGATCATTTAAAGTTCATAATGATTATTTTTTATATAATATCCCCCCTCAAAAACATTTTAAATCACAAGCTACTATGGAAGCATAAGCAAGTCCCCTTCCACCACCTAGGTGTAGGAGGATATACCCCTGTATGTTCATGTATCAGAAAATATGAATTAGGATGAAAATTTCATTCATCTAAGACTAATTCATATTTCTCAAGTCCAATGAGAAACCATGCAGAATAAAATAAAGGGTTCATAGAATGTCCTTCTCCAGCATCCTTCGTCATTTTAAGGTAATGATTTTTTTTTCGCTTCAACTGTATTAGGTTGACTTTATCTAAACTATTTTTGAGATAGTCTAAAATATTTTAGAGTGGTGGATAATTATGGTCACATTCATGTTCTTTCTACCATCTAATATGTGGTGTACTATCGTAAGACAATATAGGGGATGATAGGGACTTACTTTGGAGGCCCTTAAAGAGAATTTTCACAAGCAGTACATTCCTAACATGATGAAGTTGAAAAATTTATAGAACTTCATGGAGAATTTTTAGGGGTGATGAATGTTTCTGCATACTCATAATTCTTCATGGAGCTTCTTCTCATTACTCTTTTCTTTAATAGAGAGGAGGTGTAGATTTATAGGAGGTCTGGGATTGGAATTTGATAGGAATTACGATGTTCTGTCATGAAATTTAATGTAACAACCTATATGAATGTTCCTCTCATGGACATAGAGATATAAAAGGATTAGGAAGAGGATAAATAATTAGGTATTGTAAAATAATAAAGTAGATATCATAGAAGTATATCAACATTTATGATGATAAATTAATATTATTCATGTCAAAGTTGTCCTAGATAGTCATTACTTCGTAGAGGCCCCTCAGTACCTCCAGTTGAGAAAGGAGGACCTTATTTTTAAAACTATGGGTTGTGGGGGATTTATCACACCTATTTCCAAAAACCATAAAACAAGCATAATCGATGTAGTAAGATGGTGCATATGAATCACATATGTTTGAAGGAATCATGGATGTGGAATTGTAGTGGTTTGAGGTAGACTCAGGCATTGAGTCAGACGATAGGTCAAGGTCCTCAGCCGAAAGTCCATATGATGTTAACTTGGACGAGTCTTGATTATTGAGGATAGGATCACAGAGATGAGGTGAGCCCTTCCCATATCTTGGATCAGAATCCATATTATGATTTGTAGAGACTTTCTACTATATTATGTAGAGGTTTTATCATGTCCACATTATATAATTCATTTTTCGATATCAATGCCTTCTATTCCATTATATCTACACTTAACGTTTTTGAAAATGAATTAGTGGTCATGTTAAAATCAATATTAATTTCTTTGGACACACTATTTTAAAAAAATGTCCATTTTTAGTGATTCCATTAATTTCATAAATAATTTTCTAGACATGGATATCTATGGGACTTAATAGTACTGGAGATGAAAAGATTTGATGTGGTTCTTAATATAGACTGGATTATAATCATCCATGTGAACATTAATTTCTATATAATATGGGTTTCATTTACTTCCCCAAAGGGTGAGTGGTACATAATGAATATATATATAGAATAGGGAGTGAGTATGAGAATATGGGTCTCATCATCCACGACCCCTTGATTGGACCTATCCAACTCATGATGTGGATCTAGTAGTCATGGTACATGCATCAATTATTTTTTGTTGTTATCACATCATTGAGAAGGTCATTTTCTAAAATGTCCAAAATATCCTCCATTACATCATCACACAGTGGGACCTAAACCTATGATCATATTTTCTTAACAAATACATTTATTAAAAACAACATTTTCATCTGATATTTGAGACTAATGTTATAATATATTCTACCACTACTATGAATTGAATTTGAAATTTTTTATTGTAAATTTAAATAACCATATATAGTATTATCTAATAAGGATAAAATAATATTAGAATATAATATATTGTAAAAATAATAAAAATTAGTTAACATTATTAAGGTGAAACTTGGCTTATCGAGGGTTAAGCTAAGAGGACAAGGGTAAAAAATGACCTAATGAATTTCCAAAACCTATTATATTGACATGTTTTCAAATTATCACATATTTTTGTTGATAATGACCTTTTTTGAGTCCATTTCATGATAAAAACCTCAGTATCACTTTTTCTATTCAAAAATTCTAAGTGTGTCCTCTCCCCAGTTATAAAAGACCCCCTCTCTACTACTATTCACTCTTCTAGAAACCTTTGGATCAGAACATAACTACCAAAATATATTCCTCACTTTTCTCCCGATATCCTATAGGAATTTATTTTATTATAAATCCATCCTAGGGGTGATTTTATTGCAAACCTAAAGAAGTTACCCAACAAAATTGTAATGCACTTAAATGACTGTTTTTATATTATTTGTTCTTCCACGACATTAAAATTTAATAAAATAATGATAATATAATAAATATAGTATCTAAAATATACTTATATGTTATTATGACAATATCATGACCTAAATCTATATCCTATTTCATTATGTGGGAAAGGAAACTGTCGATCATGTGTATAGTGGACTACTACCTCATGAACTGAGGTTGTTCGGTTTCCATCACCACCTATAACTATTAGATATAATGATTGATATAATAGATTTATTTGATATTTATTTAACAATTTTTCTTCTATAACTATAACATCACATTCATATTTTTACATTCTACTCTATAGAGACATCCAATAATGTCCCTTGTGTGTGTGGAAGACTAGTGACTCACGATGTAATGTGATTCATTTTTATGTTACACTTTACATGAAAGGTGTTAAGGATTATGTAAGTGAATAAATGTTATATTCATGGCCTAAATATACTTTTATAAAAAAAATATCATATCTTTCTTCTTACCTTCCAATCCATTGGAAAATAATGACATCGCTCATACGTACATGTAAACTACCACCTCCCCAAAGTAATGTGAAATGTTTTTCATTTTATTTTTATATTTTTGGTAATAAGGATAAATTTTATAAATATATAAAATAATTATTATTCAATAATGGTGAATTAATATTTATTTTCTTGTCAATTCATCCATTGAGAAAATGGAAACAACTTTCATGCGTACGTATATGAAGGTGTCTCCATGAACGTTGTAATTCATTTTGTATATTTAAATTTTATGGGAAATGATAAATATATATATGATATTTATATAATTTTATACATTCTGGATATGATGTACCCTTGATAAAATGAAAAGGAACGAAATTAATGATACAAAACAAACATGAGAAATGAAAAAATAATCACATGAAATATTTATTTTAACCCACATTTGGTAATAAATCTGTGAAAAAATATTATTATTGTAATATACTGGACCGGGGTCCACCTAACATGTTCCATGAGCTAGTTGGTCACATAACCTTAAGCACACCTCCCTATTTTTCGGAGGCTACTGACAAGCAGTGAGGGCGTAAAGGCAGTGTGATGGACAGACTATACTCTCTTATCAGAGTGGCACAGAAGATAGAAAAAATAAACATACAAAAGTAAAAATAGTATATATAAAATTTAAAAATAAATAAACATGTATAGAGGTGTAAATAATTGAAAAACGGAATAATGATGTCAAAATCTAGTAGGTATTGTCATAATCATGGATTCATGGCATGTTGGTATACAGAAAGGCGTCATGGGATAAGTATATAAAAAACTATAAAAAAATATCGAGTATAATCTAGAGAGAATACTCATTACTATTCTCCTATGATCCATCTTTGAGTAATTCATATCAACAATTTTTAAAAGGGGCCTTACCCTTATTCATACAGACAGTTTTATAATCCTCTTATGTAGAAAAGGAATCCCAAGTATGGTAGGATATAAAAATTTCAGTAGGCCACCACCAATGTTGTCTATATATGTATTCAAAGAATTTATTGTATCTAAAAATTGTGTATGTAATAAAAATTAATCAACAATGCTGAATAAATAAAAAACAACATGCTCAGCTTCCTAAGGGACACCTAAAAGATCTACTTGCTTTGGTTCATGGAATGAATGAATGTCTGATTAGAATATATATATATATATAGTATTAATATATATATATATATATATATTATTTATATATATTTCATCCACCTATATGCCTCAATTGTGATTGGACTCTAATGATCATATACCGGGAATACTAGGAGGTGGCTGGACTAGGGCATAACTCATTCATCCATTACTAGTCTAAAAATTCAAATAAGCTAAAGTCAAAGTGTAAATTCCTTATATATCATAATGAATGGTATACATCGTGATCATTACTTGATACAGTGAGTGTTCTATCATGTCAACACTCGAACAAGGGACATGGCCCATCAAGCCCAACATCCAACAAGTGTTAGTGGTGTGAGATATCATGCTCAACAATAGATGTAAGGGAGTATGATACCATCATGATCCATAGGAACCTTAACAATGTAACACATACATAAAAATTTGAAATTATATTTATAGTAGCAATGGGTAATTACCTCCTCGGAATATCATTCCTCAATTCCATTTATTTAAATAATGCATTGAAGTTCAATTAAAACAATAGATATAAAAAAGTTAACGGTGTGAACTTACCACCATTTTTTATTCATTGAACTTTATTAATTTTAAAGATGATTAACCATCATGAAAATTCCATCCTATGTAACCATTTCCTATAACTCGCTAAAGAATAGAATAAAAATTTATAAGTATCAAGGGGAACATAGAATGTTCCTTAGTCAATTAGAAATTACCTATGTGAGTAATGTATATTATAATTTTTCCAAGAAAAATTAAGGTACCCTTGGTTCCATCAAGAATTTATTCTCATGAGAGGAGGAAATTCAATTCATCCATTGGAATGAAGACAAGATAAAATAATACATGGTAAATAGATTAAAGATGTTAATATAGATCATTTCATCATAAAAAAGGGGGAACCCGGTTTGACCACACAATTCGTCCAATCTATGAAAAAACTGTGTTACAACCAGTGCTTATAGAATTTCCTCCCATGGTTAAGACACACAATTTACCAAAACGTGTGAAAAAAATGAGATAATATTCAATTAAAAAGTAATGATTCTCAAATTTTCATGTTCCTAGAGTCAAACAATTTCATAAAAACCATATGTATCATGATGCACTTATATTATTTCTTACACTGTTATGAGAAAGTGTGTGGGCTGGTCAGCATAGTTTCAAATAACAGGAGGAACTAACCTGCCATATATTTTTTCATGCTCTTATCAATAATAAAATCATGATACTCCTGAAAGGAATAATCTACATCCAATTCAACTTGATTAGTGTGAAAGACATATGGTGGTTCTGGTTAATATCGCTGATGATGAGATACATAGAAGACATCTGGCATGGAACAATATCTTTGAGAAAGTTCCATCTGGTAAGCCACTGGTCTGATCTTTTTCACAAACATGAAGGTTCCAGAAAACCCCAGTGATATCTTACCCTACCTCTTAATACCTCAATGTAACAAGATGGGATACACTAACAGTAAAACCTTGTATTTGACCTAGAACTTTGGAGGTCATCATTGATTATTGGCATAAAAATATTATATGGAATGAGTAGTCATCATGCACTTTCTGGTCAACTGGATCTATTCTGTAGTCTTTTAAATGACATGTGGTCCAAGAATATCTAGTTACCCTACCTATATCT
Source organism: Viscum album (assembly GCA_963277665.1). Taxonomy (NCBI): domain Eukaryota; kingdom Viridiplantae; phylum Streptophyta; class Magnoliopsida; order Santalales; family Viscaceae; genus Viscum; species Viscum album. Next base: position 1,567,457,972 of record OY728120.1, read on the forward strand.
ATCTCGATGATTAGTGGTAAGGTCTATAATATATGGCTTCAAACGGATCCATTGTGATGTCGGTCTGAAAGATTTTATTATAAGAAAACTCAGTGAGGTGAATTTGTTTCTCCCAAGAACCCCTAATGTCAAAGACCCATGCACAATGGATTTCCTCTATCACCTCAATTGTAGTCTCTATCAATCCTTATTTCTGAGGTAGATAGGCCATGCTTAAAAGAACATGTGTGTAGAAGGCATTATACAACCCCTACCAAGAATTTAAAGTAATGAGAGAGTATGTGTTAGAGAAGATAGAATGAGAAGCACCATGAAGACATACAACCACCCTAACATACATACATCATATCTATTCTACTATTAAGGTCTCTCTCATAGGTAATAAATGTATGAAATCATAAAACAATCAATGAAAACCCATACTAAATCGTTTTCATGTGGTGATCTGGGTAGACCAATCAAGAAATCATTGAAAACACCATCTCATTTCCACTCAAGAATTGAAAATGGCTATGAAATCCCTTCCAGTCACTAATATTCTTCCTTCATCTACTAACAGCTATAACACTATGTGATGAAGCTATAAATATCACATTTCATACCAGGCACCAATAATATCGTTGTAGTTCTTGATATATTTTAGTGACACTGGTTGAACATACCATTCCATGACATGTAATTTCAGCTTTAGCTCCTCATTAATATCATATGGGACCTAGAATCACCCATGGAATAGTAAGGTATCATCCCCATCCAAGTTCAAACCAAAATATGTATCACCATATGAGATTCTTTCCCTTAGTAAAAGAATTTCAGTATTAGATAGTTGCATCATTCTTACTCGTTCCATGAGAGTAGAAGTCACTGATAAGGCTCTAAGGATAATTTGACCATGATCCTCCTAAACATCAATATGAATCTCCACGAATAAGGCCTTGAGAATCTATTCTCCACTGGCGTCCTGAACCACTTGATTCAAATTCCTCTGGATTAGATTATTGGCCACAACATTTCCTTTACCAGGCGTGTGATCAAGCTCAAAATCAAATGACTATATGTACTCTAACCACATGAACTACCTAATATTTAGATCTCATTGTGTATAGAAGTAATTTTGGCCTTTTTTATCATTTTATACCAAAAACTTCTCTCTATGTGGATAGTGTATCTAATAGTCTAATGTGTGTAAAACCGTAGAAATATTGAGGTCATGCATCATGTAATTTTTCTCATGAGGCCGCAATAGATGTGACCTAAATGCGATGAATCATTCTTCCAATATTAGAGTAATAACAAACATGATACTAGATGCATCATAGTAGACAATATTGTTGTTTCCTAACTTTGAATGAATTAGTATTGACACTAAATTCAATCTTCCATTCAACTATTTAAATTCTACTTTACACGCTTCTGACCATAGGAATTTCACACCATTTTGTCATGCCCATAAACTGGACTATAATGCATGAAAATTCTAGGATGAAGAGTCTATAATGTCTGGCTTGCCCCAAAAAACTTTGAATTTCTAATAAAATCTTGTGTTTCTCACCAAAAACAATAGTTCTTACTTTTTCTAGATCTATTAAAACATCATACATTGAGATATTATGACCCATGAAGTGGAATTTTTCAATCCAAAATTTTCATTTACAGAGCTTAGCATAGAGATGATGCTCTCTCAATAAATTCCATAGCATCTAAGGATGGTTATAATGGATTTATCTAGAGAATTAATACACTAAGATTTCATCAACATTGATGAACATAATTAAATCTAGATATAGGTGGAAACAAAATTCATTTTAGACATAAAAATAGAAGGTTCATTCGTCGGACCAAACTTCATAACTCGGTACTCGTATAGACCACAGCTTCTCTTGGAAGTTGTGTGAGGTATTTTTGAGGACCTAACAAGCATATAAAGATATACTGACCTTGAATTGATCATTTAAAACAATATCACTCATCATATCTGATCAAAGAGGTTTTTTATTCAAGGTATTGGAAACTAATTCTTTACCTTAATCTAGTTCAATCAATGTTCATCCATCAAAAGTTTGAGGGTACTATCTTCCTTGATGGAAATGAGGAATAGTGAACACCATTGACAAGTGATGGGGTTTATAAAGCCTCTATAACCAAAATTTTCCAAATTTTTTTGAGCTCTATAAGCCCTATAGGTTTCAACCTGTAGGGATAAATGGTCACTAGTGCTACACATGGCACATGATCAATAGTGAACTCTATATCTAGCATGGTGGGTAGACCAGAAAAGTAATTAGGAATGATTTTCATGGAATGATCAACTAAATGAGTAAAAATAGGGGGTCATAACTTCTAGTCATATAAGAAAATATTTCCAATTATTTATCACATTTACCATCCTCAACTCCCTGGGTCTTGCTCTAGTCCCACTAACATCCCATTGTCCATTATACATGTTCCTAACCCCCACTAGTTATGTAAAAATCACCCTCTGATGGTATCAGTCAATATGGGATGAATAGGGTAATAAAAAATCCATCCCGATGATTAAGTTAATGTACATGTTTTTGATTATGAAAATATTCCACATGAATATATTTCCACCAATCTCAAGGGTACATTCATTACAATGGTGAATTTCCTCTAATTAGATACCTAACAGGGTTTCTAGCAACATAATTCCATAATAGTTCTCGATATTGAGGTCTATACTCTATGTGCTTTCCTCATATATAAATTAGTGATGCATTCTCATTTCAAATAAATAAGACAATAAAGTAAAGTCTAATAGAACAGTACCTCATACATTATAATTTCTAATGCTCTGCTCCTACGACATTTGATGGACTGCTTGTAACTACCATGTACTATAACCCTGATTCAATTGATGACTTCCCTAATCATGCTTGAATTGATGGCACTGAGTATAAATAATATGACTACCTTTCCCTCAATGATCACCCTTTCATGTGTGTTCGGTGTTATTCCAGGTTCTTTCATGCCATGATACTCTTGGCCCTACTCCAATTCGTGGAGTATGAGTAGATCCCTGCTCACTGGGTGCTGAAGGAAAGGTTCTTTAGGAATTGTAAATATAGACCATCCTTCCCAAATTGTTGTATTCCACTAGACCACTTATGAAATTAGTCTTGGTATATCCCAGATTCCTACACTGTTTAAATTTCACAAAGCTATAATCATGAAGAGCATGACTGTTTCTACATCCATACGTAGCCTAAAAACATATATTTCACCCAGAATATGAAGTATTGATATATATAGGTTTTGAACTACCCTGACTCACACCATGATATTCCCCCAAATTTTTCTCTGTAATAAAGGCTTGGGTGAATATTTTAGTAATATTAGTCAACCTAAAAACATTGACCTACTACCAGATGGCATATACCATCCCATCCTCAAAATTTCTGGGTAGACGTAACGATATCACCCACTAGAGTTGGATAAAACCACTATATCCTAGTAAAATGAGATGATTTATCCTTGATAGACTTTCTCCCCATCTATAGATTCATAAATTCTCTAGATCTGTCATCCCATAAGGATATAGAAAGAAATTTTCAATTAAGTTCATCAAGAAATCTGCCTAAAAGTTATATCTATTCTGATTTTCCTACATGATAACATCCCACCACCACACAGTAGAATTTCATAGCTTATACATATCAGGTCTCACCATAATCTCTATAGGAATCTCTATATTCTTGAATATAGAAAACTTTCTTTATGGCCATACTCTACAACATGAGGTTTTACATCCCCAGAAAAGGTGGGATGATGTTGTTGCTATAATTCCTAAGTGAAATCTACCATACTCTAGGAAGGTCGAACAACACCTTGCATCAATTTCAACAAATGTTGAAATACCTCTCAAAAATTATCATTAGTGACCACATCAGGTATAAGGAGATGATCCACATGTGTCACTACAAGAGTGATCATTGGAGGCTCAAGGACTGAAACCTTGGGTGCATGGTCATCATTGCCTTTATAACGTACATGTAGAGACCAAATCTTGACGTACATGTACAATACATTAATTTTTTGGAATAATTAATACATAAAAAAACAAACGCCCAAAGATCGTACTAGTTTAGTGTCTTTCAAAACTCGGAACATAATCTTCTAATCATGGTGAAATATCTTCAACATCTCCCATAATGATCTTCCCCTTTTGTTTTCTTACCTAAAACATTTCATTAAATCCTGGGGAAAAGAAAACATATAAAGGGTGAGCTGAAATTCTTAGTAAGGGTAATAATGGAGGAAATAAATAAACATACACATTAGAACTTAAATACATGAACATAAAGTTTAAACATCAAAATCTTGAGTCGTGAAATAGATCATGGAAGTATGTAAGGCATAGATCACAAAGTAAAATTAATCATGATAAGATAGAATGGGAATAAAACATATAATTGTGGAAACCCATTAAGCACATGATATGATTTCCATAGTAGACAATCCATTACTTCTAAGACCATCATAGTGGACAAAGTCCGTTACTGAACTGGGTTTACTTTCCGTTACAGCCCTGTATTACAGAACCAGATTTACTTGTCATTCTAGACATGTTTATCTGATGAGATATAAATCATTACCCAATGCATTGGTGGGATATATAGGTCCCACCCATCTCATAATGAAATCATTATTTTGTGTGTGTCTCGCAGCGCATGACGGGGTTGTGGGAGAGAAACGTGCTCTACCCGACGGTTGATTATAGAAGATTGGGATCTTCTTAATCACTCATATCGGGTGCACCATTTTCACCTCAAAAAGCCCAATAGTTCCATATCCAGCAATACGTGGACCTGCTTTCCAAAGGCTGGTGTTCGCTGGGTGGTTTGACCAGCGATGCTTAAGAAGTCACATTGGTTGAGAGGATGGGAAGTCGGGACCATCGTAGCCTTTTGGGGGGACTTATTGCATGTTCTGGGACTCTATTATATATTTAAGATGTATTCATATGTTCGTGAATCATTGGTTTATACCCAAACATAGTATCCACAGATTACTCCTGGTTGGCAATGGTTATCTAGACGTAGAGGGTTCAGAATCATTTATGCCTGAGGTTCACCATCCCTCGTTGGATTAATGACCCCGAGGAGTCTGGACTCACTGAGACGGTACTGATTTAAAGCCTTGTAACAAGGCACTCTGGAGTTTATTGTCATCCAGGGGGTACAGACAAAGACTTGCGCATTTGGATTGAACCTGTGATATAGTCTTCCTACATATCCTCATTAGAAGAATCAGAATCCACGTAGTTCAGTTTGGCATGGAGCTTATGCTCTAGGTTGCCGAGGGTTGGTACGGTGAACCGACGTGAAGATAGTCGGATCAACCGGTTGTTGGGCTTGAACCTCGGGGAGGCTTCCTACGTACCCTGCCTAGGATACATGGATCAAAGTCCAGATAGTTCGGATGGGAGTGTCGGAGAACCGATGTGAATGTGGACCCTGGAGTCTGATGGTGATTTGGAATGAACCTCTCGGAGGCATACTACGTATCCCTGTGGTAGGGAGTCAATGTCCACGTAGTTCGAATTGGCATGGGGCTTACGCTCTGAGGCAGCCCGAGGTAATGGATTGGGGCTTACACTCTGAGGAGGCCCATGGTTTGTATTGGGGCTTACACTCTGAGGATACCCATAAGAGGATGTCATGGTCGATTCCTACTCTAAGCCCACGTGAGACATGCTCAGTGTGAGAAACAAGAGGAATCAGGGACCATATGATCATGTCGCAAAAGGTGCACCTGTGGGAAGTGGCGTGGGGCTTAAGAATGGATCATCCCAAAAGGTCGAGGCTTACTCCGAGATGGATTCCCATAAGAGGATGTCATGGTCCGTGCCTACTCTAAGCCCACGTGAGTCATGCTCGGTGTGATAAACAAGAGGCAGCAGGGACCAGACGATCAGGTCGTGAAAGGTGCTCCCGTGGGAAGTGGAGTGGGGCTTACGCATGGAGCAGCCCAAAAAGTCGGGGCTTACTCCAAGATGGATGCCCATGGAGACAATGTGCAGCAGGAGAGGGATTTGTCCCCAAAGAAGGACAGAGCAGCACCCCTCCCCACTACGCCCATTCTTGGCCATGGTCGTGGGGATGTATGGAGGTGCATGGGGGATTCCTTCTGATGGGTAGTCCACCACGCCCCGGGGAGGGGATAAGTGCCCCATTCATAATGAGTGGAGGGGAAGAAAGGGGACTCACGGGCTCGGACTCTGCTTTACCATGGGAATGTGAACCTAGGAATGCATCAGAAATCCACACAAGGGCTGGAGAAACCCCTTCCCCCTCACTTACCATGGGTATGTGAACACAAAACGGCGCGTTGATGCACCTGAAGGTTACATCACACGGGTCTAGTGGCTATGGTGGAGGCCTCAGCTCAGGGCTAATGAATGGGCCAATGAGGGGGTTGTGGAGGATCAGGATGGATTGGAAAGATTTTATCTGGCTTGGGGGATGGGAAATCCAAAGGATCCAGCAGCCCACACAGGTGTATAAGTGGTGGCGCCCTTCTCATAGGGAGGTGTTACATGGATGGAGAGGCCATCCGTGAGCTAGGGTGGTTTACAGGGGGTGCATCCGTGGATGGGCCATGGTTCGCAGACTTTTTTTCTTTGTTATTTGACGTTTATAGTTCACCAAGTTTTTATGTGTTTTCATTTCCTTATTAATTCAATTACATCTTCATACATGTTTTGGTTTGCGAACTGGAACTTCGCTGTTTGCGAAATCCTAATCTCTTTCCTTCGAAATCATTCCACCCAAATCCGATCGATCTCTAATTCCCCTTTTTTATCTGCTCCTCGATCTCATTTTATAGAGTGGGGAAAGGGATGTATCTATGGTCATGTGACACCTTTTGAGGAGGCCCATGACCGGAAACCCGGTTTACGGATGACTTGGTCAATCCGCAACTCGCGGAGGGCATTGAACGTACCTCCTCCACGAACCAAACTAGCTCAGGGAGTGATTTGCGGCCGTGTAGGGTTCCACCTCCATTTCGCGAATTACAACAGATGCGGGTGGGGCCGGTAGATGCGGTCTGTGGCTGGGGAAGATTGTGATGGTGAACCAGATTGGCGCCCGTCCTGCTTCATGCCCATGGAGGATCCCCACCTCTGTTCTACGAACGACAGCGGTCTGCGGAGGGGGTGATTCGTAGAATCGATCGCGTACCGTTATCATTGGACCGATCCGCGGACTAGTTCGGCTCGTGCCATCCATTGAGTATTCTCCACACTTTTCCCGAATTATTTGTGGGGGAAATCGGGTAGAATCTTCCTTGGATTAAAGGGGATTCTCATTCTCCTTTGCAGATTTTCAGGACCCTACAAATGCCCCCATCAGAATGGGGTCTGATCGGAATGAAGAGGAGGCCATTCCGATGTAGAGTGGTCCTGAAACTTAGATTGTTTGCGGTAGGGGAGTGGACCCAGTAGGGGACCATGCCTATAAATACTGGGGGCCCTTCCTTTGTCTTTTACCGGATTCTTCATGAAACTAGAGCTCTCTTTCATTTTTTGTCTCTGCGTTCTCATTCCTTCGTGAAATGCCTCGTCCGTGAACAAGATGCCACATCCACGAACCATTCCCCATTCGTGGTTTCCTTCACCCATGGACCAATATCCCAGCCACGAACTAACACTTTTAATTAATTAATAAGTAAGTCACGACAGGCCGCGTAGGAACTCGCTCCGTAGTTTCGATGGTCTACAATAATTTTTGAAGTCCTCGAAACATAATTATTTAAATCCGGGATTAAGATTATGCGGAGCAACCTGGTACGTGGTTTTCTGGACAATGCTCCGCAGGCCAGAGTACTGCGGACCTCTTTTGCGTATGGTTGGTTGCAAGATGTAGTCATCACGAACCACATTTTGAGGCCTTCTTTTGGACCTCGTCATGAAGACTTATTGGACTCCTTTTCCATATGATTGGTATTTTTGTCCAGATTTTATTATTCTGGACTAACCATTTGTCTGGTGTTTTTATAATGCAGGGAGAAAACATGGTTCCCCCTCACCCTGCACCCAGGCCTACTACCGAGCCTCTTCCGATTAGTTCAGGGATACGTCTAACTATGATTCGTAGAGTGGAGATCATGAAAGAGGACTCTAGTCGGTCCATCATTCTCAACGATGGTGTCTTGAAGGACTTGTTCTCTCCTGAGCTCCCGGGATATCCACTATCAAATCGGCTTATGCTTTACGGCTTCGGTCTTCAAGACGACGTCCCTATCCCCCCAACCTTCTTAGGTCTTCCGTCACCCTACTTGGAAGCATCGCCGAAGCATATTTAGGTGAACCTCACCCAATCGAGGGAGATAATATCTGATCCGGATTCAAAAGACACTTTCATTTTAAGAGGATCTATCTGGACGCAAAGAGATCAGTACACACACGACTTCTATCAGGAAGCTGTCCTCAAGAGTTACCCCTCCATAATCAACCTTACTCGAGTAGATCCTGGCGTGGGGTGTATTCCTAGGTGGGATCTTCGATCTGGTGGGATTTTCTCGAATTAATGGGCCTGTGCCTTTTAGTTCCACCATCATTTCTGGGAATCTCTCGAGTCACTGGAAGGAGCCAATATGTAATCCGTAGTTTGGGGCTCCCAGTTTTCTGTGTATCCACCATCTTTGATCCTGCCTGACCTGCTTAGTCACTGGTGTTCAAGCACTAGTACTTTCCACCTTGCCGATGGTAAAGTTGGCACTCGTTCTTGGGAAATCTACCAATTTAGAGGGCTTCCAATAATTGGTGAGATGTATGAAGAGTTTTTGCTGACTCTTGACGCATGGGATGACGTCGAACAAGTGCATTCATTGGAAAGGGATCTACTGGTTATGGCAGAGCGGTCACTGGGTCAGGCCTTACGTGTCCTCTCTCTTATTCCCTATAGCACCTGGATTGGGTTATTTCTAGACACCACTGGTCATGTGGTGAAGATTAAGCGCCCCATAACTCTTCTTTCTCAATAGTCAAGAACCATCCCAGGTTCCTACTGGGCGGTTATGGAGGCGGGTAACTACCTTTCATGGGGTTATGAGGTGCACCTTGGTGTGCCGCCTATGCTCAGGATGGCTGGTCGGTTTGCTATGTTTTTGAGCGGGTGGCTATTCACTTCTCGGGATATCAACCCAGGTGTCAGGGCTTACACCTTGATGATGGCAGTTGAGTTGGAAGAGGGTCGCCCGGTGAATTTGGCCATGCCCACTTTGGCTCGTATTTATGAACTACTGAGCCACATGCAGGAGTGTGGGACACCCTACCATATGAGTGGGACATTTCAATTCTTTTACTACTAGAGAGTGAATCATTGCCACTATTATGAGCATTGTCACAACACAGTCATCATGCTTCCTACCTTTCGGCCTACCTTTCTCGATATAGCTGCGGTTCTCTTGAATTCTCTCAGTTCTGATGAAGTCATCAAGCTTCTGAGTGACTTTTATCAATTTTCTTTCGCTCCCTACCCCACCCCATCTGGCGTCATGGTTGACAACCACAGGGGGATTCTGGAGGAGCGTTATTATATGATTTCACTACAGTATGGGTTTCTATCTGCGCGGATTTATGTGGTTTCTCTATGTGAGTTGTATGCCCCCCCATCGTTTTCCAGCCAGTTTGGGTGTATGCAACTCCAAGTTTTCCTTCCCCCTCCTTAAGCTCAAGGACTGCACCCAACCACTCTCCTTCAATGTTGGTTGATGCTGATGCAGGAGGTATCTGACACAAGCATTCCCTTGCCTGGCATAGGAGCGGCTGCCAGCCTATCCTTGGAGTATGCAAGAATGTGGGTAAAAAAATATCCCGATGGGATCCTGGGGAAGGCTGTCTAGCAGGTTCCCAAATCAGAAGTCATTGAGGCTGTTGTCCATACCGCACCGTCCTCATCGGCTTTGAGGGAGGACCGACTGATGGTTCGTAGGTCAAAGCGACTCCGGGGATTTTCCTCTCCCATCCCCCCTGCGGCAGAAGTTCAGATGGAACTAACCCTCTTGGACGTGGATGAGGATGACCTTGTGGCTTCAAGTCCCAGCGAGATAATTCCTGATGTTTTTTCGAGTGATACCGGACATGGAAACTTGATTCCAAATCCCGAACCGAGGTAGAAGCTTCAGACCTTCCAGCTTCGGAACCATCTTCTAGTGTGCACATGTCTGCACTGATTACAATGCCAGACTTCATTCCCATTCTATTTAACGATTATACCAAAGATACTCATGTCATGGATGACCACCGAGCAGTGTGCAGGTGGGCCTAGCCCTGGATTTTCAAGATTGTCACCGAAACTCCTCTGGCTGAGATGGAAACTAAAACTGAAGCTCTTCGAAAAATATTCCTGGGTTTGGGGTCAGGTGTCTTTGATCATCGGCTGTTTCATTTTCTCGCTTTACAGGTTGTCACTAGCCGTGAGGATGTTTCCACTAATGAACTCAAACTTTCTCACTTCACTGCCTCTAATTGTGGGACCCGATCCTTGGAGGAAGCCATGATAAAGCTCCATCAGCTGATAGCACATGAGGCGATCTCTCTTGATCAGGCGTCCACCCTATCTACTGAGTTGTATGAATGTGAAGTAAGGGCAGTGATACTGAGGGATCAGTTGTCAACTCTGAATGGTATCCTTGATGCCACTAAGAATGGAATAAACGATCTCCAAACAAAAGTGGGGCACACTCATTAGGTGGCCGAGGATGAGGCCAGGGAGAGGGTCGTGCTGGAGAATACTTGCAACAACCTCTGTCGCACGGTTTCTGATCTGATGGAGAGAGCGAGCTGGGATCCTTTGAGATTATCAGAACCATTCTTGTACACACTGTTTTTATTACCCCCTTTTTTTGTGAGGGAGAGGCCCCAGCTTGTGGAAGTCCTCCCTTTTTGTTCAAACGGAATACAATATTTGTCAATCTTTCCCTGCTGTAAAATTTGATTTTTACTGGAACAATTGTTGTGTAAATAACAACTCACTGAATCAAAATTAATTATAATTATGGAAAATAGAAACAAACTCTAACTTTTTCCTAGACCATGCGATCCAACGAGGATTGTTTGACTATTACTTGGGTTTTGTAGACCCCCCCCCCACAAACTTTTTGTCTTTTCTTTTAATGCCCTAATTATTCCTGATCCCATTTGGTGTGGACCCAGCAGATATGGCCCGACTTTTTCTTAGGTCACCCTTTTTAGGTTTTCGTCCTAACATGCATTGTGCCTCTTTTTGTGAGCGGTTTAAAGTCCGGCCGACAAGACTACCATTACTGATGTTTTAGGTTGAACATCTTTGACTAGGTATAGTGGATCGAGGGACCCAATGAGGTTTGGTTGATTAAAACATGTCTCAATATCCTTTAGATTCATATGGGGGAGCATGTGTATATTTTAACAACATGCAGGGCATGTCTCAATTCATGGGAGTTGTACCGGCATGAAGAGGTAAGAAGAGAATCACCTAAGGAAATATTGCCTTTGGTAGATGGTCCATGGGTGATAAATATGCAGAGCCACCGAGGGAATGGTATGCATAGTCATGCAAAGGTGTCCTTAGGTAAATGACTCTCCATTTCTGATGGCCTGAGGAGTTCATAGAAATCTAGCTTATGGAAACCACCTTGGGTGGCGTGAAGAATTATGAAAACGACCAGGGGTGGCTCGGAAAGGGTGTGTGATGTTTGAAAGGGTTTGAGAACAGCTGTATTAATCCCGAATGTGGACACAGTGCCCTGTCCTATGCATTTATCTAGTGTAAAGTATGGTTGGAGCTTGGTGCAGTTTAAATTCATGCATCCTGGACATTCTTCAAAGTGGAATGGCTTCTCCTGTTCTTGGTAATGTTGTCAAGGACGTTCCACTATATTCAGGAAGGGTTATGAAAGAAGTTGGTAAACTGTTGCTCAGAAGGTCTCCAAATCCCGGGATGGATATGGGGGCTCAAAGGCCAAGAGACGTACAAAGAGAAGCATTGCCTAAGGAAATATTGCCTTTGTTAGATGGGTCGGGGGCGATCAATATTCATAGCCATTGAGGGAATGGTATGAATAGTAATGAAAAGGTGTCCTTGTGTCAATGATTTCATTCTCCGATAGTCGAGAAACTTCAAGGAAGTTTGTGATTCGGGGACACCAGGGGTGGTTTATGTGAGTTCGGCTTTTTTTTCTGAGTACCGAGAATGGTTTATGATGATAGGGTACCTGGATACGGGAGAAACATTTTGGCTAAATTTCCCAAGAATGGGTGAAGTCATTCCTTCTCACACTGGTGTGAGAAAATGGTTTGTGCAGGTCTGACCCGTGCACTGGGGGAAAGGGAAAAGCCTCTGTTCCTTAATGAACCCATGACAGGTCTGATCGTGCAGTCTAACATCATGTGACAAGGATGAGGAGAATTATTAAAGGATTTTGTGTTGTTTAATGTCATGCAGCGATGACGGGGGGCATTTTTGCCGATGTTGTGCAGTTTTAACGTTGTGCAGTGAGGACAGGAGGCATTTTTAAACCAGTGAAAATGCTTTTGGTTAGAGGAATTTCCCTGGATGTTTAATGCTTAGTATTAACAGCTTTATGCCAAGCGAACAAAATGTTCCATGTAGTTTAACGTCATACGGTAAGTACATAGTTGCAAAGGCTTCTCTCGATTAGAATGTAACTAGGTCTAAACATCTTGGCAAGCCTCAGATGTGAAGTGGGGTTGATTGGTGTAAATCGTGGTTTTTGGGCTTCTTGGATCAGGAGAAATGATATGGGGGCTCTGATGCCGGTAAGCGTACGGATCGAGGAAGAGTATCGCCAGAGGAAATCTTGCCTTTGGCAGACGGGCCATGGGCTATCATTATGCAGAGCCGCTGAGGGAGTGGTATGAATAGTCTTGAAAAGGTGTGCATGGGTCGATAACATTCCACTTCCGATGGCCATGACTGGTTATGAGGATCCGCGGTTGTTCGGTCCATGAATTCTGTCATTTGGTAAGAAAATATCAGGACATATCGGGCATGTTCGACCATGGTTGATGCTAAAGCATAGAGTGCTCCCTGTGCTGATTTAACTTGCGTGTGGGGGTGTACCTTCACTCCATACTGTTTAACGTCATGTGGTAATGATGAAGTACTCCTAGTCTAGCGGTCATAGAGCTCAGACCAATGGGTGAACATTACTGCAGTCACTCGAAGGATAATTGAGTTAACATGCTCTGATATACTCTAAACAGGGTAGGGGATGAGGGTTGTAAATTGTAACTCTTAGGTTTCCCATATCAGGAGATATAGGGTGGGGGATCTAAGGCCAGTAAGCATATAGAGCTAGGAAGAGTACCGCCTGAGGAAATCTTGCCTTTGGTAGACGGGCCAGGGGCTATCAATATGCAGATCCGCTGAGGGCATGGTATGCATAGTCATGAAAAGGTGTCCCCGAGTTGATGACTTTCCAATTCCGATGGCCATGAATGATTATAAAAATATGAGATTGATCACAGTACAGAGTTCGGCATGTGAGGATAATGGTGCCCGAGCATACAAGAAACATCTTCATTGCAATTTTTTGTTGAGTTAAGGTATCGTAGCCCTAGATTGATGTTCGTAGATATAGGTCGTCATGTGAACCATGGGAGAATACATGGGATAACCATATAGGGATACCCTGGAATCATTTGGATGTGAAAATGGGAATAAACTTGTAAACCAATGTTCCATAAATTTCTGGATTGAGATATATGATATGGGGGATCTGAGGCCGGTAAGTGTACGGAGCTAGGAAAAGTACCACCTGAAGAAATCTTGCCTTTTGTAGATGGGCTACGGGCTATCAATATGCAGATCCGATGGGGTAATGGTATGAACAGTCATACAAAGGTGTCCATGGGTCGATAACTTTCCACTTCCGATGGTCATGTATGTTTATGAGGATCTATAATTATCTGGGCCATGGAGTATGATGTATGGAGGGGATGCATCCAAATTTCCAAGGAGTATTGAAGTCTCATTTCACAATATATCTTATGTGGTTGGCGATGAAGTCAGTGTAGTTTTAACGTCGTGCGGTGAGGTTGAAGTCCGTGCAGTTTTAATGGTGTGCGGTGAGGACGAAGTCTGTGCAGTTTTATCTTCGTGCGATGAGGAAGAAAAATACACCACGTGCATATTTGGTCCGTACAAGGGGGGAGAGAGCATTTTTTTGAATGGATGGGCCAGGATGGGGAACTCTGGTGTCACTATATATCCTGAGAGGGAAGGAATCAAGCCTCACGTAGTTCTTTTGGGGAATACACCTCGTGCGGGTCTGGTCCATACGTGGGGAAGGGGTTATTTTTTGCTTCATTTGAGGTGGATGGGCCAGGGTGTGGAATTTTGGTGTCACTACATATCCTGTGAGGGAATGAATCAAGCCTTACGTAGTACTTTGAATGAAAATACACCCCGTGTAGGTTTAGTCCGTTCACGGGGGGAGAGGGGGAATTTTTTTCTTTTATGCTTATCCATGAAGATTAACGTCATGAGCTAAGGACGAGGAATACACCCCGTGCAGGGCTGGTCCATACATGGAGGGAGAGGAAATATTTAACTTTTACTTAGGGGTGACTGGGCCAGGATGGGGAACCCTGGTGTCGCTACGTATCCTGCGAAGGTAGGAATCAAGCCGTACATAGTTCTCTGAATGAAGTTCACCCTGTGCAGGTCTGGCCCATACACGGGGAAAGGGGAATTTTTAAATCTTCTCATTTGTGCAGTTCAATGTTGTGCAGTAAGGACGAGGGATACACCCTATGCCGGTCTGGTCTATATACGGGGGAAAGGGAATTTTCATCTTTTTCTTATCCAGGGGTGGTTGGGCTAGGATAGGGAACCTTGGCGTCACTACATATACTGCAAGGGCATGCATCAAGCCATACATAGTTCTCTGAAATCCGTGCACTTTAATGTCATTCGGTGAGGACGGAATACTCTTAGTTTAAGGTCATAGAGTTTGTACCATTGGGTGCTTGGCAATTTAACGTACTGCAGCTCGGACGATAACTGCTTTTAGTTATGCCGGTGAGGATAGAATACTCTTAGTTTGAGGTCATAGAGTTTGGACTGTTGGGTGCATGGCAGTTTAACGTCCTGCAGCTCGGACGATAACTGCTTTTAGTTATACTAGTGAGGAACGAATACTCTTAGTTTAAGGTCATAGAGTTTGAACCGTTCGGTGCTTGACATTTTAACGTCATGCAGCTCAGACGATAACTTCTTTTAGTTATTATGCGAAACACTTCTTCAGGAATCTCGCATTTATAGGAGCGGTGGTGAATTTCATGTCAATGGAGATCAGGTTTGTAACATCCCCAAATGATAAAGGGTTAAATGACTAAATGATATGACTCAGGTCAACAAGGTGCATCTTCCTTTTCGGGAGCCTACCTAGTTAGAACTCCACATTTAAGCGTGCTTGGACTGGAGTAGTGATCAGGATGGGTGACCTTCTGGGAAGTTTCCCATGGTGTGTGTGAGTGAGGACAAATCACACTGGAAAGGAAAAGTGTTGTCCTGTGGGGACTGTCATTAGTCAGATAACCCGTTCAGGCATGCGGGTGGACCCTAGGGTGGGCCCCACGTGTTTGGGGGGAAACTAGTGGTACCTGGTAGGTCAGGACCCGACTGCCATGTTAAGGCGGGGTGTCTGTGCTGTCATCGGGACCCGGTTGTCACATTTGGTATCAGAGGAGGAACCCAGCCTTAGGTGCGGTGCACTGCCTGGGTTGAGATGTAAGGGCCCCCAACGAGGGCGTTGTTCTCTAAAGGGGGGGTGATTGTAACATCCCCAAATGATAAAGTGTTAAATGACTAAATGATATGACTCATGTCAACAAGGTGCACCTTCGTTTTCGGGAGCCTACCTGGTTAGAACTCCACAGTTAAGCGTGCTTGGCCTGGAGTAGTGATCATGATGGTTGACCTTCTGGGAAGTTTCCCATGGTGTGTGTGAGTGAGGACAAAGCACAGTAGAAAGGACAAGTGTTGGCCTATCGGGACTGTCATTAGTCAGATAATCCGTTTAGGCATGTGGGTGGACCCTAGGGTGGGCCCCACATGTCTGGGGGGAAACTGGTGGTACCTGGTATGTCAGGACCCGATGGCCATGTTAAGGCGGGGTGTATGTGCTGTCACCGGGACCCAGTTGTCACAAGGTCATATGCTCCGTTGGAGTAGAACTTGTGTATAACAAGTGGTCCCTCCCACTTGGGCTCCAACTTTGGAAGTTTCTTTCTAGGGTGGCCCCCACATGTCTGGGGGCAACTGGTGGTTCCTGGTAGGTCAGGACCCGATAGCCATGTTAAGGCGGGGTGTCTGTGCTGTCACCGGGACCCAGTTGTCACAAGGTCATATGCTCCGTTGGAGTAGACCTTGTGTATAACATATGGTCCCTCCGACTTGGGATCCATCTTTGGAGGTTTCTTTCTAGGAATCATTGGGGTCTAGAGGACCAACACTATTTCTCCTTCCAAGAAAGGCTGAAGATGGACCATTTTATTGAAGGCTCATGAAATCATGTTTTGGTATACTTCCAGATGGTGAAATGTGTGCAAATGATTCTCATCTAGCTGCTCGAATTCACCTAGCCTCAGCACACTGGAAAGGACAAGTGTTGGCCTATCCGGACTGTCATTAGTCAGATAATCCGTTTAGGCATGTGGGTGGACCCTAGGGTGGGCCCCACATGTCTGGGGGCAACTGGTGGTACCTGGTAGGTCAGGACCCGATGGCCATGTTAAGGCGGGGTGTCTGTGCTGTCACTGGGACCCAGTTGTCACAAGGTCATATGCTTCGTTGGAGTAGACCTTGTGTATAACATATGGTCCCTCCCACTTGGGCTCCAGCTTTGGAGGTTTCTTTCTAGGGTGGGCCCCACATGTCTGGGGGGCAACTGGTGGTACCTGGAAGGTCAGGACCTAATGGCCATGTTAAGGCGGGGTGTTTGTGCTTTCACCGGGACCCAGTTGTCACAAGGTCATATGCTCTGTTGGAGTAGACCTTGTGTATGACATATGGTCCCTCCCACTTGGGCTCCAGCTTTGGAGGTTTCTTTCTAGGTATCATTGGGGTCTAGAGGACCAACACTATTTCTCCTTCCAAGAAAGGCCGAAGATGGACCATTTAATTGAAGGCTCGTGAAATCATGTTTTGGTATACTTCCAGATGGTGAAATGTGTGAAAATACTTCTCATCTAGCTGCTCGAATTCACCTAGCCTCTTTTCTGATCGCTCATCATTGGATAACTAATCACAAATTTCAACACGGAGTGAGGGAAATTGGAGCTCAATGGGCAGGACAGCTTCTGTTCCGTATACTAATGATTACGGAGTAGCCTGAGTAGCGGTGCGGATTGTGGTTCGGTAAGCCCACAATGAATGGAGGAGTTTATCCAGCCATGACTTCTTGTCTTTGTCTACCATTTTCTGGAGAATATTGGAAAAGGTCTTGTTGAAAGCCTCTATATGTCTGTTGGCCGCTGCATTGTATCGGGATGAGTGGTTAGCCTTGATACCGTATTCGTGGCATAGTTTCTCCAATTTAGCAGAGCAGAAGTTGGTGTCGTTATCCATTAGTATGGTATGAGGGACAAAAAATCTGGTGATGATATTGGTTTTCACAAAGCTAAAAATGCTTCTTTCCCTAACTTCCTTAAGGGGTACAGCTTCTGCCCATTTGGAAAAGAATTCAGTTTTCGTGAGGATATAATTCAGTTGTTTGGCTCTAGCGGGAGGATATGGTCCCACAACATCCATTCCCCAGACGGAAAATGGCCAGGAGTACTTATCTTGATGAAGTAACTCTAGGGGTTGGTGTATGAAGTTGGCATGAATTTTTCATAAGTGTTATTTTGCGGTAAAGCGCTCACAATCTCATGCCACTGTGGGCCAATAGTACCCAAGTCTTCGAACTTGATGGGAAATCTTGGACCCCAGCTGATGTTCCCCACATACTCTGGCATGTACCTCAGTCTTGAAGGCATCAGATTATTCTCCATCAATGCACCTAAGGAGTATTTAATCGAGGCCTTGTTTGTAGAGGACCTCTTGCTGACTCGTGCCACCATATAAGACAAATTTGATTTCCCTTCTTTGTATTTGCTCTTTTTTATCCCTGTCTGGTGGAATTTCTTCCCATTGAAAGAAGATTACAATGGGGGTCATTTAGCCGGTGGCATGAGCATATGGTCCAGGGACAGGACTGACTTCGTGGATTTCTTCTATCTTAGTTTAAACAAACGGAATGACCATTCGACGATGAGAAATGCTGATAACCGTTTCATCCCAGTCTGGGTCGGCTAGGGTTGTGGCTGCATTGGCTAATGCATCGGCCTGGGCATTCTGAGACTAGGGAATATAGGTCAATGTTGGTTCTATGGGTAATTCCACCATTAACCCTCGGACATGGTCAAATAGGGGAATCAGATCCCCCTTTTTGATAGCATAGTCACCATTGACTTACTTGATGACCAGTTCTGAGTTACCTTTGACCTTAAGGTGCTATACTTGTGCTTGGAGAGCGAGCTCCAGGCCTGCAATGAGGGATTGATACTCCGATTCATTGTTTGTACATCATTCTGAAAAGAGGAAGGAATATGACAATACTACTTTTTCGGGGACATGAGTATCATTCCCAAACCCACCTTGTTAAATTTGGGATCTTCCATCCTCTTCCCAGTTGGGCTTCGGGACGTGCCATCAATGTACATTTACTATGCTGGGAACTCCTCATGAACCAAGAAGATGTCTTCATCAGGTAGCTCGAATTCCATTGCGGCGGTCCCTATTGAATGGTGATCCACCAGAAAAACTTCTAATATCTGGCCTTTGATAGCTTTCTGAGTCACAAACCGAATGTCGAACTGTTCCAGTACGACTGCCCATCGGGATAGGCGCCCGGTCAGCATCGGGAAACTAAGGATGTACTTGAGCGGTTTACTACGTGAGACCAAATGAACTTCATGATGCTACAGATAATGTCACAACTATTGAACTATGAAGACAAAGGCCAAACAACTCTTCTCAATGTTTGAGTATCGTGTCTCACCATCAATCATGGTTCTACTGAGGTAATAGAGACTGTTTTCACTGTCGGTGTCATTTTTATTCACGAGGAAGGCTCCTAGTGACCGCTCTAGGGCCATCACATATTGGATGAGAGGTCTTCCTTCAATCGAGGGAATGAGAATCAGTGGGATTAAGATATACTTCTATAGGTTGTCAAATGCCTCTTGGCATTCATCTATCCATTGGTACATGACTCCCTTCTTCATTAACCTGGTAAAGGGAAAACATTTTCCTGCCAGGTTGGCTATGAATCACCTAATGTAAGCCATGTTCCCTTGGAATGCTCTCAACTCAGTGAGATTGTGTGTGTGTGGGGGGGGGGTGACTGGTCGAGGATAGCCTTTGTTTTTTCAGGGTCTACTTCGATGCCATGATGGCGTACGACGAAGCCAAGGAATTTCCCAGAGGTATCCCCGAAGGCGCATTTCAAGGGATTCATCTTCAGGTTATGCTGCCGAATTTTGCTGAAGATGGTCTCAAGGTCTGACATATCATCTGAGCGCTTCCTGGACTTAACCACCAAATCATCCACGTAGCATTCAACGAATCTCCCCAGGAATGGATTAAAGATACGATGCATGGAATGCTGATATGTGGTGCCTGTGTTCTTGAGACCAAAGGGAATAACCCTGTAACAGAATATTCCTTGAGGGGATCTGAGGAAAGTGGGTTTTACGTCTTCTCAGGCCATCCGGATCTGATTATACCCAGAATAACCATCCATGAAGGATATAGCCTCATACTCGTCTGTTGCATTGATTAATAACCCAGTGATCAGGACCAGGGAATCATCTTTCGGACAATGTAGAATGAGATCTCTGAAATCAATGCAGATGTAGATTTGTCTGTTCTTTTTCTTGACAGGGATAATGATGTCCAACCATATGAGGTACTGGACCTCCCGGATGAAGCCTTCTTTAATGATCTTATCGACTTTAGCCTATATTTTGGTATCATGTGAGGGGTGCGTTCTTATGGAGGCCTATTTATAGCCCCGACAGTCTTCTGGGAGACCTAGGTGATGCGTCACCACTTTGGGATCGAGTCCTAGCATTTCTATGTAATTCCAGGGAAAGACATCCTGGTGTTGCTTCAGAAAGGAGGTGTATACCTCGTGCTCCAAAATAGACATGGATTCACTAATGAGAGTGGGCCTCGGGTCTTCATTGGTACCCAGGTTTATTTCCCTGATCTCGTCCACCGTGGTGGAGATACCTTGCTCAAATGCGGGAGGTGCATCCATGTGATCTTCCTCATCTTCTTCTCCCAAATTGTCATCTTCTTGAACTGACGAGGGGAGACCTCCCAGAATGGGTTCTTGGGTATCCAGAGGCGAGGCATTGCAGGCGTCCTTTCTCAAGTATTCTCCCTAAGATCGAGGGTTGGAGGACGTTCCCACATTGTCACGCTCGACCGTTATGGATGAAGTCTTGAGGATAGCTGAGTGTATGTCTAGACTTGAACCCCTGCTCTCAATATGGTTAATGGGTAGTATGTAGTCTCTTCCAAGCTTCTTGAGGGGGTCATCAAGAACCATTTCCAGGCCATTTGGAGCAGGGATCCAGTCGACAACATCGATCTAAGGCTTATTCTTCTTTTTCTCATAAAAGCCGAAGTCAATGTAGTGTGGCTCGGAGAGCTCTAAAGGGGAATTGTCGGCGTGTAATGTCCCACATTGCCCTTTGACGCAGTACTTAATACACTGGTGGTAGGATGTAGGAACGGTCATGTGCTTGTGGAGCCATGACCTTACCAGTAGGGCATTGAATTTTGTGTTCTTCTGAACCACCAGGAATTCTGAATAGGCTATAAGGTCGCCAAAATGGGTCTTTAGCTTAATTTTTTCCATCGGCTTCTGCTCACTCTTGTCGTAACCTAATAGAGTCGTGACTGAGGGTATTAGGTCATCCTCAATATATCCCAACTTGCGGAGTGTACATAGAGGATGGAGGTCAATTCCAAAGTCTTTTTCAATAAAGACTTTGTGGATCTCAACATCATTTAGTGTGCCGGACAGATATAGTGGTTTGATGTGTCCTTGCATGATGACATCTTCATCCTGATCGGTGATGGAAATCCCTGCATCGCATTCCGCCAAGACAGTCTCCGTCCAGTAAATCATGGCAGTAGCTACCTCAGCTTGAAACTCCAGGGGGATGATAAAGGCTTCTATAAGCGCCTCCTTGAGGTCTGCTGACAAACTCAGGGCATCCAGGATTGACTGCTTGGCCGGTGCTGTTTTCACCTACTTAAGGATGTCGTATTTCTGTTCCAGTGGCTGATGCTTCTCCATTGGTGGGGAAGTATTAGCGGGAATCTTTGGAGTTGGAATATGAGATGAGGAGGGACTGGCCGCGGGGTTGGATGTCAATGGTGTCCCTACATTTTGGGGATTCGGCCCGACTAGTTTGTTTGTGTGCACTAGGTGGCTAGACATATGTTCCTCCTCTGATGGGTACCACAGAATGATGGGGGTAGAGTGGCCACTTGTGGAGGTGGAGGGATATTCTTTCTCCTGATGAGTCCGTTGAAGGGCTCTCCCATGGGTTTCCGCGATATTTACGGTTTAGGTCGAGGTCCAACCGTAGGGTTGATTTCAGCCTCGACTACGCCTCCCTTGATATCCCCCACCTCTTCCATTCCCCCTCCCAGCCCTTTGAATCGGGAACTTGGGTTCATAACCATACCCTTCATTAGAGAATGATTCCATTATATGGATGACATTGATGGAACCAATGATTATCTCCTCATCCTGTGTCAAGTTAACCCGGTCGGTTGTCCTTGTTGGTGTCGTTTGGTGGGTCAGTTCTCGTGGCGCCATGTTTGAGGGCATAAAATCTAACAGTGTCAGGGATAACTTTGGCCTTGTTGCTGACTGATCCTCTTTCTTTTGTCTTCTCCCTTCTCGATTACACATGGATGACCGGTTCGGGGAGGGTTGTGAGGCCGACATTGTTGGCTGTGCGGCATCAGGAGCTGTTGGCGGCAACACCGGCTACTGTAGTTGATCTTGGAGTATGCCCTGGGCTCGATTGATAGTATTTCGAGTCATCCAGTTATCAAATTTCTTCCTCTTTTTTCTGGTGACTTCCTTCAACCCCTCCCCTTTGTTGGACTCGGTGGTAGAAATATTTGTCACATGTGCTGGGGGTGGTCCCAGCTCGACCTGCCAGAAGTCTACCATCCTTTGCAGGAGGTCTTTGAAGAGGAACCATACTAGAATATTGTGCCCCAACATTCGATGGTAGGGATAATAATCTGGACTGTCATCGTGGCTGACTTCTTCGGGTTTCCTTGGCTCCAAGAGGCGGAGCAAGTTTCAATTTATGTTGTCGATGAAATAGCCTCGGACTTGGTCCTCTCGGAAGGAGTATACTTTTTGTCTTCATTCCTTGAACTGGTTCCTCTTTGATCCTCTCTAATCATCCCTCTTGGGTGGAGGCGATCACTGATATACAGGGGGCCCTTGATGATTTGGTGGAGGCCTAGGAAGTGGAGTAGGTGCAGGGGTTGTCTTGAGCATGACAGAGGATGCTTCATCTCTAACTATTCACTTTTCCGGAGCCTGTGAGACTATTCATGACTTTATATTGGTCCCCTGCAGGGAGTCCTCAATTCTCTGGGCAATGGCCGAGATATGGCGGAAGCTAGTGGTGCACTCCACTAGAATGAGCGGTGTTTGTAGCTCATCTCGAAGATTATTGATGCATATGGAAAGCAACTCGTATTGAGGCATTGGCCTATTCAGGGAGTAGGTCAGACCTTTCCATCAAGCGATGAAATATGAGACCCTCTCGTTCTCCCTCTACTTGCAGTTCATGAGGTCACTGACCATTGTTTTAGGCAGTGTAGAGCTGAAGTGGAATAGGAACTGATGCCGAAGGTCTTCCCAACTTTTTATTGAATGGGCTGGTAGGCACGTATACCAGACGAAGGCAGATACTTGCAAGGTCCATACGAAGCATTTGAGTTTCACTTCGTCTTGTTGTTCTGGAGTTCCCATCATAGGGTCGTAATAAGACGTGTGGTGAATCAAATAATGTTCCAAGTGGCCTGATCCATTGAAGATAGGGAATACAGGGCTCCCAAAATTTGTTGGAGGTGGTGTGTTGCTAACCTAATCTGGTTAAGGTTTCTGATATGGTTGTATCGGAGCGCGTCGACCTTCTATTGCTCCCAATTGTGATGTCAGTGCCTTGATGGTGTTAGTGGGACCCTGTTTTACATCCTGTTGGGCCCGGTCCTGGGCAGCTATAGCCCGAGGAATTGCTTGAGGATCCAGATCGGTTGGCACTAGGGGTGCATGTGCCGTTTGCGACACTTTCGGAGGGTTCAGACGTACTCGCTTCGTTTTCTTCCTGAGTGGAGGGAAGTCTTGGTATTCATCTGGATCCACATTTAGGTAGTAGGACGGGTCGGGCGCTACATTGGGTGGGATCCCTGACTAGGATTCATTTTTTGGGGAAAACCTTGGTCTTTGAGGTGCACTTACTGTGAGTTCATGATGTGGTTGCTCTTGGGATGCGCTTTCAATAAGACGGTTCCTCTGGAGTAACTCAGCATTAAGCTGCCTCAATTCTTTCATTTCCTCTTCCTATCGAGCGAACGTCTCTTAGAGTGTTAGTGGCTCGTTTTTATCAAGAGAGGGGGCGGGTTAAGGTCAAATGGTCCTTTGTTCTTATCCTTTTTGGAAGCTCGTAGGGTCATCCAAGGAAGGTTATCTAAAGGGGAAGCCATATTTAGGGCGGCCCACTGGTTCCGGGTGTGCACACATGGTGGTTCATTGCGAGTCACAGCCTGACTGGAAACATCGTCTCCCGATCCATCTGGATTTTCATCATCTTCGGTGCTACCCATGGGGTTAACCTCTATGGCGTTTTTGGATGCATATCGCGGGGCAGAGAAGATGTCATCTTCCAAATAGGAAGAGGATCTCCCGCATCTTTTACCGGTCTTCCCTCTTCTGTCCCATGATTGCTTTCGGGATCCTTGACGAAGGGTGACACAAAGAGTTATTTGATGTGACCTTACGGTACGCCTCCCTCTTGAAGGAGATGATGATTCAAAGGATTGGATAGGGTAGGAACCTCCTCTTTTAAGTTCCCTCCCTAGACGAGAGAATACTTATTCATGTGGGGGAGTTTGTTGTTGAGGAGGTAAAAATGCCTGTAACGACCCAAAATTTTAAATAAATATTGTTTCCTAATTTTATGTGTTATTTTATTTTATTTTTATACTCAACAAAAATGTTTCATTTGATAACATGAGTATAATTAAAATGAGACTGTTGGGTTTTGACTGTTATTTGACCATTGGTCAATATGACCGCTGGAAACAAAACATTTTGACTATTGTCTCTAAATACAGGCAATCTTGGTTAATTAATATAGAAAGAAGATTCGATGGCCCCACCCAGTAGTCTTGGACCGATCGAAGCCCATCTAACAGAACTTGGGAAGGAGGTAGCACCACTGGGCTATGCTCTGGACCAAACCCAAGCTGAACTTCATCGTATAAAGCTAGAATGGGATCGCCTTCGTGAGAAGTTCAAACTGATAGAAATTACTACTCGTGCGATGTTGGCCGAGCCTCCCTCGGATTATCTCACCTTAGCACACCTTACACTTAGGTCCTATGCTGGTGTGATAAGGGGCTATGTAAGGAGACCATAACTATCTTGTGTAATCCTTTGTTTTAAATAAAAATTTAGATTTCTTTTATGAATTTTCAAATGACCGGATAAATATAGTATGCATATTTTTGATGAATTTTAGAAAAAGGATATTTTAAATATGTTTATGTAAACCCTATGTAATTAAAAATGTGTAATGATTTTCAAAAAATGGTCTTCTGCAATTATGTTCAGTGAGAAATTCAGAGTCTAATAAGATCAACTTGATTTTTGATGAATAGTAAATTATGAATAGTGATTTTATGATTAGGATTAATAATGTGTCCAAATGGATTAGTAATCTCACTTAAAGAAATTATTAAAATAAGCTAGGCACTTTGATTAAGTAATGTGATTCAATAAAATGGTTAAATAACAGTTTCATAAATTATTATTCAAGTATTAGTTTTTTCGGATGAATAGTGTTTTTTAAATTAAAATTTTAATTAAAATGATTTAGAAAATTATTTTTATAAAATGGACTTCATTTTTGAACTTAGAGCATCGATATTATGTTGAGGTAATTTTTGGGGATTTTTCTGAAAAAAATACATTTTCGATGAATACTGTTTTTATTTAAAAATTAAATTAAAAATATTTAGAAAATTATTTTTATAAAATGGATTTCATTTTTGAAATCAGAGCATTGATATTTGGTTAAGGTGAAATTTTGGGATTATTCTGAGAAAGTTGAATTTTCGATGAATAGTGAAATATATAGTTTTTAAGTTACGAGTGTTTAATGACATCATTAAATGATGTATTAAGTATATATTCAATATGGTCGAGTTATGAATAGTAAGATAAGGTATGAGGTGTCCCAAGTGGCCAAGACCATGGGAAAATACCATGGGCAAGCCCATGGTTTTGCCAAAACCACTAATGAGGTGTCCCTTGGCCATTAATGCCTTGTCCCCTCACTTTCCCTATAAATACCCACCCTTTCCTCCTTTAGTTTTCACTCCCAACTCTCCCCCAACAAAGTTATGGTCTCCTTACCTCCCAAGGAGTCCTCCCAAGGTGCCCCCAAGCCCTCAAGGTCCAAACCTTTTAGTTTTAAGAGTTACATTTTAAGGTAAGGGATCCGACCTCTCTCTTTAATTTCAAGTAATCTCTTTTATGTCATTCCTTTTATGCTCCATGTTCTTATGTTGGAGGATATTCTTTTATACTCCTATTACTTCCCTTTTCATGTTCATATAATTATAGATCCCCTCTTACTCTCATTATTTCGTTTTATGAAGTGTTAAGTGACACCGTTAGGCTGCCGAAATATTTGTAACAGATTCTTTCTCCCTTCTCATTTTTCAAGATCTATTTTCATGTAAAGTATTTCAAGTTCCTTTTTATTATGTTGGGGTATGATATCTAAATTTATCATACTGATATCTTATGTTCATATGATGAGAGACCCCATTTGATCTCTTCAATTCAGTATTTTGACGTTTTAAGTGGCGTCGTTAGGCTGCCGAATTTTTAAGTGGTTCTCCACCCTTCTCGTTTTGAAGTTCTACATTCATGTCAATTATTTCAAGTTCCTTTTTGTTATGTTGGGGTATGATATCTATATCTATCATACTGGACTCTTATGTTCATATGATGAGAGACCCCATTTGATCTCTTCAATTCAGTATTTTGTAGTTTTAAGTGGCGTCGTTAGATTGCCGAATTTTTAAGTGGTTCTTCACCCTCCTCGTTTTGAAGTTCTACATTCATGTAAATTATTTCAAGTTCCTTTTTGTTATGTTGGGGTATGATCTATATATCTATCATACTGGACTCTTATGTTCATATGATGAGATACCCCATTTTATCTCTTCAATTCAGTATTTTGAAGTTTTAAGTGGCGCCGTTAGGCTGACGAATTTTTAAGTGGTTCTTCACCCTTCTCGTTTTGAAGTTCTACATTCATGTCAATTCTTTCAAGTTCCTTTTTGTTATGTTGGGGTATGATCTCTATATCTATCATACTGGAATATTATGTTCATATGATGAGAGACCCCATTTGATCTCTTCAATTCAGTATTTTGATGTTTTAAGTGGCGCCGTTAGGCTGCCGAATTTTTAGGGGATTCTTTCGCCCTTCTCATTCTTTTCAAAGTTTCACTTTCATGTCAAGTCTTTCAAGTTCATTTTTAATTATGTTGGGGAATTATCTCTATATCTATCATACTGAACTCTTATGTTCACATGATTAGAGACCCTATTTGATCTTTTCAAATAATTTTTTTTGAAGTTTAAGTAACGCTGTTAGGCTACCGAACTTTCATAAGAGAAATATAATTTTTGTCTTCCTTCCATGTTTTTCATTTCAAATGGTATGTCCTTGAAATTTCATTACCATGAACATGTATCCTTCTTATTCTGTCCATCTACTGTTTTATGGGTCATTTATGAATGTTTGACCCATTTTTCCTCTCTTTTTAATGTCTTCTAAAACCTCGTAACATAGCCGTTATGCTGCAGAATTTCCGTCTCAAAATATCTCTCTCCTTTTCTAAAGTTCATTTATATTATTAAGTGAATACTCAAAGATCTTTCTTCTAAATGGGTATTCACATATATACCAAAATGATCTATTTTAAATTATGGGATTTACATACATGAGACCCACTTTCCTTTTCTGTGGGTTTTAAGGTGACATAAAGATCATGTCTTTAAAGCAGTTTTTAAAACATTATGATTACAAAATGAAACCCATTTATTTTGTGCTATATGGGTTATTTATGAAATGTTTGATGATTATATATGTGGCTCACATGATAATAAAGGAAAATTTAAGGGTGTGCCCTGATAGCGCTCCAATGCATTGGGTAATGATGTAACCACTAGAGATTACAATTTTCACGATACCTTGGTGAGTAACCTTGGTAATTTTCAAATGACACCTTGGGGATGGACCTTGGTGATATGTTCATGATTGTCTATGTTAAATGATGTAGCCACATATTCATGATTATGAAACAATTTTATTTGTATTATGATATGCCTCATGATTTCATTTTCATGCCTTAAAGTTATTTTTGTGACTTTATTGATGTATCTCAAGTTCATATGTAAAATGTTTCACTTGTTTCCCTTGCTGGGCCTTCTGCTCACCCTTCCTTTTGATGTATGTCCACAGGTTATGAGATGCAGTAATGAGCCTAGGGTGATCATGAGGAGAAGCCTTTCAAGTGTTTAAGAAGAATTCTTTTTTTTTGTTTCATGTTTTATGTTCCTTGTTTCCAAGACACTAAACCTTAAAGATCCTCAGTTCCGTGTAATGGAATGAAAGTTATGTTATAAAAAGACGGGATTCTATAGTTGGCATCAAAGTATGGTTTAGTTATTTGTGGAAATTAGGATATGAAAACTCTAGGAAGAACCCCATATAAAAGTTGAAATATAGGAAATATTCCTGGTATTTTGGTGAGTATTGAGTAAAGGGGTTTCCAAGAAAATACATCCCTATCTGGATACAAGCAGGTAGAGGTGGCTCTGGAACAGATGTACATAGGGGTAAAACCCGAAAACACCACTTTGTTCTAGACTCGAACAGGTACTGGTACACAAAAACGGGCCTTGCTGCACTCTTGGTTACGACACTCCCGGGGGATATGCTTTGGTAAATTCATAAGCTTGGTATGAACCATTGTTAAAGGAACAAAGATAAAATGAAATAAAGATTCACATAAGAATATATGATCATGGATAACCTAGATGGGAACCTAGGGGGTCACAAGTTAGGGTATACTTTTCTTCTAAAAGTTATCCTTATATGCTTTAAGTTCTTTTTCATGATTATTGGTTAAGTATTTAAGCCTCTAATTATACTTCCTCTTCTTAGTTAATGGTGGGAAATGGAATAACGTGTCCCAACAACCAATGTGATAGGAAATGCGACAATTTCTGTATTAATATGACAGAGATGATTAGGGGATTAAAAGATGATTATTAGTTTGGAAGACGTTCACTATTTTGGGGACCTTATATGATCGAGGTAAATAGATTACTATAGTATATTAATTTGGGAGTAAGGTTGACTTATATTTTGAAGAATTGATGAATTTAAGGTGGACTTATAGTAATTTAGGTTACTTATGGAAATGATTAACCTATCTTGGGTAGAATATGTTTAGGTTAGCTACTTTTGTTATAAGATGTTAGGAGTGGTTGATGTTGTCTGGAGATGAACAATGAAGTTGTTTTGGAAGACTATGTTATCAAATCCTTCTTGTATTTGGGTTTCAATCTTAGTTTGGTTTATTTTGAGGAATTTTAAGGACCGTTATTTATGGAATGGGATATGATGAACTTTGGGTAGTACCATGGAACTTTGAAGATTTAAAACTAGTTTCCATTCTTATGAGATTCTTTCTTTTTGAAGAGTTGTTTTACCTTAACCTTTCTATTTTTGGGATAATGTTTAAAGATAGAAGAAATATATAGTTAATCTTTTGTAGATTATGTGATTCTCTAGAAGATTATTCTTGTGTTTTTATGAGACAAAGTGTTTTTGAATTCTCATCATTTAGAGAAAAGATTAGTGTTGGTAGCGACTTATTAAAGGATGAAACTCTACTTGAAGGTAGGTATATTTTCTTATGTTTTTGTTCTATGTAGT
This sequence comes from Viscum album, assembly GCA_963277665.1. Taxonomy (NCBI): domain Eukaryota; kingdom Viridiplantae; phylum Streptophyta; class Magnoliopsida; order Santalales; family Viscaceae; genus Viscum; species Viscum album. The sequence continues at coordinate 1,567,487,343 of OY728120.1, forward strand.
AAATGAATTCATCAAAATTATGAAAAAAAACGTAAAACAAAAATGTTGTTGGTTTACATTTCCTACTGGGTAATCAAAGATCGTTTACACACATCATAAGTTTGGGATTTTCTCATGGTTTACTTTCTCCTAATCATGTTCTCTATCTCTCTCCCTCAGAACATGACCCTTTGTTTTATCCTCCATGTCCATGTTTTCCAACATGGAATCCTAGTGTGGGTTAACTCGGGTGACCTTTGTACTTTCCTTTCCTTCTTTTAAAGTAATAGTTTTACTGACTCCTTTTCCGATGTGGGACTTTCAATGAAATTTCAAAACCCAATTTTAAAAATTGAGAGGACGCAATTTCTTAAGGGGGGAAGATTGTAACGACCCGAAATTTTAAATAAATATTGTTTCCTAATTTTATGTGTTATTTTATTTTATTTTTATACTCAACAAAAATGTTTCATTTGATAACTTGAGTATAATTAAAGTGAGACTGTTGGGTTTTGACTTTTATTAGACCATTGGTCAATATGACCACTGGAAACTAAACGTTTTGACTATTTTCTCTAAATACAAGAAATCTTGGTTAATTAATATAGAAAGAAGATTCGATGGCCTCACCCCGTAGTCTTGGACCGATCGAAGCCCATCTAACAGAACTTGAGAAGGAGGTAGCACCACTGGGATTTGCTCTGGACCAAACCCAAGCTGAACTTCATTGTATAAAGCTAGAACAAGATCGCCTTCGCAAGAAGTTCAAACTGATATAAATTACTACTCGTGCGATGTTGTCTGAGCCTCCCTCGGATTCTCTCACCTTAGCACACCTTACACTTAGGTCCTATGCTGGTGTGATAAGGGGCTATGTAAGGAGACCGTAACTATCTTGTGCAATCCTTTGTTTTAAATAAAAATTTCGATTTCTTTTATGAATTTTCAAATGACCGGATAAATATAGTATGCATATTTTTGATGAATTTTAGAAAAAGGATATTTTAAATATGTTTATGTAAACCCTAAATAATTAAAAATGTGTAATGATTTTCAAAAAATGGTCTTCTGCAATTATGTTCAGTATGAAATTTAGATTCTAATAAGATCAACTTGATTTTTGATGATTAGTAAATTATGAATAGTGATTTTATGATTAGGATTAATAATGTGTCCAAATGGATTAGTAATCTCACTTAAAGAAAGTATTAAAATAAGCTAGGCACTTTGATTAAGTAATGTGATTCAATAAAATGGTTAAATAACGGTTTCATAAATTATTATTCAAGTATTAGTTTTTTCGGATGAATAGTGTTTTTTAATTAAAATTTTAATTAAAAATATTTAGAAAATTATTTTTATAAAATGGACTTCATTTTTGAACTCAGAGCATCGATATTATGTTAAGGTAATTTTTGGGGATTTTCTGAAAAAAATAAATTTCGATGAATAGTGTTTTTATTTAAAAATTAAATTAAAAATATTTAGAAAATTATTTTTATAAAATGGATTTCTTTTTTGAAATCAGAGCATTGATATTTGGTTAAGGTGAAATTTTGGGATTATTCTGAGAAAGTTGAGTTTTCGATGAATAGTGAAAATATAGTTTTTAAGTTACGGGTGTTTAATGACATCATTAAATGATGTATTAAGTATATATTCAATATGGGAGAGTTATGAATAGTAATATAAGGTATGAGGTTTCCCAAGTGGCCAATACCGTGGGCAAATACCATGGCAAAGCCCATGGTTTTGCAAAAACCACTAATGAGGTGTCCCTTGGCCATTAATGCCTTGTCCCCTCACTTTCCCTGTAAATACCCACCCTTTCCTCCCTTAGTTTTCACTCCCAACTCTCCCCCAACGAAGTTCTGGTCTCCTTACCTCCCAAGGAGTCCTCCCAAGGTTCCCCCAAGCCCTCAAGGTCCAAACCTTTGAGTTTTAAGAGGTACGTTTTAAGGTAAGAGATCCAACCTCTCTCTTTAATTTCAAGTAATCTCTTTTATGTCATTCTTTTTATGCTCCATGTTATTATGTTGTAGGATGTTGTTTTATACTCCTATTACTTCCCTTTTCATGTTCATATAATTAGATATCCCCTCTTACTCTCATTATTTCGTTTTATGAAGTTTTAAGTGGTGCCGTTAGGCTGCCGAAATTTTTGTAACTGATTCTTTCCCCCTTCTCATTTTTCAAGATCTATTTTCATGTAAAGTATTTCAAGTTCCTTTTTATTATGTTGGGGGTATGATCTCTAAATTTCTCATACTTATCTCTTATGTTCATATGATGAGAGACCCCATTTGATATCTTTAATTCATTATTTTGAAGTTTTAAGTGGCGCCGTTAGGCTGCCGAATTTTTAAGTGGTTCTTCACCCTTCTCGTTTTGAAGTTCTACTTTCATGTCAATTATTTCAAGTTCCTTTTTGTTATGTTGGGGTATTATATTTATATAAATAATACTGGAATCTTATGTTCATATGATGAGATACCCCATTTGATCTCTTCAATTCAGTATTTTGAAGTTTTAAGTGGCGCCGTTAGGCTGTCGAATTTTTTAAGTGGTTCTTCACCCTTCTCGTTTTGAAGTTCTACTTTCTTGTCAATTATTTCAAGTTTCTTTTTGTTATGTTGGGGTATGATATCTATATCTATCATACTGTACTCTTATGTTCATATGATGAGAGACCCCATTTGATCTCTTCAATTCAGTATTTTGAAGTTTTAAGTGGCGCCGTTAGGCTGTCGAATTTTTAAGTGGTTCTTCACCCTTCTCGTTTTGAAGTTCTACTTTCATGTCAATTCTTTCAAGTTACTTTTTGTTATGTTGGGGTATGATCTCTATATCTATCATACTGCACTCTTATGTTCATATGATGGGAGACCCCATTTGATCTCTTCAATTCAGTATTTTTATGTTTTAAGTGGCGTCGTTAGGCTGCCGAATCTTTAGGGGATTCTTTCGCCCTTCTCTTTCTTTGCAAAGTTTCACTTTCATGTCAAGTCTTTTAAGTTCCTTTTTAATTATCTTGGGGCATTATCTCTATATCTATCATACTGAACTATTATTTTCACATGATTAGAGACCCTATTTGATCTTTTCAAATCATTTTTTTTGAAGTTTAAGTAATGTCATTAGGCTACCGAACATTCATAAGAGAAATCTAATTTTTTTCTTCCTTCCATGTTTTTCATTTCAAATGGTATGTCCTTGAAATTTCATTACCATGATCATGTATCCTTCTTATTCTGTCCATCTACTGTTTTATGGGTCATTTATGAATGTTTGACCCATTTTTCCTCTCTTTTTATTGTCTTCTAAAACCTCGTAACATAGCCGTTATGCTGCAGAATTTCCATCTCAAAATGTCTCTCTCTTTTTCTAAAGATCTTTTATATTATTAAGTGAATACTCAAAGCTATTTCTTCTAAATGGGTATTCACATATATACCAAAATGTTATATTTTAAATTATGGGATTTACATACATGAGACCCACCTTCCTTTTCTGTGGGTTTTAAGGTGACGTAAAGATCATGTCTTTAAAGCAGTTTTTAAAACGTTATGATTACGAAATGAAACCCATTTATTTTGTTCTATATGGGTTATTTATGAAATTTTTGACGATGATATATGTGGCTCACATGATAATAAAGGCAAATTTAAGGGTGCGCCCTGATAGCGCTCCAATGCATTGGGTAATGATGTAACCACTAGAGATTACAATTTTCACGATACCTTGGTGAGTAACCTTGGTAATTTTCAAATGACACCTTGGGGATGGACCTTGGTGATATGTTCATGATTGTCTATGTTAAATGATGTAGCCACATCTTCAAGATTATGAAAAAAATTTATTTTTATTATGATATGCCTCATTATTTCATTTTCATGCCCTAAAGTTCTTTTCATGACTTTATTGATGTATCTAAAGTTCATGTGTAAAATGTTTCACTTATTTCCCTTGCTGGGCCTTTTTCTCACCCTTCCTTTTGATGTATGCCCTCAGGTTATGAGATGCAGTAATAAGCCTTGGGTGAACATGAGGAGAAGCCTTTCAAGTGTTTAATAAGAATTCTTTTTTTTGTTTCATGTTTTATGTTCCTTGTTTCCAAGACACTAAACCTTAAAGATCCTCAGTTCCGTGTAATGGAATGAAAGTTATGTTATAAAAAGACGGGATGCTATAATGCCCCCATCCCTGAGGGCTGGGGTTGGCTCCATTCCTTGAACGTTGAGTCTCTTCCCATTTTTATTGGTCTTACGAGGGCATTTGTTGTTAAAAATGCCCCCAGCCCTGTTGGCTGGGGTTGACCATAGATTGCGGTAGTGGCTGCTGCTATCTCTACCTGCCTGATCTTGCGTGCCCCCATTCGGGGGTGAACTGGGTTTGGTGCCGAGTTCTTCTTTGAATCAATCCCCTCTGGGGAGGCAATCAATGAATGCTGATTGGCCTCTCTTAGGAGAGAGGCCAATTATATGATCTCAGTGGCCTGATTCAAGAGTTCTTGAATGGGTTGTTCCCATCAGGCCAGATGCTTCATTGACTTACTCAAGGCCTGACTCTGTTGGGTGTGTTGCCTTTCGCGAATAGGGAGACCACTCGATTTCTGTCTTGACGTGATGACGTTTCAAGACACCATACCGAATGGGTACTTCTATGTGGGGATCAGAGTGAAATGTAGAGCTCTATGTTCCTCCCATCCCCTAATATAGACTCCCATCGAAGCATCATCGATGAGGCGGCGCAGCTGGTGAAACGCATGGAGGCAGGCTTTCTCCATGTTTCCTTTACGCCTCTCGGGTCTTTTTTGTTGTGCCGAAGGAAGAGCTTCCAGGTCGATGTGAGGCAGGAGGTCTCCTATTGTCGTGACGTGGCCTATATATCCGTTGTAGGGTAGGAAGATTGATTTCAGCCGGTGGAGGGTTGTCCATATATTGTAGCGAATGTCATGTACGAATTCCTCCGACACCTCTCTGGGTTTTTCGAATTGAGAGGTGGTCATGGGCCAAAACATAACTGGTATATCATCTCTGGAAAGTCGTTTCCTCTAGTGAAACATGTCGGTATATGCCTCTTCTAGTGACTCCTCTACCTGGTCAGCCAAACTGAGATGCTCATAGATAGTGTGGTCGGAGGCAGTGGGGGTGGTAGGTGTTGAACTATCATATGGGCGATTTAGGGGTGGTTCAGAAGATGAACGTGGCCCCATACCGTCTCTTGATTCAGTAAGGGAGTCGTTGGCGACTAGTTGGGAATCTGACATGCTTAATCCCATCCTTCTACGTGCCTTGGCATACAAGGTCATTTCCATGCTTGATTCGGTAGGGGGAGGACCTTCCTATCGATATGATATGTCATGTTAGGGAGGACCTTCGCAATGGCTGCCGCAATGATGAGGACTACCATTACTGCTTGACGCCGCATAGCATATAGTACTTTTGTAGTGTATACCCTAGGGAGGACCTCCAAGGAATGTCACAGCAAGGGGAGAACCTTCTGGCTGTGTAGCATTGTTATGGGGAAGGCCTTCGCAATAACTTCCATCATGGTGAGGATGGCCATCATGGTTTGACGTTTGATGTGAATCCTAGGGAGGACCTTCAAGACACACCGTGAAAAGGGGAGGACGTTATTGTTTCTTGGAGCCACTGCGGGGAGGACCTTCGCAATGGCAGTCACGATGGCGAGGACTACCATCACATATTCTGCAATGGCAAGGACTACCATTACAGATGCCACAGGGAGAATATCTGTGGGGTACACCCTAGGGAGGGCCTTCAGAATGTACCGAAATGAGGGGAGGGCCTTCTCGTTGCCTAACATCTCTATGAGGAGGACCTCCATTATTAGGGTGGTGCGGACTACCACCGTGATCTAATTCCCGACTGCACGGAGTTTTGTTGTAACGTAATCCCTGGGGAGGACCATCAGGGCAGGCCATGATAAGGGGAGGACCTTATTGTCATGATGAGACGTCACTGTGGGGAGGGCCTCCACAGTTGTGACTATGATAGAAAGGAATACTATCATAATATGTGGTCCCACTGCATGGAAAATGTTTGTAGCGTATACCCCAGGGAGGACCTTCTGGGTGGACCATAGAAAGTGGAGGGCCTTCTTTCTGCTTGATCTTCTGGACAGGTGGAGGGTTTCTGAGACTTGCATCAAAAGAGGAGCTCTTGTGATCGATCGTTATATTCCCGTGGGGGAGGCCCTCGTGGGTGCTCTGGGGTGGACCTTCAGAGCTTCTAGTAGCGACATTGCAGGGAGGACCTTCACAACTTCTACCGCCACTCACATAATATATTAATGGGTGGGCAGGTTTTTAAGCCTTTGATATTCACTTCGCTGCATCAGGAACCCCAGATTCCAATAGATCGGAGTCATGAACCCACTCTTTATTTTTCGGCTGCCTTCGGTGCATTCGGGGCGCTTTCTTGCGGGTAGTAGGGATCGTCTATTGTTGAAAATGGCCTTCACCTTTGGGTCCCTGTCTAATTGGGTCTAGTAATATTGATGGGATACGCCGACGAACATCTTGACTTTTAGTATGGATATATGCCTGCTCTGGAGCATCCCCCATAATGGACGGGTGTCCCCCAGTTGGAACTAGTGAAGCTGCTCGATCCGGTTGCCCTTGCGTCGCAGAATATGGTCGGCGGCCCTCCTTGGTGGAAGTAGGAATGCATATCTGCTTCGAGGCAGATATCTCGTCTCTTAGATGAGTCGCCTCAATTGGGGAGATGGGCTCACAGTCCTGAGTCCTTGATGTTTCCGATGATGCAATTACATTCTGGAAATTCTGTAAGATATGATCTGGGATCGATACCTGCTCCTCTATCATTTCCAGGATATGCAGAGAGACATCTTTGGCTGGAACAGCTATGAATGCCCATTCCAGTATCGAAATAGGAATATCCCACTCTGGTCCTCCGGTGGTCAGTGGGTACTGACAATTCTCATGTGTTGGGGAAGGTGAATGAATCTACCCCTGGGCCAGGATATTCTGGTTTATCTCTCTATTTTCCACCACATCGGGATAGCGTACTTTACTTGCATCCGCCTCGAGCTGGCCCTGTATATGTTGGTTTTCCACCGTATCGAGTTGGAGGCCTTTGTTGGCAGGGAGATGTGCCCGCCTTTTCATTTCCGCCACATCTGGATGGCAGGATTTGTTGATCGCCACCATGTCAGGATGGTAGGCATCAAGAGAATCTGCTAGGAGCTTGTCCTACAGGCGCTGGGTCGCCACCACGTCGGGTTGGTGGGCTTCACGACCTTGAGCAGGGAGAGGTACCTGCCGGGTAGGTGCTGTACTGGGTGAGCGACGGGCTTGATGGAGCCTGGTGGGGATGCACGCCTACTCTTATGATATTGCAATGTCTGGATGGCGGGCTTTGGATGAGAGAACATGTGTATGTTCATGTTCGCGATATATCTCCGTGATAGGGTAGCAGAGCTCCTCCCCAGGGACAAGGGTGATGAACAGTCCATGGTTGTATGTTTGCCACCCTCATCGAGCGGTCCGAGGGGCCGGAGCTTGGGGAGCATGGTCTTGGATCCTCAGGGAGACATCCTTCTTATCATAAGGATATTGAGTTGTGGCGTGACAGTGATGACGTCTGCTGGTGGGGGACTTGGAGCGGAACCCCCGTTCAGTGGGGATGAAGTCCTCAGTGTTGACCTCATTTGCCTCCCTAAGATAAGGGAGGTATGAATTGTCTCATTCCAGGGATAGACTCCCGAAATGGTTGGAGATAGCAACAAGGGATGTCTGGATCTGCCTTCACGGCCACTGCTAGGCGGGCGACCAACGGGTCCTGGCGGATTGGAGGGTGTGCATGGCCGCCTCCACCATCGGGAGAGTACCATTCACGTGGTACTCTCAGATCAACATGTCTGAGACCCAGCTTTGAAGATGCTGGGTAGGTGATGGTGTCCTCCGTTGGTGAGGATGTCCAGTCATTGCATTGTTGGAAGGACACACCTATGAGTTCCTTCATGACACCATTGGATCGAAGGGAGTTTTGAGTGGTACATGTAACATATTTTAACAAATACAAACAACAAACCCATCAAAACAACATCTCATGATCCCATGCATAATTAATGACCTTTCCTGGCCCTCCTTATGAATATAAAGGGGGCGCAGGGTGGGATTAGGTTAAATCCATCATGATTGGTTAATCATTCAAGTCGGGTTCACCATTTTGTGTCTCACGGCGCACGATGGGGTCGTGGGGGAGAAACGTGCGCTCCCCAACGGTTGATTTGAAAAGATTGGGTTCTGCTTAATCACTCATATCAGGTGCACTGTTTTCACCTTGAAATGCCCAACAGTTCCATATCCAGCAATACATTGACCTGCTTTCCAAAGGCAGGCGTTCACTGGGTGGTTTGACCAGCGATGCTTAAGAACTCACATTGGTCGAGAGGATAGGAAGTCAGGCTCATCGCACCCTTTTGGGGGGGAATTATTTCCTGTTCTGGGACTCTCTTATAGATTTAAGACATATTCATATGTTCGTGAATATTTGGTTTATACCCAAGCATAGTATCCATAGATTACTCCTGGTTGGCAATGGTCAACTGGACGTAGGGGGTTTGGAATCATTTATGCCCAAGGTTTACCATCCCTCATTGGATTAATGACCTCGAGGAGTCTAGACTCACTGAGATGGTACTGATTTAAAGCCTCGTAACTAGTCACTCTAGAGTTTATTTTCATCTAGGGGGTTAGATAATGACTTGACCTTTTGTATTTAACCCATGATACGGGCTTCCTACATATCCTCATGAGAAGAATCAGAATCCACGTAGTTCAGTTTGGTATGGGGATTACGCTCCAGGCTACCTAGGGTTGGTGCGGTGAACCAACATGAAGATAGTTGGATCGACCGGTTGTTGGGCTTGAACCTCGGGGAGGCTTCCTACGTACCCTTCCTAGGAGATAGGTATCAAAGTACACGTAGTTCGAATGGGATTTTCAGAGAACCGACGTGAATGTGGACCTGGGGTTCCGATGGTGATCGGGCTTGAACCTCTTGGAGGCTTCCTATGTATCCCTGTTGTGGGGAATCAAAGTCCCCGTAGTTATAATTGGCATGGGGATTATTCTCTAAGGCAGCCTAGGGTAATGGATTGGGGCTTACACTCTTAGGAGGCACATGGTGTGGATTGGGGATTACACTCTGAGGAGGCCCATAAGAGGATGTCATGGTCGATTCCTACACTAAGCCCACTTGAGTCATGCTCAGTGTGAGAAACATGGGGCAGTATGGACCATACCATCTCGTTGTGAAAGGTGTGCCCATGGGAAGTGGAGTGGGGCTTATACATGGAGCAGCCCAAAAATTCGGGGCTTACTCCGAGATGGATGCCCATAAGAGGATGTCATGGTTGATGCCTACTCTAAGCCCATGTGAGTCATACTCGGTGTGAGAAACAAGAGGCAGCAGGGACCAGGCGATCATATAGTGAAAGGCGCGCCCCTGGGAAGTGGAGTGGGGATTACGCTGGAGTAGCCCAAAAAGTAGGGGCTTACTCCGAGATGGATGCCCATGGTGACAAAGCACAGCGAGAGAGGGACCTGTCCCCAAAGAAGGACGGAGCAGCAACCCTCCCCACTGTGCCCATCCTTGGCCATGGTTGTGGGGAAGTAAAGAGGTTCATGGGGTCTTCCTTCTGATGGATAGTCGGCCACGCCCTGAGGAGGGGAGAAGTGCCCCAATCCTAACAAGTGGAGGGGCAGAAAGGGGACTCCCGGGCTCGGACTCTGCATTACCGAGGGAATTTGAACCCAGGAATGCGTCGGGAAGGATTTTATCTAGCTTGGGTGATGGGAACATCGAAGGATCCAGCAGGCCACACAGGTGTATAAGTGGTGTAACCCTTCACATAGCGAGGTGCTACACTCCTAGAGAGGGCGGCCACGAACCAGGGTGGTCTGCGGACTGGTGGGCATCCCGCGAACCAGGTTGGTCCGCAGACTAGTGGGCATCCTGAGAACCAGGGTCTTTCACGGCTTCGGGTTCAGCCCGCGTACTAGGTTGGTACGTGGAGGGGTCCATGCGAGCAGTGGAGGCCAAGGGAAACGCTGGCCAGGGGTTTTTCGGTCGGGGCTTCGCCTGCATAGGAGGGTGCTACACGGTGCGATGGATCAGAAAAGGGGCATAAAATCCCTGGTTCGCGGGGAGTGTATCTCCGAAGGAGCCAGGGTTCATAGACTTCTTTTCATTGTTATTTTATGTTCGTGGTTCACCATTTTTTTATGCATTTTCAGCTCCTTATTAATTATATTCCAACTTCATACCTATTCTAGTTCACTAATTGGAACTTCGTTGTTTGTGAAATCCTATGCTCATTCCTATGAAATCCTTCCACCTTGAATCTGATCGATCTCCAAGGGATGTATCTGTGGTCATGTGGAACCTTTTGTGGAAGCCGATGACCATAAACCCATTTTATGGATGACTTGGTCAATCCACAACTCACAGGGGGCATTTAACGTACCTCCTCCGCGAACCAAACTAGCTAAGGGAGTGCTTCGCGACCGCGAAGTGTTCCACCTCCATTTCATGAATGACAATGGATGTGGCTAGGGCTGGTCGACACGGTCCATGGCTGGGGCGGTTTGTGATGGTGAACCAGATTGGTGCCCGTTCTTCTTCATGCTCGCGGAGGATCCCCGCCTCTGTTTTGAAAATAACAACATTCCGTGGAAGGGGTGCTTCACGGAATCGACGTCGTACCATTATCATTGGACCGGTCTGTAGACCGGTTCGGCTCGTGCCATCCTTTTAGTATTCTCCAAAATTTTCCCTAATTCTTTGTGGGGAAAATTGGGTAGAATATCCCTTTGATTAAAAAGGATTCTCATTCTCCTTTGCAGATTTTTCAGGACCCTACAGTGTTCCAAAAAATAAACATAAACCATTCATCATAACCCAACTAATAAAATGGGTTTCATAAACATCATCACATCGTAACATAATACATATTAAAAAATGGATATAATTTCAACATAAACAAAATCAAACCATGTAAATAATAGAGACATTTTACTTGAAATATAACCATATTAAAGTATTTTATCATAGATGGAAAATAGTTTTGATGAAACACTTCAAATGAATTATGGAGGAGAATATCATTTCTTCTTTCAAATCAATTTCTTTTCTCAAATTGACGTGCAATTTTAAAAGAAAAGATTTTTTTTGAAATTATCATGAAATCTTGTAGAGTAATATTTATGTAAATAAGGTGTTATGAAATCGTAAGAAAAATTTCACGCCATATAAGTTAAAAAAACATTCTCCTCGTACTTTTACCGGAAAAGTCAAAAAAGTACCTTGATTTGTAAACAAAAGAAAGATTCTGTCCATACCACATAGTAAAATCAAAAAATATGTAAACATGAATTTAAACATACTTTCAATAATGTTATATATTTTATGAAAACATTTTTATAAAAAATGGATATATATGATAAACATAACCCCAGTAAACAGTTACATATAAGCAATCTTGGATAAAAACGAGATTTCAAAATTATCCCTTACCATTTATGATCAGTGGAATCATATGTATCATAAAATAAAGAAAATTACATGAATATGTAATTATCATATCCTTCATAATAAAAATAATAAAACATTCAGGGGAAGAATAAACACCATAAAAAAGAATTAGATGGTGATTAAGGCATATGTCTCATAGAAATAAAAGTGAGTCGAAATAATCCCTTACCTTAGGTCTGGTTTATTCCTTATTTGTCCGAACCTCCTTTATAATGATTTAAATAATGTAATTGACTTATTCAATAATCATAGTCATTTTTATGATATCATATATGATTCACTTATGACTTTATATTACCTTTTCATTTGTAAATTCCTTGTTGAAGCAACGTTTTGGGTAATAATCGTTTCATTTATCGTACGTGTTTGGAATTTTTGTTCTTGATATTATTACTTATATCACAATTTACTTACTTACAGAATGTAAAAAATTATTTATATATCATATATATATATATATATTCATTATATATATATAATAGATAGATAAATGAAATGAAATACATTGTTCATAGAGACGGTAGGCCGTACATACGCATCAACGCTATTTTCCTTTCCTTATTGACATGAATGGAAGTAAGTAGATGACAAATATATAAATATATAAATATATATATACATAAATAAATTAGAATTATTATGTCATATATCTCATTATTATTAATTATATATACTTTATAATCAGTCTTGAATGGTTACCATGGAGAACGAATCTCATCGGGTTGTGGAGACGGTAATCCGTACGTACGCACGAGCGATGATATCATTCCCATAATTGTTGAATGGAAATGAATTGGATGATATAATATCTCATAATTAGTATCATGTTATAATAATAATATATAGTTATTATTTCCACCATTATACCCATCCGAGTAAGGTGGTGGTGGAAAAACAGATTACACCACGACGTGGAGACGGTAAGTCGTACATACGCATGCGCGGTGATTTTATTTTTTTGTAGGATTGATAGAAGGTGAAATACGATTTTTTCATATTCATAATAACTTATCAATATACTAGTGATATTTTATTTATTAATTAATAATGAAACAAATCATATAGAAAAAGAAGAAGAAAAAATAAGTTTGAAAGAATCAGTAAAGGATATTACCTCTTCTTCGACGCCCCTCTTCTAAACTTATTCTTAGGGAACTAGAGTTGGTCTTTGAAGAAGACCATAACCTATAGAATGTTTCTATATAATTTTATAAGGGAAATGGGTAGTGTTTTTTCACGCATGAAATCTCAAGATGGAGTGCAGAGTAGAAGAAGGAGGTGCCCTTTTATAAGAGAGTAGAGGGGCACTTTTGGAAACCTCCAAAATATTAATTTATAATAATCTGAAACCCCAATTAAAAACATCCAAAGTGATTAAAATTATATATGAGATAATATAGGGTTGTAACCTCATCAACTAATCCAATTTAGACATGTTTTTATTTTATTTTAAACCATATCATTTTGATTTATCCTTATTTAATCTATTTAATTTTATATGTGGTAATAATATTATAAATTTTAAATGGTTATAAATACTTACATATGTGTTGTGAATTGTCTATAAATGGAAACTTTATGACATTTTAGACCATATAAATTTCAATTTTTAATTTTAAAATATTTTTTTTATTTTTAAACAATTTAATAATATGTTATTTTTATAAAATATCAATAGAGTCAATTTTTAAACTATTCAATTATTTGAATTTAAATAAAATACAAACAGATGATACAGTCGAACCAAAATATTTAATAGATTATTAAGATGTCATATGCTTATTTAAAATTCTTTGATAACATTAATTAGTTCATATAATATTTATTTTAATATTTTTAAAACCATTTATTTGATATTTCTCCTACTAAAATAATTACTACAACATTTTGGTATAAATATTTAATATAATTATTTTTTGCATAAAAATTAAAAAAAAATTACTATGATGAATATAAATATAATATATTTCATAATAATACTTTTAGTCTAATTTATCTTCTAAAACACCCATATTTTTAAATGATATGTTTATTAAATTATGAAGGTGACAACTTTGATATCATCTAAAATAAAATAATATAAATGTCATAATCTGTTTTATAAGGCTCCAAATTGTCCATAAGTCGACACATGGATGGTTATAGTGTATATATACTCGACCAAGAAGTTTTGGTCGAGTTTTTGGTCCTTTTGATGGGTATTATTATTTTAATAAATCAATATTATTGATTTTTCACTAAATAAATAATTTCTCTATTATTAATGTATAAGATATTAAGGTAATTATATATTTCTTAAAAATTACAAATAAATCACCTTGATAAATAAAAAACAATTATATTTTAAATTAGTATTTATAATCTAAATTATATTCTTTTTAAGTTTATATTAAAATTAATTTCATAATTAAAGGTTGATTGATACATATTTCACTTTCCTTTAAATAAAATAAAATAATGGTCTTAATCACATCTATGTGGGTTCCAATAGATAACATTTAAACCCAAGTATATTTTAGGACTAAATATAATCATCCAATTATATTAAGACAAGTGTTAGGGTAATTGTATAATAATATTTTTATACTTAATTACACAATTTATGATTAACTATGGTAAATAAAATTTACCATACTTACTATTCATAATGGCCAATAAAAAAAGTAGCCTATTAATGTTATTTGGACCTAATAATTCCATAAATGGTATCTATTTTCCCAAATTCAGAACACAGAATATTTAGTAATTCATTTAAAAGTAATCTCGTTGTTGGGAAAACAAGTTTTAAAATTTAAAACATTGAAAAAGATTGAAATGTTTTTATCTATTAATTCAATGTAAAATTAAAACTGATGACATAAATTACATTAAATGGTAATAATATATTCTATTTATACCTAAAAACCTTTCAATATTATAATTTAACCATATAAATTATCTCGATGAAAAAAGTTCTTTTTAATTAAAATTTAGCGTATTTTTACTATTAGTCAAAATATGAAGGTTATCAGAATAATGTCAAAACTTTATACAACATAAATTTTTATATCTTGATTAAAAATTAGAAGTTTAATTTTTCAAATTGAACTTATAAACTTGTCAAAAGTTACATTTAAAATGGGTGCGACATCAAATGCTGACAAAACTACATTTTTTTAAAAATACTTATTTTATCCGAAAAATTAATTTTGTTCCCACACCATGTTCTAGAAAGTATATAAGATGAATGATAATGTTATAAAATTAAAAATGTGGTTAATACTATTCATAATGTCTAGTTCATAACAATATTATAATAATATATTGTTATTTAGTGAAACTCGGTATTGCGTACAATGCAAGCCATCGAGGAAGGTCACATTTGCATGTAACGCAAGCCAAGTCCGTGTTGCATGGAGGATTACTTTGGTGTTGCATATAACATAATATAATCTTATTTCATTGAACAAAATCTATATACATTTTGTAATTCTATCAAAAAACATGAAATTGTGCATAAAATAATCCAATAATAGTGTTGCATATACTGCAAGCTAATACGGTGTTGCATATAGCGCAAGCTAATATTGGTGCAACATACAACACAAGACATCAATAAAATTGAAAAGAATATTTCTTATAAAATTTTAGGGTGTTACATTCTACACCCCTTAAAATGAATTTTGCCCTCAAAATTCGTCGGGGTTATAAATGTTTTAATACATTAAAGTATCTTTCATAGAAACCCACATCGTAAAAAGGAATACAAAATCATAATTTTAAAAAGTAAAGTAGGAAATATAACATTTACCCAAATTAACTCATCACCAGGTTTCTACATAGGAGAACATTGGTGAAAATATGGGTATGGAAGAGAAATCAAACCATCATGTTCGGATGGAGAGTGGTAGAGAACATGTCTATGAAAAAGCCAACAATCACCAAACCATAAATTTGTGATGATCTAAAGTACCATCTGATTTATCGGATATGAGGTTACTAGAACACTGCTTTTGGTTTTCAAGATCATTTCCGGAAAGTTGATGAATTTTTTCATAAGGAGAAATACATACTTGATTTCAGTGTAATATCATCTTTGGTCATTCCATGAACAATTTACACTTCATATTTTATTTAAAGAAATGATGTTTAATTTTTCATTCATGAAGTGTTAGAAAATCATGCGATAGAATTATAGTTCATTCCATCTGTCTTTATCACAAAAAGGATTGCACAAATTTCTAAATATACATAAGTCCATCTATGGTGAGATTAACCGTATATGATTCCAAAAATGGACTTATACTCCATCTATCATACCATTTAATAAAATAAAACTAATTTCTACAAACTAGGGACTTATTTTAGGCTATTGGTAGGCAATAAAGGCCTGTCACACTTCGGTTGTGGGTTCGATTCCCACAACCTTGTCCGACACGACAGGTTGTCGTCCGTCTTGCAGGTTTTTTT
This sequence comes from Viscum album, assembly GCA_963277665.1. Classification (NCBI taxonomy): domain Eukaryota; kingdom Viridiplantae; phylum Streptophyta; class Magnoliopsida; order Santalales; family Viscaceae; genus Viscum; species Viscum album. The sequence goes on from OY728120.1 coordinate 1,567,503,356, forward strand.
TTTGCAAAACTACACCATTATAACATTCTAGAAATAATATCCAAAACATTTCTAGACATAAACAATACTATCTAATGTCTAGCTTAATCTATTCTAACCTTTAGGCTTATCCAAAATACTTCTGTCCAAACTCACAGTATAAAGAAAATGATTTCTAGAAAGGTCATATAACAAGCATTTGAATACCATCATTTATCCCCCATATATCATGAGATATATCTTGTTGGTCACATTCAAAACATGTGAATAACTTAATAATGTATTTTTGAAACATGAATTACCATAGAAACTTAGTGAAAACATGAATTCTTTCAAAAGTTAACTCTTTACACATACCAAAATCCCAATAATCCAATATACTCAAACCATGATATCACTTTGTCCTTATATCAGTCATGAGCTCATTAATAATATCCAACATATTATTTCTCCATATCCCTTCATTATGCACATATCATCTTCTTTCCAAAAAATATTTCAATCAATTTTCATGGTTACCGGTACCATATAATTATTAAAAACCGAAATAAACTGATACATAGATATTCCAATATTCCACGATAATATAAATGAGATTCCACAACACTATTTTGGAATCCTGTTACATAAAATATAAGGCTATGTCCTTATAACATTGAATAATATTGAATTAAATGAATAACTCACATTGAGCATCTTTTCAGGTTTAGAGTTTTAGAGAGTTAGTTCATAACATTTACGTAACAAAATGAATATTAAATGTAGAAAATTCTACTCATTATACATTTTTTCATAAAATAAAAACTCTTGAAAAAAAGCCATGTCTGGTTCCATGTTTTAGACATCAAGACTTTTCCGTGATCCCATCCTTGACCCTATTCACATTTAAGTCCTGTGAAAAACATTTCAAAAGATGGAATGAGCATAAAAAATATCATTAAGGGTTATAAAATAAGTAATAAATAATTAGTCCATTAATACATACAAAACATAAACTCTTTTAATTACCTCATAAAAACATAATATTTAAGAATGACATATAGTAATCACAAATCATAAAGGTACATATGCCATTCATATCATACATACACTGTAGCTATCACAGCTACATAGGGAATTATGTTGGAATACCCATCATAGTATATTCCATAAATCTCTTAGGAAAAACATTCCTGTTTACCTCCATCATGTTACCCAATGCAATGGAGAGCTATCTCGGGCTCACCTACCCTAGGTTTATCATGGAACCACCCGTATATGTAAATATTTCCTAAGAACCATAACATATTCATAACACAAAAAACAAACATAAAGGAAAGATGAAATTTCCGCATTTCAATCACAATATATCATTGAAATATATTGAAATAAAAAATCCATTATCAAAACAATTTTCAATACCAAAATATGTAAACCGTATATGGTATTTATTTTCCTTTAATAAAACAATACGGCTTGTTAATGAACCCAAGGATCAAATAATACTCACAGTAGCAGAAAAATGTCATTGTCACCGCTAAGTTAAAAAAATTAATTTTTGTCATTTAGTAAAATGATTCATATAAAAATATTCCCATTTAATGAAATGAAAAGTCAATGGGTTTTATACACTGTATAAAAGAAAGTCCCGTATAAAACAAAATATGCCTTAATGAAAGGAGATTGAGACGAAGTCCCTTACCTCGTGTCTGACTTGACCCATTCGTTCTTTAATATCCTGAATAATAATCTAAAGTTAATTTATAATTTCCTAAGAACCTTTTTAAATTGTATTGTCTCTTTTATATCACTTATTATTTTGTTATAGAAATTATGTATTCATTTAAGTTAATAATGGTTGTTTTTTCGATATCTGGTACTTGAGTTACAAATGAACACCATATAATTACTAGTTGTCCATGTGTTTAATAGTCCATTTTCTATAGAATTATATTCATGATTTATATATAACTCAAATAATATACATCCATTATATATATGTATTTATAACAGTAAATAACATTTTGGAGATAATAAATGAAATGCACCGTTCATGGAGATGGTAAGTCGTACGTACGCATGAACACTACTTTCATTTCTATTTTGTTATTTAATGGAATTAAAAAATAATAATACATAGGTATATTATAACTCCATTATAACATCATATATAATATCATTAACGCTTTCATTTATATGTCCCACATATGGAATTAACGAGTCATATCACTTTGAGGGGGAAGTAGTCCACACTTCCTGAAATTGTCGCATTTAACCATTATAGAAACCATAAAGGTATGATATAAATGTAAAATACAGAAGCATAAAGAAAACATAAAAATAATATATATCATATTTAAATACAATTTCATCTTAATGTACACCATGAGAGGTGGTAGGAGATAATCAAACAGTCATCATTTCGTGAGGCGTTAGTTTTCCATCCACAGAAATAGTATGTTCTTCACCAATTAGATGGAGTTGTGTGAATGTGTAGTTATAATCCTTCTCATAGAAACATCATAGTATATTGAGTATACTGGTTTAGTTATAAAAAAATTAATAAAAGTATTTTAGGGGTTGGAGAAGTAAAATAAAATAAAATAAGTGAAGAGAAACTATTACCTTTAATTTGGGTAACTTTTTTTGGTTTGAATCAAAAGGACTTCTTGAAGTTCCTTCTGCATATGTTAAGGATTCTAGGATTAACAGATGGATCTTAATAGATTATTTGGGTTGCGTTAGGATGAGACAAGGGTCTTGAGAGGTGTGAGTAATGAGTAATAAGTGAGGGCTTTTATAAGGGGGAGGAGGGGCTCTTTAAGAAAGTGTGAAAATATTATTTTATTATATAATGATATTCAGTTTCTAAAGGTCCAAAACTAAATAATGTCGAAGATAAGATGACTCATGGTCGAAATAAAATCATCCAATAATAATTTTATAGGATTTGATAATTGTTTTAATATTTATAATCTTATTTATTTAAATATTTTATTGATGAGGTAAATACTGTATCATTATTGTGTCATAAATAATTTAATTTTTATGGTGTCTAAAAATTATAAAAAATTACCATGATGTAGGAAATATTTTTATATTTCCAATGAATATTTATAGTCAAAACGATAGCTTATATAACCCCATGTAAAAGCATATTTACTAAAAGATATTGGTTTGTGTCATTTTTATCATTACTGTAAGTTAATTAATCTAAAGTGTCATTATCACTTCCATGGGGCTCCATGGAGTCCCAAAATAGACCCAAAGATTCCCATGGTCGTAAATGACTCAAAAAATAAGGTTTGGAAAATTGTTAAGGTAATTTTTTATTATTATGAAATTCTTTTTACCTTGAATTATCTTATTTACCTTTAACCGCTGTAAATAAAAGTCAAAAGTTACAATTCAACAAAAATTATTTTCATATTATTGAACCAAATTTTAATTACTAATAACAACCATGTATGTTAGATTTTCTAAAATCAATTCATAGAAGCAGTAAAATTTCATTTAAATGAAAAATTCAGTTTTTAACTACTACTAAGTGGTTTCACTATTCATCAAAAATTAATTTTTTTCAGAAAAATACCCAAAATTATGCCTAAGATATATTTGATATTCCAAATTAAAAAATTATATCTATTTTACAAAATTTAAAACATATATGTTGCATTAATTAATTTAAAATTAATTCCCCTTATCAAAACAAATAGCGTGTCTTTAAGAAACAACAACTATCTAAAGATCGACACTTGTTTATGTCTAATTTCAAAGTGAAATTAATTCCAATGACCAACATTGGATTAATTGGTAAAAATATAATCTAATTACACTTTAAAAAAATTAAAAAGGTAATATAACCATATAAATTAATTGGATTAAAATTCACTTTTGAATAAAAATACATTATTTTTCACTATTCATTAAAAAATGAACTTTACCAGAAAAATACAAAAAATTTACGCAAAGTAAATTTTGATGTCCCTAATCAAAAGAATAATTTTATTTTGTAAAATAGAAAATATAAAAATGACCAAAACTAGATTTAAATAGGGTTCAACATCAAAAGGCGGTAAATCGACCTTTTAGTGAATATTAGAGTATTTATGCTTAAAATTAGATTCATTCATATTTTAAGCCCCTATATTTTATTGGATAAATGTAAAAAAATTAACAAACATGTATAATAATATTTTAGTTAGTTCTATTCATTCTTCCAATACAATGGCTATGCATTAACTACAATTTAAAATAATATTATTATATTATTAGTGTACAATGTAATATTTCAAAGAAACCCATTATTGCGTATCGGGTACACCATCGATCATATCAACCCCTTTAAAGTAAAATTAATATTGAATTCACAAATATGAATAATTATGAAAATGTATTATTTATTTATTTACCTGGGATGTTACATCCTTCCCCCCTTTTGGGAATTGCGTCCCCACAATTTTTTTCACTTATCAAATAAATGAGGGTATTTATCTCTCATAGAATTTTCAGATTCCCGCGTTTACTATTTAACCATATAGGTTTTCCACAAAACCCATACCTAGTTAATTACCTTATTCTGCAAAACTTTCTCTCTATGGTCAGGAATCTAGATTGGTTGTTCCTCATAAAAGAGATTCTCTTACAACTAAACTACCTCTGGGCTCAAAACATGAGATGGATCTGGTATATACCTTCTCAACATTAATACATGTAAACATTGTGTACCGGGGATAAACATGGAGGTAAAGCCACTCTATATGCAACTGATCAAATTTTAACCAGGATTTTTTAAGGTCCAATGAACCTTGGACTCATCTTTCCATTCTTACAAAAACGCATAACACTTTTCCATTGAGAAACTTTGAGAAAAACATGATCACCTACCTCAAAAGATAGATTCTTCCTCCAGTTATCTGCATTACTTTTCTACCTATTCTAAGTGGTTCTCATGTTCTTCTGAATCAACAAATCCTTTTCTTCTATCACTTCTACCATTTTTGGTCCCATCATATTCCCTTCACAAACTTCATCCCAAAATTCTAGAGTTCGACAATACATTCCATATAATTCCTCAAATGGAGCAATATATATACTGGAATAAAAACTTTTATTATAAGAAAATTCAACCAAAGAAGGATTTTTGTCCCAAAATCCATGGTAATCTAGTGAACATGAATGTAGCATATCCTCTAAGATCTTAATTGTTCATTCTGACTATCCATCTGATTGTGGATGAAAATATTTACTAAAATTTAATTTAGTACCCAATGACTTCTGAAGGCCTTTCCAAAAGATTGAAGTAAACTTGGGATCACGATCAGATACAATAGAGAGGGGAACTCCATGCAACATGATTGTCTCTTTAACATACAACCGAGAAAGTTGATCTAGAGACAAAGTATCTCAAATAAGAGAGAAATGAGAAGATTAAGTCAATTGATCAACAATAACCAAAATTACATTATTACTTCAAGATGTCTTTGGTAATCCCATAACATAGTCCATGGATATATTTTCCCATGTCCACTATGGAACCGATAAAGACTGAACCATCCCTTTTGGTAAATGCTGCTCTGCTTTAACCGGCTGACAATTCTTACAGTTCACTGTAAAATCAGCAATATCTTTTTTCATTCCATCCCATGAGTAATACTCTCGAAGATCTCTATACATCTTTATACTACCAGGATGAACTGAAAATGGAGAACTATGAGTTTCACATAACATCTCATTCTTAAACTTTGAATCAAAAGGAACACATAATCTCTTCCCAAACCTCAAAACACAATCATTATCAATGTTAAAATCAGGAAACTTACCCTTCTGGACCAACTCTACCATTTTTTACAACTCAATTTCTTCTTTCTATGCTTTCTTTATTCTATCTGATAGAGATAATTTCACTAACACCTAATGAAAAACAGAATAATTTCCTACACCAACAACTTCTATGCCAAATTTTATCAAATAAAAAACCAAAGTATCTCATTCAAAACGTATCATGCTTAATGAGGCATTACTTTTTCGAATCGAAGCATCAGCCACTTTATTTGCCTTTCCTGGATTGTAAGGAATTGTGAAATCATAATCCTTGATTAATTCCAACGATATCCTCTATCTCATGTTTAATTCTTTTTGAGTTAATATATACATCAAACTTATGTGCTCAGTATATATTTCACATTTTACTCCATAAAAATGATTCCTCAAAATTTTTAAAACATAAAACAATAGAACCTCATTCCAAATCATGTGTAGGTTAATTTAACTCATGAGGTTTCAAATGATGTGAAACATAAGAAATTACATGATCATTATACAAAAAGACACATCCAAGTCCTTTCAATGAAGCATTAATGTAAATAACAAACTCATAATTTTTGGAAGGCAGTGCTAAAACTGGAGCATTCACCATTCCTCTTTTCAATTCCTGAAAATAACCATCACATTATTTTGTCCAAATGAACTTAACACCTTTTTTAGTTAACTTAGTCAATGGGATAGATTACTATGCAAAATTCTCAATAAAACTCCAGTAATAACCTTCTAAAACAAGAAAACTAAGGATCTCGATTATATTTGTGGGTCATGTCCATTCTTCAAAAACCTTTGTTTTAGTAGGATCAACATTTATGCCATTTTTTGAAACAATGTGACCAAGGAAAGAAATTCTCTGTAACCAAAACTCACACTTTCGGAATTTCCCAAACAATATCTTTTTCTTTTAAGGTTTTCAAGACATCTCTTAAATGACTTTCATGTTCCTCTTTAATTTTAGAATAAAGCAAAATATCATTATTGAAAACTACCACAAACTTATCCAAGAACTCAATGAAAATTATATTCATAAGGTCCATGATTAAAGAAGGTGCATTGGTTAAACCAAAAGGAATAACTACAAATTCATAATGGATATATATACTATGAAATGAATTCTTTGGAATGTATGCTTCCTTTACATTCAACTGATGGTACCCTGACCTCAAATAAATCTTCAAAAAATACTGATCTCCCTGGAGCTGATCAAACAAATCATTGATATGAGACAAAGGATACTTGTTCTTAACAATGATGTTATTCAATGCTCTATAATCAATACAAAGTCTCATTGAACCATCTTTCTTTTTAATAAATAAGATAGGAGAACCACGTGGTGATGTTATAGGTGAAATGAAACCATTATTTAAAAACTCTTACAGTTGATTCTTTAAATCTAAAATCTCCATTTGAGCCATTCGATAAGGGGGTTTTGAAATTGCCATAGTATCAGGAACTAAGTCAATAGTAAATTCAACTTCCTGAACAGGTATAATACCAGGAAACTCATCAGAAAAAACATCAAGGTACTCATTTACCACTAGCACATCATTAATATCAACACTTAATTTATTTTCACAAATATGAGCACAGTAACATTCATTTCCGTCTTTTACTAGTTTTTTAGCATCCTGATATGTTATTAAAATAAAGGGTTTATTCTTGTACAAAAAATGAAAATATTTTTTGAAAAGAAACCCCTTTAGCTCTACAGTCAATCTTAGCATGATAAAGAGAAATAAAATCCATACCCAAAATAACATCAAACTCTACTAGAGGAAAACAATAAGGTTTGCATGTAGATTCTTCCCACACCCAAGGACAAGAAGGTTCTTATAATTTATTTTTATCTCAAAATTTCCCCAGGTGTTTTTACCATAAGTTTAGGATTCATATCTTTAGATGAAATTCCCAATTTACTAGAAAACTTATCAGAAATTAACGAATGTGTAGACCCTGAATCAAGAAACACATTGGCATAATCTAAACAAACAAACAGTGTACCTGATACTACTTCATTTAATGGGCCAACATCTGCTGAAGTAGTTGCAAAGGATTTCACCAACCCTTTCTTCTTATAGTCTGGATGCATTCCCTCATTTGAGTTCTTCATTGGACACTAATTTTCATAATTACCCATTTCATTCCACTTAAAACATTTTACTGATTGTACATAATATTTTGTCTTACTATTAACCTGGTCTTTTTTAGTGCAATTTCGAGCCTTATGTCCCATTTTACCACATCGTTAGCAATTACCAGAATTTAAAACACATTCCCCATCATGCTTTTTACCATAATTTTCACAAACTGTAAACTTAAGTTTCTTACCATCAGACTTTTTTGAATAGTTTTTCCCTTCCATCTGCCACCTAGACCTCTTATTCTATTTTTTGTCAAAGAACACCTGATAATCAGCAAACTCCATTTCCACCTTATCCGTACAACAAACAAGACTTTCTTAACTTTTTAACTCATAAGATTCTAAATCCCTTCAATACTTTGGATTTAATCCTCAGTAAAAAAACTTGATTTTATTATGAATATATTGTATGAAATTTGGATCATACCTTGCCAGTCGAGTGAATTTTTCTTCACAAGTAGCCACTGAATCATCCTCATGCCTTAATGATAGGAATTGTATTTCCATTCTAAGACAAACCACCTTAGGAAGATATTTCTCAAGAAACATACCTTTGTATTCATGCCACTCAAGAGAATCAATCTTCATACTATCCCTGATATATTTCTCCATCGACCACCACTGATCAGCATCACCTTCATAAGAGTAAACAACAAGACTAACCTTTTGATGTTCTGAACACCCTAGGACATTAAAAATTTTCTCCAGTTCTTTAATACACCCTTCTTCTAGCACAGGGTCAGATGATCCTCTGAATGATGGGGGATGTTGCCTCATAAAAGTATCCACTACTAACATGTTCCTATGTGGTTGATCTGGATAATCTCATGCATGGATACCAACACCCTTTATAGCTTGATTAAATTGTTCCATCACTACAAAAAACTGTTTAGTTCCGATTCTGACCATCTCAGTTTGCTGATTTGAAAGGTTGTCTTCCTCCTAATGTCATCCCAACATAGCTGCCCTGTTTCCTCTGCAAGAAAACCATTTTTAACATAGAAATAGCTTATGATAAGCAACATGATAATATTTAAATGTTATATCATTAAAATATTAACATAAAGGAATTTATGGATATCAATTTAACAATACCCTAACTTCTAAAGTAATCTTAACCGACCTCTGATACTAACTATAAGGCCTTGTCCTTATAACATTACATAATCTTGAATTAAATGAATAATTCAAATTGATGATCTTTTCCGGTTTTGATTATTAGAGAGTCAGGTCATAACATTTACATAACAACATGAATATTACATGTAGACAATTCTACTCAGTATCCATTTTTTCATAAAATAAAAACTCTTGAAAAAAGAGTCATGTCTAGTTCTAGGTTTTAGACAGCAAGACTTTTACTTGATCCCATCCTTGACCCTATTCACTTTTAAGTCCTATGAAAAGCATTTCAAAACATGCAATGATCATAAAAAATATCAATAAGGGTTATAAAATAAGAAATAAATCATTAGTCTATCAATACAAATAATACAAAAACACTTTTACTTACCTCATGAAAACATAAGATTTTGGAATGACACATAGTAATAACAAATCATAAAGGTACTTATGGAATTCATATCACACTAACATTGTAGCTATCACATCTTCATATAGAGTTACGTTGGAATACCCATCACAATATATTCTCTAAATTTCTTAGGAGAAACATTCACGTTTACCTCTGTCATGTTACCCAATGCATTTGAGAGCTATCTCAGGCTCACCCACCCTAGGTTTATCACAGAACCACACGTATACGTAAATAATGACCCAGAACCAAAACATATTGGTAACATATACAAAAACATAAAGTAAAGATGATATTTCCTCATTTCAATCACAAAATATCATTGAAATATATTGACATAACAAATCCATTATCAAAACCATTTTCAATACCAAAATATGTAAAAAGTATATGGTATTTATTTTCCTTAAAAAACACTATGGATAGTTTAGTAAAAATCTTCGTATAAAAATATTCCCTTTGAATGAAATTAAAAGTCAAAGGGGTTTATACACCGCATAAAATAAAGTCGTTTATAAAACAAAATATGCCTCAATGAAAGGAGGTTGAGAGGAAGTCCCTTACCTCGTGTCTGAATTGACCCGTTCGTTCTTTAATCTCCTGAATGATAAACTAAAGTTAATTTCTACTTCCTTAAGAACCATTTTAAAGTTTATTATTCCGTTTATATCACTTATTACCATGTTATAAACATTATGTAATCATTTATGTTAATAATGGTTCTTTTGTCGATATTTGGTACTTGAGTCCCAAATGAACACCATATAATTACAAGTTGTCCATGTAGTCAATAGTAAATTATCTCTAGAATGATGTTAATGATTTATATATCATATATATCATATATATCTAGTACATATATATGTATTTATAATAGTACATTACATTTTGGAGATAAGAAATTAAATGCACCGTTCAAGGAGACGACAAGCCATATATACACATGAATGCTACTTTCATTTATATATCGTACTTTAATAGAATTAAAACATAATGATACATAATTATATTATAATTAAATTATAATATCATATATAATATCATTAACACTATTCTTTATACATCCCATATATGGCATTAACGAGTCATATCACTTTGCGGGGGCGATAGTCTTCACTTCCTGAAATTATCGCGTATACCCATTGTGGAAACCATAAAGGTAGGATATAAATATAAAATAGAGAAGCATAAAGAATACATATAAATAATATATATTATATATAAAAATAGTGCCATCTTAATGGCCAGTATGAGAGGTGGTAGGAGATAATCGAACAACCATCGTTTCGTGAGCCGTTAGTTTTTCATCCATAGAAACAATATGTTCTTCACACATTAGATGGAGGTGTGTGTAAGTGTAGTTCATACCCTTGTAATAAAAACATTATAGTATATTTAGGACACTATTATTGTTATAACAGAAAATAATAAAAATATTTTAGGGTTGGAGAAGTAAAATAAAAGAAAAGAAGTTAATAGAAATAGTTACCTTTAATTCGGGTAACTTCCTTTGGTTTGAATCAAAAGGACTTCTTGATGTAACTTATGCCTAAGTTAAGGCTTCTGGGATTAAGATAGGGATCTTGAGAGATTATTTGGGTAGGGGTTGGATGAGACAAGGGGCTTGAGAGGTGTGATGAATGAGTAAGAAGTGAGGGCTTTTTATCTGGGGAGGAGGGGCTCCTTAGGAACGTGTGAAAATATTACTTTATTATATAAGGATATTCGGTTTCTAAAGGTCCAAAACTAATTAAAGTAAAATATAATATTACTCATGGTAGAAATAAAATCATAAAATAATAATTTGATAGTTTTTGGATATTTTTTTAATATTTATAATCTTATTTACTTAAATATTTTATTAATGAGGTAAATACTGCATCATTATTGTGTAAAAAATAATTTAGTATATTTTATGTCTAAAAATTATAAAAAAGAATAACATGATGTAGGAAATTGGTTTAGGTTTCCAATTAATATTTATAGTATAAAAGATATATTATATATCCCCATGTAAAAATTTATTTACTAAAAGATATTTGATTATGTTATTTTTATCATTACTTTAAGTTAATTAATCTAAAATGTCATTATCACTCCCATGTGGCTCCATGGGGTCCCAAAATTTTCCCAAAGATGACCATGGTCGTAAATTACTCAACCAATATGGTTAGAATAAGTTTTAAGGTAATTTGGTATTATTATGAAAGTCTATTTACCTTGAATTACCCAATATACATTTAACCGCGGTAAATAAAAGTCAAAATTACTATGCACCAAAAATTATTTTCATTTTATTAAAAATAAATTACTCACTAATAACAAACATGCATGTTGGATTTTCTAAATTCAATTCACAGAAGTGGTAAAATTTCATTGAAATGAAAAAGTCATTTTTTAACTACTACTAAGTTGTTTCACTATTCCTAAAAAAATGATGTTTTTCATAAAAATATCAAAAATTTATCCTAAGCTATATTTGATATTAAAAATTCAAAAATGATGTCTATTTTACCAAATTAAAAACATAGAATTCGCATTAATTAATTTAAAATTAATTCCTGTTGTCCAAAAAATGCGTGTTTCTAAAAACAATAACTATTAAAAGATCGACACTTTTTTATGTCCATTTTCAAAGTGAAATTAATTCCAATGACCAAAATTGGATTAATTGGTAAAAATATAATCTAATTAAACTTTAAAACTAATTAAAAAGATTATATAACCATATAACTAAATTAGATTAAAAGTCACTTTTGAATAAAAATACAGTATTTTTCACTATTAATTAAAAAATGAAATTTACCAGAAAAATACAAAACATTTACCCAAAGTAAATTTTGATATCCCGAATCTAAATAATAGATTTCTATTGTAAAATAGAACATATAAAAATGACAAAAACTAGATTTAAATAGGGTTCATCATCAAAAGGCATCAAATCGACCTTTTAGTGATTATTAGAGTACTTTTGCGTAAAATTAGATTCATTCATATTTTAAGCCCCTATATTTTATTAGATAGATGTAAAAACATTTAAAAAACAAGTATATTCATAATTTAGTTATTTATATTCATTATTACAATACAATGGCTAGGCGTTAACTACAATTTAAAATATTATTATTATTTTATTACTGTGTAACGCAAGATTTCAAAGAAACCCATTGTTGGGTATTAGATAAGTCATCGATCATATCAACCCCTTTAAAGTAAAATTAATATTTAATTCAAAAATATTAATAATCATGAAATTGTATTATTTCTCTATTTACCTAGTATTTTACATAAACACATAATCATTCCACCACTTCGTTGTCATATTCAACATCACCAGTACTAATTGCATGTGACTTCACTTTGTCCATTTCCTTAAGAGGTTGTTGATTTCGATCATCATTAACCCTTGGATTAAGGAATTGGTTAGCATAATGCCCCATTTCCTGGTACATGTAGTGTTGAAGTGTTGGTGGTGCGTTCTCTGTAGTCTTCTATCAATTCACATCATTAGCTACCTTTTTCCCATTACTTCGGCACTTAGTTGCTCGATGAACATCCTTTCTACACTTAAAACATTTTATAGTCCCTTTAAGACAATCTCCACCATGCTTCATTCCAGACATTGAGCATAACGAAACATTTGACCTCTTTTCACCATAGTTTTGAGATTTTTCCTTGAACTCAAGCTTTCGTTTCTTGTCAAAACCATGAGTTGGATATGTAACTACAACTTCTAGTTCTACAGTGATAGCACAACGCACAATCTCTTCAAAGCTAATGAAGTCTCTTATATATAATCCCCTTCGAAGAATTTGTTTTAATCCACTGAAGAATCAATCAACTTTACTTTCAGGTTGGATGATAAATCTAGATGTATACCTTGAAAGTCTCGTAAAATCCGTTTCCTATATAACAACAAATTCATCATCCTTTTTCTTAAGCACAAGGAACTCTTTTTCCATATTTGTTCGAAGATTACTAGGAATGTACTTATTGAAAAATAAGTTCTTGAACTCATCTCATTCCATGGATTCAATTTCATCTTAGGGACATGTATTCTTAATTATAGTTCACCACTAGTCTACTTCACCTTCTCAACGGTAAACAACCAGAATGAATTTTTCATGTTCCGAATAGTGAACTATGGAAAATATATTTTCAATGGTACTGATCCATTTTTTAGTAACAATTGGATCAGAAGACCCGCTGAAAGAAGGTGCGTGTTTCCTCATTAAGGACTCAATAGAATATTGTTCCCTTCTCTGCTCATGTGGAAGTCTGGAATGATTCATAGCTTGTGTAAGTATAAAAATAAGATTTTTCACTCCATTTCCTATAAAATTTGTTGTTCAATAGGACAATCATTGAATTTCCTAGTGCATTGATCATTAACACGGTTCCTTTAGGTTCCACCCATTATCTAAAACCGAAAAACAATAGTGTGAGAGGCCAAAATCATACAAGGAAAACAACATAATCAAGGGGTAGTACATTCAATCTCTAACATCTTATGTTTAATCCTAGGTTATTCAAGATTGTTATCGTAATTCTAGGATTGTAACCTATATTTATACTTAACCTTACCGACATCCCTAGACATACCATAGAAATATCTCTAGGTATCTCACTAAATATTTTAAATCCTAGTTTCCATAGATTATCTAAACCTTCACTCTGATACCAACTGTAGAGACCCAAGCATGACATACATGGAAATTAAATTACTTTTTAGGAATACTTAATACATTAAAAAAATTCCTAAAGATCATATTAGTTTAGTGTCTTTGGAAACTCAAAACATATTCTAATCATGGTGAAAGAACTTCAACATCTTCCATAAATATCTTCCCCTTTTGTTTTCTTACAAAAAACCTTTCTTTAAATCACGGGGAAAAGAAAAGATATAAAGGGTTATCTCAAATTATCAGTAAGGGTGAGCATGGAGGAAATAAAAAAACATATACATTTGAACCTAAAAACATGAACATTATGATTAAACATCAAAATCATGAGTTATGAAAAAAATCATGGCAGTATGTAAGGAATAGATCACAAAGGAACATTAAAAATGATGAAATAGCATGGGAATAAAACATGTAATTGTGGAAAACCATTACTCATATGATATGATTTCCATAGTATCCATGGTATTATTTCCAAGACCATCATAGTGGACTACGTCCATTACTGAACCGGGTTTACTTTCCATTCCAGCCCTGTATTATTGAACCAGATTTACATGTCGTTCCATCCATGCCTGTCTCATAAGATATAAATCATTACTCAAGCATTGGAGGGAGATATAGGTCCCATCCATCTAACAATGAAATCATTTTTTAGTGTTACACAAAATAAACACAAATCATTCATCGTAACCCACCAAATAAAATATGTTTCATAAACATCATCCCATCATAACATAATCCATATTAAACAATCGATATAATTTCATCATAAAAAAATAAAACCATTTAAATAATAAAGAAATTATACTTGAAACATAACCATTTTAAAGAATGTCACCATAGATGGAAAATAATTTTGATAAAACACTTCAAATGAAATCTTGACGAAAATATCCTTTCTTCTTTCAAATCATTTTCTTTTCTCAAAATGAAGTGAAATTTTAAAAGAAAAGAATTTTGTTGAAAATAATAAGGAAATATTATAGAGGAATCTTTATTTAAATATGGAATTATAAAATCATAAAAATCTATTTATACTGTATAATTTAAAAAAATCATTCTCCTCGTACCTTTATTGGAAAAGTCAAAAAGTACCTCATTTTGTAAACAAAAGAAAGATTCATTCCAAACCACATACTAAAAGACAAAAAGAGGTAAAACTAAATTTAAACATACATGGGAGAATAGTAAATTCTTTAGGAAAACTTTTTTATAAAACATGTACATGGATGATAAACATAACCTCAATAAATACTTATATATAAGAAATCTCGGATAAAAACGAGATTTTAAAATTATCCCTTACCATTTATGATCGGTGGGATCATAAATGTCATAAAATGAAGAAAATTACATGCATATGTAAATATAAGATCCTTAATAATAAAAATCATAAAACATTCATGGGAATAATAAACACCATAAAAAAGAAATAGATGGTGATTAAGTCATATGTCTCATAGAAATAAAAGTGAGATGAAATTATCCCTTACCTTAGGTTAGATTTCTTCATTATGTGTCTGAACCTCTTGTATAATGATTTAAATAATGTAATCGACTTATTCAAGAATCATAGTAATTTTTATGATATCATATATTATTCACTTACGACTTTATATTACTCGTCCATTTGTCAATTCCATGTTGAAGCAATATTTAGGGTAATAATCGTTTCATTTATCGTACGTGTTTGGACTTGTTGTTCTTGATATTATTACTTATATCATGATTTACTTACTTCTATAATGTAAAACGTGAATATATATATCATATATATATTCATTATATATATATATAATAGATAGATAAATGAAATTAAATACACCATTCATGGAGATGGTAGGCCATATGTATGCATGAAGGCTATTTTTCATTCCTTATTGACTTGAATAGAAGTAATTAGATGAAATATATATATACACATAAATACAGTAGCATTATTATTTCATATATATAATTATTTTTCATTATATATACTTTATTATCATTCTTTAATGGTTAACATGGAAAATGAATCTCATCGCGTCGTGGAGACAGTAATCCGTACGTACACACGAGCGATGATATCATTCCCATAATTAATTAATGGAAATGGTGTGGATGATATAATATCTCATAATTAGTAACATGTTATAATAATAATATATAGTTATTATTTCCACCATTATACCCATCCAAGTAAGGTGGAGGTGTAAAAAAAGATGACACCACGACGTGGAGACGGTAAGTCCTACGTACGCATGCACGGTGATTTTGTTTTTCGTATGATGAATAGAAGGTGAAATATGGTTGTTTAATATTCATAATAAAATATTAGTATACAATTTATACTGTAGTTATTACTTAATAATGAAACAAATCATATAGAGGAAGTAGAAGAAGAAATAAGTTTGAAAGAATCGGTAAAGGATATTACCTCTCTTCGACACACCTCTTCTAAACCTCCCCTTAGGGCACTAAAGTTAGTCTTTGAAGAATACCAGGACCTATAGTATGTTTCTATATACGTTTATAAATGAAACGAGTAGGGTTTGGCTGAGTTTGAAAGCTCAAAATGGAGTGAAGATAAGAGAGAGGAGGCTCCCTTTTATAAGAGAGTAGAAGGGTACTTTTGGAAACCTCCAAAATTTTAATTTATAATAAACTCAAACCCCACATAAAAACATCCAAATAGACTCAAATTAGAATATGAGATAATATAGGGTTGTAAACTAATTAACCAATCAAATTTAGACATGTTTTTATTTTATTTTAAACCTTATCATTTTGATTTATCCTTATTTAATCTATTTAATTTTATTTTTCGTAATAATATTATAAATTTTAAATGGTAATAAATACTTACTTATGTATTGTGAATTTACCATAATTGGATAATTTGTGACATTTTAGAACATATGAACCCCATTTTTATATTTTTAAATATTTTTGTGACTTTTAAACAATTTAATAATATGTTATTTTTATAAAATATCAATAGTGTCAATTTTGACACTATTCATTTATTTGAATTTAAATAAAACACAAAGAGATGATACAGTCGAAAAAATATTTTTAATAGATTTATAACATGTCATATGCATCTAGAAAAATATTGGAGCATATTAATTAGTTCATATAATATTTATTTTAATATTTTTAAAACCATTTATTTGATATTTCTCTTAATAAAATAATTACTACAAAATTTTTGTATAATTATTTAATATAAATATTTTTGAATAAAAATTAAAAATAAAATACTATAATTAAGATAATTATAATATATTTCATAATCATCCTTTTTATTATAATTTATCTTCTAAAATACTCACATTTTTATATGATATGTTTATTAAATTATGAAGGTGACAACTTTGATATCATTTAAAATAATATAATATAAATGTCATAATCTATTTTATAAGGATCCAAATGGTCCACAAGTCGACACATGGATGATTATAGTGTATATATACTCGACCAATAAGTTTTGGTCAATTTTTTGGGCCTTTGTATGGGTATTATTATTTTAATAAAACTATTTTATTGATTTTTCACTAAATAAATAATTTCTACATCATTAATGTATAAGCTATTAAGGTAATTATATATTTCCTAAAAATTAAAAAATAAATTACCATGATAATGTAGAAAAATTTATATTTAAAATTAGTATTTATAATAGAATTTTTATTCTGTTTATCCTTATATTAAAAATAATTTAATTATTAAACTTTGAGTGAGATATATTTTAATTTCATTTAAATAAAATAAATTAAAGGTCCTAATCTTTTCCAAATGGGTTCTAATAGATAAAATTTCAACCCAAGTGTTTTTAGGACGAAATATAATAATAAAATTATGTTAAGACACGTGTTACGGTAACTTTATAATATTATTTTTACCCTCAATTACCCAATTTACCTTTAACTATACTAAATAAAATTTACAATAGTTACTATTCATAATGGAAAAAAATAAATGTATCCCATTTAAATAATTTTACATTATTGATTCAAAATATGGAATCCTTTTTTCCAAATTCAAAACACAGAATTCACATTAATTAATTTAAAATTAATCTCATTGTTGAGAAAATGGGTTTTAGAATTTTAAACATTGAAAAAGATTGAAATGTTTTTACCTATGAATTAAATGTAAAATTAATGAAAATGAGAAAAATTATATTAAATGGTAAAAATATATTCTATTTATACTTTAAAACCTTTCAATATTATAATTTAACTATATAAATTATCTCGATGAAAATTTTTGTTTTTAATTAAAATTTAGCGTATTTTTACTAGCATTAAGATATAAAGGTTATCAGAATATTGTCAAAATTTTATCCAATGTATATTTTTTTATAATGATTCAAAATAATAAGTTTAACTTGTCAAATTGAACTTATAAACTTTTCAAAAATTATATTTAAAATGGGTGTGATTTCAAAAGGCGACAAAACTGCATTTATCGAAAAATACTTCTTTTATCTGAGAAATTAATTTTCTTCTCATAAGGTGTTCTAGAAGATATGTAAGATGAATGATAATGTTATAAAATTAAAAATTTGGATAATACTATTAATAATTTATAGTTCATAACATTATTATGAAAATATATTGTTGTTTAGTGAAACTCAGTATTGCGTACAACGCAAGCCATTGAGGAAGGTCGCTTTTTCATGTAACGCAAGCCAAGTCAATGTTGTGTGAAATATTTCTTTGGTGTTGTGTATAACATAATATAATATTATTTCATTGAAAAAATCTATATTCAGTGTTGAATTCTATCAAAAGAACTTTAAATTGTGCATAAAATAAGCCAATAATAGTGTTGCGTATACTTCAATCTAATACAGTGTTGCATATAACACAAGATAATATTGGTGTAGCATACAATAAAAGACATCAGTAAAATTAAAAAGAACCTTTCTCATAAAATTTCTGGGTGTTACATTCTACCCCCCTTAAAATAAATTTCTCCCTCGAAATTCATTAGGGTTATAAATGGTTTAATACATAAAAGTTTCTTTCATAGAAACCCACATCGTAAAAAGGAATACTAAAACTTAATTTTAAAAAGTAAACTAAAAAATATAACGGTTACGGAAATTAACTCATCACCAGGTTTCCACATAAGATAACATAGGTGAAAACAAGGATATGGATGAGAAATCTAACCATCATGTTCTGATGGAGAGTGGTAGAGAACATGGCTAAGAAAAATCCAACAATCACGTAGCCATAAATTTGTGATGATCTAAGGTACCATATGATTCATCGGATATGAGGGTACTAGGACATCATTTTTGGTTTTCAAGATCATTTCCCTAATGTTGATTAATTTTTTCATAAGGATAAATACTTACTTGAATTCAGTGTAATATCATCGTTGGTCATTCCATGAAAAATTTCTATTTCATCTCTTATTTAAAGAAATGATGTTCAATTTGTCATTCTTGAAGTATTAGCAGATTATGTGATAGAATGATAGGTCATTCCAACTTTCATTATCACAAAAAGTTTAGCACATATTGTTAAATATATATACATCCATCTATGGTGAGATTAACCATATATGATTCCAAAAATGGACGTATACTTCATCTATCATACCGATTAATAAAATAAAACTAATTTATATTAACCATGGACTTCCTGTAGCCCAGTTGTAGGCGATAATGTCTTGTCACACTTCGGTTGTGGATTTGATTCCTGCAACCTTGTCCAATGTGATGGGTTGTCGCCCATCCAGTAGGTTGTCCTTTTTCTAAAAATTCACCATTATAATATTCCAGAAATAATATAGAATAAATTTCCAGCCTTAAACAATACTATATGATGTCCAACTTAATCCATTCCAACCTTTAGGCTTATCCAAAATAATTCTATCCAAAATCACATTATAAAGAAAATTATCTCTCGAAAGGTCATATAGCTAGCCTATGAATACCATCATTTATCCCCCATATATCATAAGATATATCTTTTTGGTCACATTTGAAACATGTGAATACCTTAATCATGTATTCTTGAAATAGGAATTACTATAGAACCTTAGTGAAAACATGAATGCTGTCAAAAGTTAACTCTTTCCACATACCAAAATCCCAAAAATTCTATATACTCAAACCATGATATCACTTTGTCCTTATATCAGTCATGAGCTCATTAATAATATCCAACATATTATTTTCTCTTTATCCCTTCATTATGTGCATATCATCTACTTTCCAAAAATATTTCAATCACTTTTCATTATTACCAGTACCATATAATTATTGAAACCAACAATAAACCAATACATAGATATTCCAATATTCCACGACACTATAAATGAGATTCCACAACACTATTTTGGAATCATGTTACATAAACACATTATCATTCTACCACTTCGTTGTCATATTCAACATCACCAATAGTGATATCATGTGACTTCCCTTTGTCCTCTTCCTTAAGAGGTTGTTGATTTTAATCAACATTAACCCTTGGATTTGGGCATTGGTTATCATAATTCCCCATTTCCATGAACATGTATCATTGAAGAGTTATTGGTGCATTATCTGTAGTCTTTTCTCAATTCACATCATTATCTACCATTTTTCCATTACTTTAGTGCTCAGCTGCATGATGACCTTCTTTTCCACACATAAAACATTTTCTAGTGTCTTTAAGACAATCTCCACCATGCTTTTTTCCACAATTTGAGCATAACGAAACATTTGTCTTCTTTTCACCATAGTTTGGAGATTTTTCCATGAACTCCATCCTTAGTTTCTTGTCAGAACCATTAGATGGATATGTAACACCAACATCCAGTTCTACCTTGATAGCACAATTCACAATCTCTTCATCACTACTGAAGTCTCTTATAACTAATTTTTTTCTAAGAATTGGTTTTAATCCATTGAAGAATAGATCAACTTTACTTTCAGGTTGGATGAAAAATCTAGATGTATACCTTGGAATCCTTGTGAAAGTAACTTTATATGTACCAATAAATTCATCATCCTTTTGCTTAAGCTCAATGAAATCCTTTTCCATATTCATCCGAAGAATATAAGGAAAGTAATTATTGAAAAATAAGTTCTTGAACTCATCCCATTTCATGGATTCAATTTCATCATGGGGCCTTGTATTCTTAATTAGATTCCACCACTGGTATACTTCACCATCTAAATGGTAAACAACCAGAATTAATTTTTCAGGTTACGAATAACGAATTATGGAAAATATCTTTTCAATGGTACTGATCTATTGTTCAGTAACAGGTGGATCAGAAGACCCAATGAAAGAATATGGGTGTTGCCTCATGAAGGACTCAATAGAATATTGTTATCTTATCTGTACATATGGAAGTACATAATGATTCATGGCTTGTGTAAGTATAGAAATAAGATTTTTCACTATATTTCCCATAACATTGGGTTGTTCACGAGGACAATCATTTCATTTCCCATTGCATTGATCATTAACACGGTTCCTTCGGGTTCCATCCATTATCTAAAACCCAAAAAAATAGTGTTAGAGGAAAAAATCATACTAGGAAAACAACATAATTAAGGGGTAGTACATTCAATATCTAACATCTTAGGATTAATCCTAGGTTATTCATGATCATTATCATAATTCTAGGATTTTAACCTATATTTATACTTAACCTTACGGACATCCCTATACATACCTTAGAAATATCTCTAGGGATATCACTAAAGTTTTTGCAACCAAGATTCCAAAGCTTTAAAAAACATTTGCTCTGATACCAACTTTAGAGACCCAAGATTGACGTACATGGACATTACATTACTTTTATAGTATACATAATACATAACAAAAAAAACTCCCAAATAATTTATTAGTTTAGTGTCTTTGGAAACTCGGAACATAATCTTCAAATCATGGTGAAAGATCTTCAACATCTCCCATAAATATCTTCCCCTTTTGTTTTCTTACCTAAATCATTTCTTTAAATCATATGGAAAATAAAACATATAAATGGTGATCTCAAATTCTCAATAAGGGTAAGCATGGAGAAAATAAAAAAACATATACATTTGAACTTAAAAACATCAATATAAAGTTTAAACATCAAAATCTTGAGTCGTGAAATAAATCATAGCAGTATGTATAGAATAAATCACAAAGAAAAATTAATCATGATAAAATAACATGGGAATAAAAAATGTAGTTGTGTAAAACCATTAAGAATATAATATGATTTCAATATTATCCAAGGCATTGCTTCCAAGACCATCATAGTGGACAAAGTCCATTACTAAACTGGGTTTACTTGTCATTCTAGCCCTATATTACTGAACCAGATTTACTTTTCGTTCCATCCATGCCTCTCTCATGAGATATAAAACATTACCCAATGAATTGGAGGGAGATATATGATCCACCCATCTCATAATTAATTCATTATTTCATGTTCCACAAAATATACCTATATCATTCATCATAACCCAATAAATAAAATGGGTTTCATAAACATCCTCCCATCATAACATAATCCATATAAAAAATGTATATAACTTCGTATTAAACAAAATAAAACCATGTAAATAATAAATAAATTATACTTGACACATAACCATATTAAATAATGTCATCATAGATGGAAAATAGTTTTGATAAAACACTTCAAATGAATTCTTGAGAAAAATATCATTTCTTATTTCAAATCATTTTCTTTTCTCAAAATGACGTGAAATTTTAAAAGAAAATAATTTTTTTGAAAATAATAATGAAATATTATAGAGTAATAATTATTTAAATAAATAGTTATGAAATTGTAAAAATTATTTCATGCTGTATAAGTTAAAAAAACATTATCCTCATACTTTTAATGGAAAAGTCAAAAAGTACCTTTTCTTGTAAACAAAAGAAATATTCCTTCCATATCACATAGTAAAATACAAAAAGAGGTACACATGACTTTAAACATACCTGGAATAATATTAAATACTTTATGAAAACATTTTTATAAGACATGGACATTTATGATAAACATAACCCCAATAAATACTTACATATAAGCAATCTTAGATAAAAATGAGATTTGAAAATTATCCCTTATCATTTATGATCAGTGGAATCATATGTGTCATAAAATAAAAAAATTACATGAATATGTAAATATCATATCCTTCATAATAATAATCATAAAACATTCATGGTAAGAATAAAAACCATACAAAATAAATAGATGGCGATTAAGGCATGTGTATCACAAGAATAAAAGTGAGACGAAATAATACCATACCTTAGGTCTAATTTCTTCCTTATGTTTCCGAACCTCCTGTATAATGATTTAAATATTGTCATTGACAAATTAAGGAATCATAGTCTTTTTTATTATATCATATATGATTCACTTAAGACTTTATATTACCCGTTCATTTGTCAATTCCATGTTGAAGCAACGTTTTAGGTAATAATCGTTTCATTTATCGTAGGTGTTTGGACTTTTTGTTCTTGATGTTATTAATTATATCATGATTTAATTACTTCTAAAATGTAAAACATGATTTATATATCATATATATATTCATTATATATATATATATAATATAGATTAATGAAATTAAATACACCGTTCATGGAAACGGTAGCCCGTACATGCACATGAACGTTGTTTTCCATTCCTTATTGACTTGAATGGAAGTAAGAAGATGAAATATATATATATACATAAATAAAGTAGAATTATTATGTCATATATATTATTATTATTCATTATATATACTTTATAATCATTCTTGAACAGTTAACATGGAGAATGAATCTCATCGCGTCGTGGAGACGGTAATCCGTACGTACACATGAGTGATGATATGATTCCCATAATTATTGAATGGAAATGGAGTGGATGAAATAATATCTAATAATTAGTATCATGTTATAATAATAATATATAGTAATTATTTCCACCATTATAACCATCCAAATAAGGTGGTGGTGGAAAAACAGATTACACCACGGCGTGGAGACGGTAAGTCGTACGTACACACGCGCGGTGATTTCATTTTTTGTAGGATGGATTGAAGATGAAATATGGTTGTTTCATATTCATAATAACATATCAGTATACAAGTGATACTGGAGTTATTACTTAATAATTAAACAAATCATATAGGGGAAGTAGAATAAGAAATAATTTTGAAATAATTGGTAAAGGATATTACCTCTTCTTTAACACGCCTCTTCTAAACCTCCTCTTAGGGAACTAAATTTGGTCTTTGAAGAATAAAAGGACCAATAGTATGTTTCTATATATGTTTATAAGTGAAATGGATAGGGTTTGGTCCTGTTTGAAAGCTCAAAATGGAGTGAAGAGAAGAGGGAGGAGGTGCCCTTTTATAAGAGAGTAGAGAGGCACTTTTGGAAACCTCCAAAATATTAATTTATAATAAAATAAAAGCCCACATAAAAACGTCCAAAGTGCCTCAAATTCAAATATGAGATGAGATAGGGTTTTAACCT
The DNA here is from genome assembly GCA_963277665.1 of Viscum album. NCBI lineage: Eukaryota > Viridiplantae > Streptophyta > Magnoliopsida > Santalales > Viscaceae > Viscum > Viscum album. Next base: position 1,567,527,968 of record OY728120.1, read on the forward strand.
CATCAACCAATCAAATTTAGACATGTTTTGGTTTTATTTAAAACCTTGTCATTTTGATTTATCCTTGTTTGATCTATTTAATTTTATTTGTGGTAATAATATTCTAAATTTTAAATGGTTATAAATACTTACTTATGTGTTGTGAATTTTAAATAATTAGATACTTTATGAAATTTTAGACTATAAATTTTAATTTTTAATTTTTAAATATTTTTGTGATTTTTAAAGACTTTAATAATATGTTATTTTTATAAAATATCAATGGTGTCAATGGGGATTTAAGAATTATGGGTCGAGATTCATGACCTGCATGCAAAAAAACCCTCGTTGGCAAACCCTAGCCCACAACTACACTCTTTTGTTGATGTTGTCGCTGGAAGATCATCAGAGGTACCTGTTGCTGGCCTTAAAGACAACGTGGTTCCGAATCTTGTAGTTAATCCAATGTATTTTCGACACCGCAGGCAGCCTGTGAATTCCTTTTTAGATTTGGAGGTGAGATCTCTTGCCTCGGATTTAAACCTTGTTTTGGTTGGTAAATTTCATGTTCATAGACCTTCTCTTAGTTTCCTGAGAAGATCATTATAAGGGATTCGGTTTTTCGATTTCAACATCGGTCTGGTTAGCTCGCACATAACTATCATACGATTTCCTACTGAGGATGTCTACTATAGACTTGGTTTATAAAATCATGGTTTTTTGTTGGATACCCCATGAAATTTCTGAAATGGACCTTAAATTTTGACCCATTTAAGGAATCCCCAATTGTTCCACTCTCGGTTGGTCTCCCAGGCCTACCCCTGCACTTGTTCAAACAACCTGCCCTCTTCTCAATTTCCAATCTCATTGGAACCCCATTAAAGATGGAATCGGGCACTAGGAATTTCTCAAGGCCTTTAGTTGCACGAATCTATATTGAGAATGATGTTTCTAGGGAATGTACTTCTCAAATATGGATACAGAATGGTGAAACTGGTTTTTTTCAGGATGTTGTTTATGAAAATTTACCTTCTTACTGCCAATGTTTACTTGGACTAAGACGTACCTCAAAGGAATGAGGAATCAAAGATGCTTTTCATGAAACTAAAATGAATATTTGGATTGAGAAATTCAAGGCAAATCAACCAATTCCTTCAATATATAAACCTAGAATATTGCAAGATGGGGCTCAGACCTCCCCCAAGGAGGTTCCACCTCTGGTTGTGGAATCAAATAACCATTACATTTCACCCCGCCTCTTGAGGATGTGCCGATAGTACAAATACAAGATGATACTCAGGAGGATGAAAATGAAGGGTGTGAACCATCTGAAAATAGTGATTTACCTCATGATAAAGAAGATAAAACTACTCATATTGAGGAAGATTATTTGTGAGCAATGGCCAGAAAGGGGAAAACCCAATAGTTGATGCTGATGGGTTCATCACCCCTAACCCCAGAAAAATGAGGAAACACAAAGAATACTCTCAACATGAAAGAACCATAGTCACACATTCATTGGACATCTCAATATAGTAAGTCTCTACTACTGACACAACTTAGCATGTAGAGGCCCAACAACATGCTAAAGGGGACAATTCGCATATTGTGCCTTGTTGTGAAGATCCTAAATCTACAGAGAAGCTTTGAGATGAAATACTATATCAATATTTTAGATGAGGATATATTTTGAAGGGTACTTACATAACCATCAAGTCGGATATATTCAATAAAATAATGAAGAGGGAGTATCAAAAAAATCCCTAACTCATCTTATTGGTCAGGTGCAAGCTAGAAGACGTTTTTTATGGGAGCTGATTACTGTCTTGCTTTGGTCTGATCTTTGGTAATATATTTGAGATGATATTGCTATTTATTTTTTGGAAACTGTGAATTTTGGATTCTCTATGTGGACTCTTTCTGGATGGATCCTGTTCACGCTGTACCAACTTAAGTGGTCCATTTCCAGCTCTATTTTTGTAGTTCTACGTGATTCTGATACTTTTCTGCTTGGTCATTGCACCGGTTCTTCGGTTGCAGCTCTACCTTGCTGAGGAGCTATCCTGGAAGCGCATAAATAATGGAATTTCTGTTCTACCATCCTGAGCTGAAATTTGAGTTGGTTGGAATTTTGAGGATCTTCTTACCCTGACATAATGAAGGTACTACTGCCTCTATTAGGATTAGTTGGGATGTTTGACTTATCTCTCTATATCCCCATATTTTCTCTACTGGTGTAATCTCTTTACACCTCGTGATTGTAATGTTACTTTATTTTTTAATAAATTCCTTTGGGGCTTTAATTGGGTGACTAATTCTTGTTGCCACCTTTAAATAAAATGGTGTCAATTTGGACACTATTCATTTGTTTGTATTTAAATAAAATCCAAATAGCTGATAGAGTCGAAACAAAATATTTAATAGACATAAAAAATGTCATATGAATCTTGAAAATTCTTGGATCACATTAATTAGTTCATATAATATTTATTTTAATATTTTTAAAACCATTTATTTGATATTTCTCTTAATAAAATAATTGCTACAACATTTTTTGTATAATTATTTAATATAATTTTTTGTTTCATAAAAATTAAAAATTAAATAATATGATGAAGATAAATCTAATATATTTCATAACAATACTTTTAGTAGAATTTATCTTCTAAAACACCCAAATTTTAAAATGAAATGTTTATTAAATTATGAAGGTGAAAACTTTGACATCATTTAAAATAAAATAATATAAATGTCATAATATATTTTATAAGGATCCAAAATGGTCCAAAAGTCGACACTTGTATTCTTATGGTGTAGATATACTCGTCCAATAAGTTTTTGTCAAGTGTTTGGGCCTTTTGATGGGTATTATGATTTTAATAAAAACTATATTATTGATTTTTCACTAAATAAATAATTTCTACATCATTATTGTATAAGAAATTAAGGTAATTATATATTTTCTAAAAATTAAAAATAAATTATATTGATCAATAAATACATTTTATATTTCAAATGAGTATTTATAATCATAATTTATATTCCATTTATCCTTATATTAAAAATAATTTAATTATTAAAGTTTGAGTGAGACATATTTCACTTTCCTTTAAATAAAACAAATTAAAGGTCCTAATCTCATCCAAGTGGGTTCCAATAGATAAAATTTCAACACAAGTATATTTTAGGACAAATTATAATCATCCAATTATATTGAGACAAGTGTGGGTAATTTTATAATATTATTTTTACCCTTATTTACACGATTTACCTTTAACTATGGTAAATAAAATTTACCGTAGTTACTATTCATAATAGCCAAAAATAAAAGTATCCTATTAACATAATTTCGAACTAGTGATTCCAAATATGGAATACATTTTTCCAAATTCAAAACACAAAATTTTCAGTAATTAATTTAAAATTAATCCCGTTGTTGAGAAAACGGGTTGTAAAATATAAAACATTGAAAAAGATTGAAATGTTTTTATCTATTAATTCAATGTAAAATTAATGATAATGACATAAATTATATTTAATGGTAAAAATATATTCTATTCGTACTTTAAAACCATTCAATATTATAATTTAACTATATAAATTATCTCGATGAAAAACGTTTTTTTAATTAAAATTTAGTTTATTTTTATTATTCATCAAAATATGATGGTTATCAGAATAATGTTAAATGTCACGACCCATCCCCTGGGGACCATGCAGTGACTACTCCAAGAACTAATTCCTTTGTTCAGGGGCTAGCGACTAGTACCGAAAGGCGTATTCCCTAAAAACTGGGAAGGCAGTGCCTTTATAACCTGTAAAGACACTCAACCAAGAACAAAGAAAGATAAAAAAACAAGTCAACTGTATAAAAAATAGGGATGAAAGTAAAAAGGGTCAGAAATACAAGCCCAACAGTAAAGGTAAAAGAAACTGAAAGTACAAGTACGACTGAAGAAAAATTAAAACAGCTACTGGGTCATCTTCTGAGGTTCCTACCTAAAGGGTAGGTACAGATCGTATCCTCAGCACTTCATGTCCTTCTATCTCCTCTGTGTACTAACTCATCGTAAGGTCCACCTCCAGGCACCGTCCAGACCTGGTACTCCGATCCTCAGTCAGCGTTGTCCGTTGACTTCATCCAACACAACAAGGAGCGGGCATAGCCCGTGTAGGGGTGAGTATAACGATACTCAGTAGGGACCCCGAGACACTCAAGGTCTCACAAAATCCATCAAGGATAAATTAAAAAGTATGAAATCAACATATAACATTAATTAGGTATATTACAATACATATACAAAAGTTATCAAGTAACCCATTACAATCAGGAGGAGAAACACAGAGGTACTGACTCAGCTCACACTATGATTTATTCTAGGGTAGTATCAAGTAAAATTCTCAATCACAATGTCGAACACCTCGGCTGCTGGATAAATCCTCCTCTATCAAGTATAGTTGGCATGTTGCGTCACATAGAGGTGCTTCCCACTACCCTTGGACTACTGAGGTACTCCTCCTGTTGAGTATTGTGGGTCTCCCGCGTCACCAAGGCACTCCCCACCGTGGGTGTGCTGCGTCACCAAGGTGCTCCCCACAAGGCCTGCTGAGGTACTCTTCCAGTCGAGTACCATGAGTATGTCGTTTCACCAAGGCTCTCCCCACTATGGGGCTGTCGTGTCTCCAAGGAGCTCCCCATTTGGCCTGTCGAGTCACTCTAAGTTGAAACAGTTAGCAGTCATCAAGTCTCAGCCAGCCACTGGGTTCCCGCACTATGCTCACTCGTCTCTAGGAGGATCTTGTCCACAAGATACTGGTCGATACTCCAACTGCCACTAATTCCCACTAATAAGTCTCAAATATATTCCACGTCATAGGGTTCTGAACACAATAGACGGCACATCAATTAGATGCTCGGTCTGTGAGTTACTAGCCTTTAAGTCTTGGGAACCCGGCTAGATTCATGCTCGATCCAACCTGACCATTCCCAATCTTAATCCAAAACTCCAATGGGGTATACTCAAAGGACTGTCTCGCTCCATGATTTTCAGCATCGTTGATGGTTCGTATAACAGATGTTTGGTGCCAAAGTTATGTCCAAAAGAATGTAATTGGGTTAATGTGGGCCCGGGTCCAGTTTCACCAGGCCTGGGCCAACCCGAAGTGGGTCGCCCCGGCCCGCAGTGCGGCCCGACCCATTGGGTCTGGCCCGACACGCGAGGGCCAAGAGGGAAGCGCGAGATAGCAGGGTGGTGGTCCGGCCGTGGGGAGGCGGTCCGGCCGCGGGGTGGCGGACCGTATGCGGGGCGGCGGACTGGCCTCGGGGTGGTGGACTGGCCGCGGGGTGGCAGAACAGCTACGTGGTGGAAAACCAGCCACAGGTCGGTAGTCCGGCTGCAGGTCAGCGGACATACCTAGGGAGGTCCGACGAGGGCGATTCAGCCCGGAGCGGTGCGATGAGGGCAGTTCGGCCTAGAGTGGCACGACGAGGGCAGTTCAGCCTAGAGTGGTGTGGTGAGGGCGGTTTGGCCCGGAGCGGCGCGACAAGGGAGGCAACGACGACAGCGATAGCTCAGGGGGCAGCGGCTGCGGTGACGACGGCAGCGGCAGAGGCGACGGCTCGGGCGGTGACGATGGTGGTAAGATGCAGAGGTTGTGGATGGCGGAGCCGCAGTGCGGCGGGGCGTCATTCCTTCACCGACGACTAGTTTAGCCAGCCTCTCTCTTCGCAAAGTACACCACAATATTTGCAGAAGGGTATGTCCATGTTGTTTTGGCCCATACCCTCTGTGTTAGTGTGGTAGCATATGGATTAACATGAAAGAAGAACGTCAAGCTTATAACATCCCGCAATGTTTCATTCCCAAACTGCAAAAGAAACCAAGGTGAGAATATGATAAAAGTGTTATCATGCAAATAAACCACCTACCTCATTCACTTGATGATGTTTCCTCATGGAGTTAGTACAGTTGTTGATTCACAGTAGATAGGGACGTCCCACGTTAGAAGAAGTCTCAAAGAAGAAGGTCATAAGAGGTCGGCTTTCTTCATTGTCAGAGCATTCTTCGTTGGAGAGCTTTCTCCCAAGTTATCCCAATCCTCATATTCCAATACATTGCTAACAAATGAATATCCAACCAAATAAAATATTTTTATCTATTTAATTTGTTGGAAATCAAAGTTGTCTTAATTAATTGGCAACAATAAATGGGTTGTGTTGGCATAAAATTAAAATTGGAGGATACCAAGGGTTGGCGCAATTAATTAAGGATAGATGGCATAATTAATGTGGAGGAAGATCAGGAGGCACCTCCACATTAATGAGGGAGTTGAGGAGGTTTAGACCTCGGGTGGCCCCCACCACCATAACCTCTCATGAGAGGTTATGGTCTGGTTGTCACCACTTCTCAACTTTCACATGGAAGGTGGTTACAACAAAATAAAATAAAACATGTGTATATTTTATTTTATTATTTCCACGAAAAAACCAAAATTTATATTTCACCCTCGACCAACGGTCATCTAGGTGAAATTCATTATAAGTGAATATCGGCACCGCGAGTTCAACGGTGCCTTCCGATTTCAATTCCAAGCACCGGTTCAAAATTTAGAAAAACATCCTTCCACATTTACTGCATGTACCTGAACAAAAGATCATAAATTCATTCCGGGAACTTCGGGACTCTGAATCATGCGCTGTCAATTTGCACAGACTCAAAAAATTCCTAAATATTTAAATAAATCACATTGAAATTATGGGTCTTTAAATTCTCCCCATATCAAGGCTTTATATTCCCATAATACACAACTCAAACTAAGGAAACAAGTGGGGGTAATGAGCATGCATATGAGCCTCCCACTACCATGTGCTCTCCTGGAGGTTCCAGTGTTGTAAGAGAATGCGCACCAGAGGTATCGACCATCCACAAAGGACCCGCTGATGTCGATCCTTAATCTCCACTGGAACCTCCGTAAAAGTTTCCCCATTGTCGACGTCAAGCTCTCTATGGTTGATGATGTGACAAGGGTCATGCACATATCTCCTCAGTCAGGATACGTGGAAGACGTCATGCACCCAGTGCAACTGAGGTGGTAGGGCTAAGCGGTAAGCCACCTTGCGAACTCTACTGAGGACCTGAAAGGGTTTGATGAACCACATAGATAACTTTCCGCCTTATCCAAATCTCCACAAACCTCATCGAGGAGAGAACCGTAGAAAGACGTGATCGCCTTCCTCGAATTCTAGTGGTCTCCATCTCATATCGGCATACGACTTTTGCGTGCTTTGTATAGTCTTCATCCACTCCTGGATGATCTGCACCTTCTCTGTGGTATCCCATACTGGTCCCACTACTGCTGACTCCCCTGGGTTAGTCCAGCATAAAGGTGATCTGAAAGGTCGCTCGTACAACGCCTTGAAAGGTTCCATAATAATGGTGGAGTGATAGCTATTGTTGTATGAAAACTCCACAAAAGGTAAGTGATCCTCCTAGGTGTGACCAAAGTCTAGGATAGAAGCATGCAACATGTCCTAGAGGGTTTGAATGGTCCTCTTAGTCTGACCATCTGTTTGTGGGAGGAAGGCGGTGCTCAAACGAAGTTGCGTCACAAAAGCCTCCTACAACCCCTTCCATAGTCAAGAAGTAAAATTCACATCAAGATCGGAGATAATCTTTGAGGGTACTCCATGTAACCATAAAATCTTCTGCACATAGAGGTGTCCCAATCACTCTACTGAACCCTGCTCTCTAATCAGTAGGAAGTGGGCCAAGTTGATGAGTCAGTCGATGATCACCCAAATCAAGTCATGACCCTTGGATGTATGTGGAAGTCCTTTCACGAAGTCCATGGATATCTCATCCCACATCCACTCTAGGACCTCTAAAGGATGAACCAATCCTATTGGTACCAGATGATCCACCTTCACTTGCTGACAAGTGAGGCACCGAGAGACAATCTCTGCTACAACTTTCATTATTCCCAGCCACCAGTGTTGTCGTCAGAGATCCTGGTACATCTTCACCACTCCTAGATGTACCACTAGAGGGGAAGTGTGGAACTCACTCAACAATTCCTCCTGAGGTGACACTGGTACCATGTTACATCCTATGAAGAAGATAACGTGATCCCCACATTTAGAAAATCCATCAGGTGCCTGTCCATCGATATCTGAGCACGTCGTGTCTCGCAGTCATCATCCCCATGCTGCGCCTCCCTGACTCGCTGAAGAAGTGGGGGAGTGACTTTAAGAGACTGAAGGAAAGCTTATCCATCTCTATCCTCAAATGATATCTTAATAGAAGCTTGATGTTCCATCACCTCACCTATACGTTGTATACCAGACCTCTTGTAGAGTGCATCTGCTACAACGTTCCCCTTACTAGGAATATAGACTATCTTGAAGTTATAGTCTTGGAAGAACTAAAGCCAACGTCGCTGTCTCAGGTTCAAGTCCTCTTGAGAGAAGATATACCCAAGACTCTTGTGATCAGAGTATACTTTAAAACGTTCTCCCATCAGATAGTGTCGCCACGTCATCAAGGCGAAGACCACTACTGCTAACTCCAGGTCATGGGTAGCATTGTTCTGCTCATGCTGTATGAGCTGATGAGAACCATATGTGATCACTACTCTCTCCTGCATCATGACACATCCAAGCCCAGTCCCTGATGCGTCACAGTAAACTACGTACCCTATGACCTCCTCTAGAAGCCTCAAGATGGAGGCACTAGTCAGCCTCTACCACATCTCCTAAAAACACTGTTGGAATCTCTCCAACCACACGAAGGGTTGCCCCTTATTTTTCAAGGATGACAGTGGTGATGAAACTCTCAAGAAGTCTAGAAAAAACCTCCAATAACATCCATCCAAACCTAGGAAACATCATACCTCTGTCACACTCCTGGGTGGATCCCAAGAAAGTACCGCCTCAATCTTTGCTGGATCTACTTCAATTCTAGCTTCTGATGTGACATGTCCCAGAAAGTGAACCTCTCAGATCCATAACTAGAACTTCAAGAGCTTACCATAAAGATTGTGCTCTCAGAGTGTATCCAGTAATACCTGAAAATGATAGGCATGCTCCTCCTCAGTGGCCGATTATATCAGAATGTCAACCATGAAGACTACTATACATCGATCAAGGTATGAATGAAAGATCATGTTCATGAGTCCCATGGACACTTCTAGAGCGTTAGTCATTCCAAATGGCATAACCAATAACTCATAATGGTCATACCGACATCTAAAGGACATATTCTACACATCCTCATCTCGTACTCCGAGCTGGTGATAGCATAATCTGAGGTCTGTCTTCAAGAACCACCGTGCTCCCTTCAGTTGATCAAAGAGGTCGTCAATCCTTGGGAGTGGGTACATATTCAGCATGGTCACCTAGTTTAGGGGCCTATAGTAAAAACAAATCCTAAATCTCCCATCTTCTTTCTTGGTGAATAGAGTCTAGGATTCCCAAGGAGAAATACTGGGCCAAATGAATCCCTTCCCCTAAAAGTCTTCAACCTGTACCCGTAGCTCACAAAGCTCCGTGAGAGGCATATGATATGTTGTTGTAGATATCAGTGATGTTCTGGGGTATTTTTCAATGTAAAGTCCACCACTATGTGAGGAGGTAGACATATAACATCATCATGGAAAACATCTTCATATTGCTCCACCACTACAGGATAGCTCGAACTATCCACATCAACAGTTCTGAGGGTAAGTCTATCCAACTGATGAGTGATTTGCTGCACACTGCTTCAGGTAAGTCCGTCCTACGCTGCAAAGGCTCCCTTCTCACCAGTGAAGGTAAACCTGATCCCATCTGTGCGGACACACCGCACATTGTTCCTAATACATTCAATATGAGCATGTACTGTATATAACCATTCCATACCCAAGATGATGTTGCAAGGCCTCGACGCCGATACTAGGAGATCCCACCAGAAGCTCTCACCTCCATGATCAAGCTCGCACTCCCAGCACCAGTGCGTTATCATCTAATCCACTCCCATATGATTCTTCATTTGTAAGGATCGAACCAACGACTCAGTCAGAATCTTCGATATCCGAATGAGGGTAGTGGAAATGAACGAATGACTGGAAACTGTGTCTATAATTACTGTAGATATGGTGGAGTAGACACAGATCGTACCTCTTATCATCTCCGAAGCACCATGATCGTATGCCTTAGATGCCTTGAGCAGAGCTCTCCCATATCAAGATGCTCCTTGTGTTCAGGGTGGACCTCCTGGTGGGTGTGGCGGTAACATCTTGAATCGTTTCCCACCGCCAGCTGCATAGCCAGCTCCCCTACCACATCTGCCTTCTCCCTATGGACCTCCTTGGTAGAACATCTGTCTCTACCTAGGCGGTCCTTCGAAAATATTATGATCATCGATTTGATGGGTCAGACAGTCATGAGCCATGTGATCCTGCCCACTACATGAGAAACACTTCCTGCTCCGGGCATAACTAGCTCCGCCTTGGGAGCCCCGCACAACGGATCCTAAATCATGAGGTCGTCCACCTATAGGTCTGGTCCTCTTGGTCCTCTTTGAAAACTGTCTACTTCCAGCTACATAAGACTCCTCTACGTGATGACTGGTTGTGGGTCTCACTGCTGGTTACTTCTCAACAAGGAAAATCTCCACCAAGTGGGCTCTCTCTAACACCCCCTCCTACGTCGGGATGATGTGTGAGATCATTGAAGCCCTGATCTCCCACCTGAGCCCCTGCTCAAAGGTTTGGGCCCTAAAGAATGGGTCCCTCACCATATCTGTGGAGTAACGTGAGAGGCCAGTGGACCACACTGAGTACTGAGCCATAGTCATATTGCCCTACTATAAATGAAGTAGCTCCTAAATACAAACTATGCGAAGATCCGCTGGAACAAACTCATCCTGAAATAGGCTCTCAAAGTCTGTCCAGAGAAGCATCACCTTGTCATGAACTTGGAGCATTAAGATCCACCATCTTCTTACTCCTTCCTGTAGAAGGATGGAAGCAAGGATTACCATGAGGTCTGCTGGTGTCCCTACTAGTCCGAAAACTCTCACCAGAGCCTGCAGCCAATCCTCAGCTTCATGTGGGTCCATCTCTCCCCTGAACCTGGGTGGAACCTAGCGCAGGAACTCGTGCAACGCACTCAAGCGGTGTGCAATATCTACTACTGGGGCTGGTGGCATCGGTAGCCCAACGGGTAATGGTACCATTGATGCCACTCGCAGTGCCTCTACTAGAAAAGGGCCCTGCACTGAGGCCTTGTCACTCGGTGGGATATCAGTGCATACAAATCTCGGAACTCTAGATGGTTGTTTGTGTGGAGGCATCCTGAAAAGAAAAAGGTTCTCCAAGGTCAAAAATTTATACCTGGTGAGATGACCTGGTGAGCTGACTCAAAGAGTTCACAAAGAAGACTCTAGAAAACACAAACTCAATCAGTGTTTTCATGCACTGAGTCGGAAATCAGAAGTCAGGGACCTTGTGTATAAATACCTCGGCCGCCGCACCAACACTAGAATCCTTGAACTGAAAACCACATTCATTACCCTTATCACTATTACTTCACTGAAAATATTAGAGTCCTAGTTCTATGGTAGAACTGACTCATCTGATACCAATTTTTCACGACCTGTCCCCCGGGGCCCTTGTCATGACTACCCCAAGCCCGCCTTCTAGAGTAAGGGGTTGGCGACTAGCATCGAATGGAATATTCCCTAAAAACTTTGAATGGATTTTCTTTATAACCTATAAACACACTAAACCAAGAAAAAATAAAGATACGAACAACAAGTCAACTGTATAACAAAAGAGTGTTGAAAGTAAAAAGGGTCGGAAATACAATCCCAATAGTAAAGGTACATAAAACAAAAAGTACAAGTACAACTGAAGAAAAAGGAAAACAGCTACTGGGTCATCCTCCGAGGTTCTGACCTGAAGGTTAGGTATAGATCGCTTCCTCAACACTCCATGTATGTCTGTCTCCTACATGTACTGACTCATTGTAAGGTCCACAATTGGGCACCATCTAGTCCTGGTACTCCCAACCTCATTCAGCATTGTCCGTCTTCTGCATCCAACACAAAAAGGTGTGGTCATAGCCTATGCAGGGGTGAATATAACGATACTCAGTAGGGACCCCGATACCCTCAAGGTCTCACAAAATCCATTAAGAATAAATCACAAAGTATGAAATCAATAGATAACCTTACTTAGGAATATTATCATACATATACCTAAGTTATCAAGTAACCCATCTCAATCATGAAAAAAAACACAAAGGTACTGACTCAGCTCACACCAAGATTTATTATAGGGTAGTATAAAGTAACATTCCTAGTAACAATTTAGAACACCTCGGCTGATGGATAACTACTCCTCTATCATGTAAAGTGGGCCTGCCGTGTCACACAGAGGCGCTTCCCACTAACCTTGGACTGCTGAATAACTCCTCCTGTTGAGTACCGTGGGTCTGCCGTGTCACCAAAGCACTCCCCACCATGGGTATGCCACATAACCAAGGCGCTCCCCACCATGGGTCTGCCGCATCACCAAGGAACTCCCCACTAGGCCTATCGAGTAACTCTGAGTCGAAACTATCAGCAGTCGTCAAGTCTCAGCCAACCATTAGGTTCCCGCACTATGCTCGTTCATCTCCAGGAGGATCCTCTCCACACGCAACTGGTCAACACTCCAACTTCCAAGAAGTCCGACAAAGAATTATCTCAAAGTTCCACCATATCATAGGGGTCTCAACATAAGAGACGACGTGTCAATCGGAAGCCTGATCTACGAGGTATTAGCTTTTAAGTCCCCGGGGCCCTATTAGATTCATGCTCGATTCGACCTAACCATTCCCCATCTTAATCCAAAACTCTGGTGGGGTATACTCAAAGGGACTATCTCGATCCATGATTTCTAGCACCACTAAATATTCGTCTAACGAACATCTGGTACCAAAGTTATGACCAAAAGAAATTAATTGGGTAGTAGTGGGCCCAGGTCTTGTCCAACTCGGCCCGTAGTGAGGCCCGACCCATTGTGTCCGGCCCGGCCTATGAGGGCTGTGAGGGCGGATCAGCTAAGGGGCACCGTGAGGACGTATAGAAGCTCAGACTGACAAGCGACGACTCAACCAAGGGTGGCGTGAGACCACAGGGTGGCGGTTCAGCCGCAAGTTGGCGGACTGGCCCCAGGTCGGCAGTCCGACCGCGGCTCAGCGGACCGACCATGGGTCGGCAGTCTGGCCACAGGTCGGTGGACTGGCCTAGGGTGGCGCAGTGAGGGCAGTTCATCCCGGAGTGGCACAGTTAGGGCGGTTCATCCCGGAGTGGCGTGGCGAGGGCGGTTCGGCCCGATGCGGTGCAGCGAGGGTGGTTCGGCCCAGAGTAGTGCAACGAGGGTGGTTCAACCAGAAGTGGCGTGACAAGGGAGGTTTGGATCAGAACGTCATGACAAGGGTGGTAGGGTAGCCATGATGGCTTGGGCGACGGCGGCCGCAGCGGCAGCGGTACGACGTGAAGGTCATGGATGGCAGAGCCGCGGGGTAGTGTGGCGTCATGCCTTCGCCAATGACTGATTTAGCCAGCCTCTCTACTCACAAAGAATGCCAAAATATATATGGAATGGTCGGCCCATGTTACTTTCACCCGTACCCTCTACGTTATGGTGGTAGCATAAGGCTCAACAAGAAAGAAGAACTTTAAGCTTACAAATTCTCACAACATTTCATTTCCAAACCACAAAAGAAACCAAGGTAAGAATATGAGAAAAGTATTATCACGCAAATAAACCCCCTACCTCATTCTCTTGATGACATTGGTGTAAGAAGGTGGTTTGGTTGTCGATTCCCCATAGATGGGGACGTCCCAAGTAAGAAGAAGTCCCAAGGAAGAAGTTCGAAGGAGGTGGACATTATTCATTGGCAGATCATTCTTCATTAGAGAGATTTCACCCAAGTTCTCCCAATCCTCTTTTTCCAATACTTTTCCAACAAATCAATAGCCAACCAAATAAAATATCATTATCTATTTAATTTGCTGACAATAAAAGTTGGATTAATTAATTGGAAACAATAAATGGGTTGCGTTGGCATAAAATTCAAATTGGTGGATACTAAGAGTTGTCACAATTAAATAAAGAGGGTTGGAATAATTAATGTGGAGGAAGCTCAATAGGCTCCTCCACATTAATGAGGGAGTTGAAGAGGTTTAGACCTCGGGTGGCCCCCACCACCATAACCTCTCACGGAAGGTTAAGGTATGGTGGTCCCCACTTCTCAACATTCACATGGAGGGTGGTTAGAACAAAATAAAATAAAATGTGTTTTTATTTTATTTTATTATTTCCATGAAAAACCCAAAATTTATCTTTTACCCTCGACTAACTGTCGTCGAGGTGAAAGACTTCTTAAGTGAATACCGGCACTACAAGTTCAATAGTGCCCTCAGATTTCAATTCTGAGCACCAGTTGAAAACATAGAAAAACTCGATCACACATTTACTGAATGTAACTAAATAAAAGTTCAGAAATTCATTTCAAACACTCCGGGCCTCAGAATCATGCACTGTCAATTTTCACGGACTCGTAAAATTATCATATATTTAAAAAACATTACATGGAAATTCCAAGTCTTTACATAAAAAATTTATCCAATGTAAATTATTGTATACTAATTCAAAAGAAGAATTTTAATTTTTCAAATTGAACTTATAAACATGTCAAAAATTAGATTTAAAATGGGTGCATCATCAAAAATTGAAAAAACAGCATTTTTTGAAAAATTCTTCATTTATCCGAAAAATTAATTTTGTTCTCATACCATGTTCTAGGTAATATGTAGGATGAATGATAGTGTTATATAATTCAAAATGTGGTTAATACTATTCATAACGTCTAGTTCGTAACAATGTTATTATAATATATTGTTGTTTAGTGAAACTCGGTATTGTGTACAACACAAGCCATCGAGGAAGGTCACTTTTTCATGTAATGAAATCCAAGTCAGTGTTTCATGAAATATTCCTTTAATGTTGCATATAACATAATATTATTTTATTTTATTGGAAAAAATCTATATTTAGTGTTGAATTATATCAAAAGAACTTCAAATTGTGTGTAAAATAAGCCAATAATAGTGTTGCGTATACTGAACGCCAATACGGTGTTGCGTATAGTAAAAGCTAATCGTGGTGTAACATAGAACACAAGACATCAATAATATAAAAAATAATCTTTCTCATAAAATTTCAGGGTGTTATAGTACGACTATAGGACATCGTGGTTGCATTATAGTATATTTTTAAAGGCACACCTTAGAAGAGATATTAATAATCGTAAAGATTATAGATTTAATATAACCCCACAGAATGATAAATAGTTAAATGACTAAATGATATAACTCACATAAACAAGGTGAATCTTCCTTTTTTGGAGCCTACCTGATTATAACTCCATAGTTAAGCATGCTTGGCTGGGAGTAGTGATCAGAATGGGTGACCTTCTAGGGAGTTTCCTAGGGTGTGTGTGAGTGAGGTCAAATCACATTATAAAGGACATGGGTTGGCCTGTGGGGGATAGTAATTAGTTAGATGACCCATTTGGTCATGTGGGTGGGCCCTATGACGGGGACCACGTGTCTTTGGGAAAGAAGTTGTCTCCAGCGGGGCAGGACCCGATGACAATGTTATGGTGGGTGTCTGTTCTGTTAGCGGGGATCAGTTGTTATATATAAAACATGGATTTCCACATAGCCTTCCAATATATAGATCATACATTTATTCCTTCTGAAAAATCAAGGAGTGTGTAACATAGAAAGATTATAAAGGGATATATTAAAATAATAGATACCTTACTAATGACTAATCAGTCTGGGTTCAGGTGTAAGTATTTATTCCAAATATATATGATATTAATTTAATTCTAAAAGTGTTATTAATTTTAAATTTTTTCTTTCTATGGATTTAAATGTATTTTAAATGTTGAATTATATGGATTATAATTTCTGATCTATAAGGTCATGTACTCTATATGAACTAAAATATGGAATCTACATAACCTATACCACAACACATTCCATCCCATGCAACTAATGGTCCATGGATCAACATTCCATAGTTAAATTATCAAGGTATTTTCTTTATCCTACTAAGGATAACATTGTTATTTTATGGTAGGAACATTAAGTTTCAATTTTTTTCCTATCCCTACAAGATGTTTCAGCATAATGAAATTCATATTCAGGGAAATAATAATATGAAAAAAGAAAATGCATACTAGAAATAAGAATGGTGTGGAAAAAATTCAATACATGTTAGTACCATTGTTTCCATAATTATGTGTATGATTCTATACCCTCATTTCGTCATTTAATGACCATGACATACAATATCAATAATACCAATAATAATAAAACAATTAAACAAGTGTGTTACCCAAAAATGAAGTTGTATCAACCATAAATCGCATAAACAATAACTAAAATTTCCCATCCAAGGTAATTTGGGATTCCCCTGTACATGGGTTACCTAAATCCAAGGATAGGGTCATTTCAAAATTAAATTAACACCTATTATCTATTATAATACCAAAAAAATTAATAAAAAGGAAAATAAAATTATCTTACACCACTTTATAATTTTTGTACTCAGGTTCCACTTAACTTATGCCCTAAGATGGTTGTTCACATAGCCTCAAGTGCACCTCCTTGTACACCAGAGGCTTCAGACTAGTAAAGAGGGTGTAGTTCTTGTACATCGGGGACAATTATACCCTGTTATAAATGTTTCATAGAGGATATAAGTGACAAAAATACAATAGTAGTAGAAAAATATATAAAAAGGAAGAATAAATAAAAAGTGTGGAAGAAAAAATAATTTGAAAACTGATTAATGGTGTCAAAAGACACAATGAATTGTCAAAAATAGGGATTCTTGTTGTGTTGATAAACCAAAATGGATAATGAGAAATGAATATAGAAAAATACTAATAGAAAAAACCCACCTCTACTAGAATCTTGAGTGACTACTTTGTGCTCTACACCTATGATTCATCTATAATTAATACATATCACCAACATTTTACATTTCCATTTCAATTAATTGTTCTTGTAGTTATATAATATTATCAACTACCAAAGGAATTTCGAGTATGTTTTGAGATAAAAATATCATTATGCCACCACCAATGGTCTCAAGAAGTAATCCAAGTAGTTTTCATAAATAAATTGTGTTCACGTAATAATAATTAATAAACAATGTTGATTAAATAGAAAACAGTCAGCTTAAGTTCTTAAGGGACACATAGCCGGTCTACCTACATTAGATCATGGTTGTAATTAATGTATTATCAATAAATAAATATATTATATATTTATATATATTTAATCAAACTATATGGACCAAGTATGTACAACACTAATATCCATATAACTAGAATACTAGGTGTTGGCTTGACCTAGATGTAACATATTCATCCATTACCAATCTGAATGAGCCTATATTCTCAATTCAATAGAAACGTTCCCTACATATAAAAATGAGTGGGAAACGTCATTCTCATCACTCGATATAGTGATTCTTCCACCATGCCAACACTCAAACAATGGATGTGGCATGTCAAGCCCATTGTCCAACTACTGTTAGTGGTGTGATACATCATGTTCAAAACATGAGGTAAGGGAGTGTGATGCTACCATGCTCAATAGGTCCCATACCATCGAACCACAACCATAAATAGGATTAATTATATTTATAATTGGTATGGGAATTATCTCCACTACATCCCACTCATCAACTCCATTTATATAAATAAAATGTAGTAGTTCAATTATGTTAATTGATATAACATAATGAATGGTTAGGCCTTACCACTATTTTTTATTCCTTCGGCTTCATTGATTTTAATGATGAGAACCCACCATAAAAAATTCATCGAATTTAACCATTACATTTAATACCCTAAATCATGGGATAAAAAAATTTAAGTCTTAAGAGGAACATAGTAGGTTCCTTATTCAAGGGATAATTACCTACATGGGTAATTCTTATTATATGTTTCCCAAGAATAAGTAAGGTACCATTAGTTCAATCAGGAATTCATATTAAAAAGTTCATTCAATTAAAAAACCATGTTGAGTGCTAATTATGAGTTCTGGGTATTTGGAAGAATTAACAGTAAGGTAATATCAACTTAGAAAACACAAGGTTTGTTCATAAAAGAGGTTAACACCATCAAAACTACTAAATCATGGTCATGGGGTGTGTATCGTGGTTTTTTGATCAATTTTATATGGAAAAAAAATTATAAGAATATTATTTGAAGACATTAAGTGTTCGTCATAATGGACTAGCTACAAAACATTAAAACTCATAGGGAAAATGATGATATCACCTACTTCAAGTCCGTAGACAACTCCTCTCTCAATATCGTCCTCCGATTTGGAGTAGGTTGGTTGGAATCAAAGAAACTATCAAATTCCCTAAAAGTATCGAAATATATCATTCACCTAAATAGAACAGTGGATATGAAGATATACTTAAAGAGGAAGGGGGGTATTTTAGAGTTCAACATAAAGAATCTAACACCTTCGACGCATATATAGGTGGACACTGAACATGGGAGTTATCTCAAAGCCTAGATCAAGGGATATTTGAGATCACAGGAGGAGAAAGACCCAATACATCCTCTAGAATGAATATATGAGAAAATAAAATGAGGAAAATAAATTAATGAGGGGAAGATTTTCATTAAATGCTCAAAAGGGGGTGCATAGTTTGGCCTCACGGTTTGGCCAAACCATGAACAAAATTTTCTATATACACTACTTAAGTATTTTTCCCACATGGTCAAGGAATTTTTTTTTCAAAACAATGCGCAAACCATGAAATATGACTCTATAGGAACATGCAGTTTCCCAAATGTTCATGTGCTTGGTGTCTCATGGTTTTAGAAAAACTATGTGGCTCCCACTACACTACTATTTAGCCCCGTACTGTTAGGAGAAACCATAGTGGCTAGGATGAATAGCTTCTACAAACTATGTGGCCCTTATATTTTTCCCAGATTAAAAAAATTGGGGCTTCAAATGAGCCATGAATTCTCCTAGGACATTCTTTATCCCATAGTACACATATAACATGATAAAAGAACGGTTTTAAACTGAGAAAATTAGTCGTACCTTTTTGATTAGAGAGGTCACTAAAATAATTAAATATTATATATTATGAAATATATGGTCATGGTTTTTTAGTAAATTTATAATGAATATATAATGATAATACATGTTGTTCTGACACATATGGGGGAAGTTGAACTTGAGGCCTAGGTTTCTCATTTCACTTTTACTTCCATGAGACATATGTCAAATTCAACACATATTCCTTTGGTTTGGGGTATATACGACCAATTTTGATATGTTACATCAGGAATCAATTTATCTTAATTGTATTTAATGTTTAATTTGATTTTATTCCCTTCATGGATCTTATGATTCAAAAGTTACCAAAGTGGTAGGATATTTATGTTAAAATTTAATTTTAATTTGGATTATTTACACTTGAATTTTAATTGAAATGATTTATTTGATGATTATACTATAAATCATTTTAATTATATTCTCCTCTAGTGACTCATGATTTTATCATGTTGTAGTACTATATTTGTCTCTATGGTACACAAAATTATTGGGAATTTTTTTAACAAAATCAGACCTCATTTATCTCTTTGGTCAAAAATAATTTTTCTTCCGAAACCATTTATTTTAAAATATTCAAAATAATTCTGAACATTATAAAATTTATTTATTAAACCCATTTTTAAACATGGTTGAAATTTAAAAAAAACTGAACTAATTATTAATTTTCTTTTCCAAACAAGGACCATTTGGTGTTTAGTGAAATGGTGAAAGGTATATTTATTTTGACATTTACAACATGTACTAACATTTTCAAAATCATGGAAACTAAATGTTTTATAGCTTTCTTTATTGGTTTAAAAAGTTATTTCAATGAAATTTATTTTCAAAATACTTTTTAATATTTTTGTTATAAAAATATTTTCAATGTAAAAAAATGTTATTTACCCCAAGAATTATTGTATTGATATAATTATGTTTTATATATATCTCACTGACATCACCGCACAATTTTACTTTTGATCCACTCCGGATATATGTTTTTGGAACCATGATTATTTTTTCACCAGATATTTTATGATTAGTTTTATTGGGGAAGTACTAAATTATTACCATTCACTATATTACTCAAGATAGTTTATGATTATGTTTATTGATCAGGGTAACTATTAATGGTTAATAAGTTATGTTTTAAAAATTATTGTTTATGTTTATTATATTTCTCTCATTATATATATGGAATGAATTTTTAATATTAATTTATGGGTGGTATATGGTTATAAATGGACACTAAATTCATTGATGGGTCTCATAAAAAACTAGTAAGCCATATTAAATTTGGTTTTTCTTGTATTTTTATGAAATCTTGTGAATGATCATGATAGCATGTTTCAGATATCAATAATTATGTATTAGAACATTATAAAATTAGTTTTTATGTCCATGTGATTATTCTATTGGTAATAATATCCATGGATAAGATTCAAGATCATGTGATTATGTATATTGATGTACCTGATCATTATTCATTCATGGTATATTATGAAAAATTTATTATTCATATGGAATTAATTTTAGTTAAACACCATTCCATATTGATTATTATTATTTATTCAAGATAGATTCCACTATACGCATACCTTTATAAAGAATTTGAGCTCACCACTTTATAATATTTTATTTTCACTTGGAAACCAGGATGTGTTTCATGATTGATATATAGGGATATGTTATGTGGAATAGTGTTGTTTTCAAAGAAAATGATTTTTATATTTTATTTTTTAAATTATAATGTGAATTTCAAGTGTGTATATAGTTTTCTAAGAGTAATAGACTATTCATTCTTTTAGGATGTGATTGCTTAAATATAATTCCAATGTAACAAAATAACCACCAAATATACACTACTTTGGTTAGGGTCTTTAAGGGGAAATCATATGAAGTTCAGTAGAATCATTGGGCATAAGATTTAGTTAAACCTATATTATAAAATATATCCCCATGAATTACATTAAGGATATTTCTATGTATAAGATAAAATATTAATCTATTTTTAAATGAAGTGATTACGTGGTTTTCCAAGAAAAAAATCCATTATTGGAAACTATAAGTGGATGCGATTCGAGTATAGATGCACCTAGGGATAATAACACAAAAAAGGAGCATGGGGCTTGACCCAACCATTACCTGGTATGACAATGGGTCATACTGTGAACTTTGTTTGGCACTCCTAGGTTTTATTCATTGTTTTATTTACATCATATTTACAAACCATCCTAACAGATTTGAATATATGTAATCCATGAATTACCTAGTAAAATGAAAAGTTTTCATAGATTGAAAATATGGTTTCATGATTTATATATCTATAAATTATTATTAATGACTACGTGATTAACAAAGTTTACCTTAACCAACACTCAAACTCACTAAATTAGAGGATGATATATTTCTTTGAGAGGTCGGGTGGTGGATACCATAGAGGAAACAAGATTCATTTTACTATATCTTGGGAATGTGGGAAGAAACACCCAAGTGAATGTCTTATAGGAACAAGATGATGTTTTTGTTGTGAAAAATAAGGATGAAAAGAGAGTATTTTATGAGGAAAAAAATATTGTTTAATGTAATGGATGATAATAATGCTCTCACTAATGTATAATAGATTATTAAATGTTTTAAAAATATAAATTATGTGAATTATAAAAATAAATATCCTAGGGTGTATTATTAAGAATATAATCAAAAAATTTGTTTGAGTAATGGTTAATTTCTGTTGATGAGGAGGCTACAAATGATATATGATAAGAAGGACACATTATAGAGTAAGACTATGAATCATATTTTATGGTTTAAGAATGAATTGGAATGATAATAATGATTGTGTATTTGGATTTATAAATTTTACTTCCAAATTATTTTATCAATTATATTAATATTATAAGATTCAAATAATGTATATGGATTTTAATACAGTAGTTTTTATTAGGGGATTTGTAGACACATGTTGAATGGTACCATGAAAAGTGATTATTTCTCCGGTTGATAATTTTGTAAAACATATTATTGAGGTAATATAGTCATTTATATGTGAATGATATTGATATAATAATGATAAAGATGTGTTTATGGGATTGTATTGGTGATAATGATATTAATTAGTCTTTTAATAGTTTACATTATATTTTCTGGAGTTTACTACAAATTTAGATCTATATAATATATTCAACAAATATGAGATTTTATTTTTTTAATCATCCATGTTTTTATTTTTGTTTTTTGCTAATCAAGGTGTTCACATATTTAGAATGTGAACTCAAGAGCCACACTATATATTATTGGGAATATTATTTTTATATTGTTACCTTCTTTCTAAACAGTTGGAATTTTATTTTGGCTAGACATATTATGGACTTGTTTTAAAGTTTCCTATTTGTGAAATTTATTATTTTGAACATTGAGTTTAATTTGATAAATTGTTTTAACATTTTTTAGTAAAGATAGGAGGAATATTGTTTTATTTCTTTATGGATCGTATGACAACTTAAAAGTTAATTCTAGATCATTATGAATGACAAATTAATCTTTAATTTTAGTTATTAATATAAAATTAAGAGAATTTGGTAGAAATTTATTAATGCTTGAAATTATACATTTAAAGCATGAATATTTCCTCATTACATTTGTTCAGATAATATAGAAATTCCTCAACTCTAATAAAGTGGTCTTGAAAAAAAAAATTACACAAGTACATTCATTTTTAATGATTTAATGGTCATTAAGCCATCTAAATATTTATGTTTTTTTAACCTCATATATATCTCCCATATTATAATGATAAATTATTTCTATCAATCACTATAATTATTTTTGCTTCTCTTTCATTACTATATCATTATATCCCACTAATGTTATCATATTTGGAAACCTAGTTTTGTGTTATACTAGATGACCTTAATATTTTCTTTTCTCTCTTATCAAGAGTAATATTTATTAATCCTTTTTTATGTGGAGTTTTTTAAATGATTTTTTTTTAAAATGTCAAACCCTTGAATATAGATATCATGTTTAAATTGTATGGACATAATTTTTGGAAGGTACAGAGAATATAGTACACACTGATTTTAAAAGAGGGACCTCAAGTTCAAGAGTTTATATGAAACAAAACACTAATCATATATGATAATTTAACTTCTTTATATTTTGAAATTTATTTATTTTTAAATAAATAAAATCTCTTCACTTGGTTGTGGAACAAGCAACCTCAAGTCTGAACGATCCATAATATAGAATACCATTATAAACATGACATGAAATTATCATGTGTGACCACGACTAACTTAAATTTTAAAATTATATGGTTTACAATTTTTTAAAATCAAATAAATGGTTATATATATATATTACAAATAATATGGTAATCCTTTTAATGTAAAATATGTGTCCTAGGAAAACATCTATTTTTATAAAATGGTATTTATTCATGCTTCACACACATATCTAAAAATAATTTTCGAAAGAAATTTAATATTTAATTTAATAAATAAATTTAATTTTTTATATCAAAATATTATGATTTACTTAGGGTTAAAATTTTACATTTTTTAGAAAACTGATGATATTTTAGTGAATAGTGAAAAATACTAATTTTCTTATAACCTTGATTATATTTATTAATTTAAAGTGTCCATTATGATTTTAATCTATTTATGGTGAAATAAAAATTATTTATCCATAACAATTACCATATATTAATTTATAATCACCTATATACCAAATTTTAGTATAAATCTATTTATGTTTTTAAAAAAAATTTATGAAAATAGTATTAAAGTTCATAATGATTCACTATTTTAATTAATAAAAATAACACATAATTTTGAATTATATAAATTAAATTAATATATTATAAGTCTTAAATTTAATTTTCAAATTCATATAATGATGATTTTTTTTCATAAAGTTAATATTAGACTATCTTTTCGTTGAAAAATAAATGTCTTCAAAACCACTCTTTCGTCACATCTATGCGATTAATTTTAAATTAAATTGTTCCTTTTATGGAAATTTAATTCATAAAAATGGATTTAATATTTTTAAAAAGAATAATTAATATTATATAATAAGGTTATATTAATATATTACCATAATAAATAGTAAAAATATTAGAAACTACTTATCACTGTAAAGGAGTCAAATGGTTTACTTGTTGTTAAAATGAGAAGGGTAAAAATATCCTAAAAAATGCCAAAAAAATATTGAAATATATCAAACATATATAATATAATATTTTATAATTAAAATTATATGTGAAATTTTAATGAGAACAACATGGGTATCACTTTTTCTTTTCAGAAATTCAGAGTGTGTCCTCTCATCCACTTATTATAGGATACCCCATCCCCTCTCCTCTTCCCACATACAAAACCACTTAGTTAGGACAATACCTACTAAAATATCATTATTAATCCCCAATAAAAATAACAGAGGCCATTTTTTGGTCTCAAATAAATCCTAGTAAGGATTTTGGTGCAATCCTAAAGATGTTCCCTAAGGATGGGGAAACATTTATAAACAAGTGTTTTTATTTTATTTCATCTTCCACCTCATTAAAATAATATATAATCAATATAAAATAAAAATACCAGTATATAACTTATTAAAATATTTTATTATGAAAATATCATGACCTACTTTCATCTTTTAATCCATTAACTAAGAAAAGAAATAGTCGATATTGTTTACAGCCTACAACCGCCTCATGAGCTGATATAATTCCTTTTTCATAAAAACCTCTAAAAGATGGATATAATTATTTATTTAACATATTTATATTTTAATAATTTCATACTTATACTTATATGGTTATAATATAAAAAATACCTTCTTAAATTCTTTTCGTCGGGAGACATGATGACATTACTTTTGTGTATTATAGAATACCGTCTCACAATGTGATTCAATTCGTTTTTCCCTTAAGATTTAAATAGAAATAAGTGACAATAAATTTAATTAATATATGTTATATTTATGATCTAACCATTCATTTTTAAATATAATATCTGATCTAACATTATACCTTTGAATCCATTACAAAACAATAATTTGGTTAATGTGTGTTGTGGAATACCTCCACCACAAAGCGATGTGAAATGTTTTTAATTTTATTTTTTAATTGATTGTAATAAGGTACTATTTAATTGATATAAATACTATATATATAATAATTATTATTCTTCAAATTTTAATTAATTTTCATTTTCATTTTGATCTATCCATCGATAAAATGGAAACAACTCTCATATGTGCATATATCAGGCAGTCACCATGAATGAAGTAATTCATTTTATAAATTTAGCTATTATGGATTACAATAAATACATATATAATTAATATTTATATGTTATATTTATTTAATTTATATATATTGTATAATATTTAAAAATTATCAAATTAAAAGGACCGAAAGTACAAAAATGAAAATAAACATGATAAATGAAACAATTATCATTTAAAATAGTTATTTTAATAAATAATTTTTACAAAACATATGATAAAATACTATATATAAATCCAATATGATATGACATATATGAGTATTTTTCTATAATAGAAGAACAATAAACCTTAATATATTAAATTGGAGGTTCACACACATATGAAGGATGTTAACCCTAATGTAGGGGTTTCTCATCTCACTTTTACTTCATTGAAACATATGTCATATTCACCACTTATTCCTTTTATCTGTTGAATATAAATCCCCATTGGATATTTTATATCATGAATATTTTTCTATTTCTATTATTTATTATTTCATTTTTTTTATTCCTTTCATGGGGATTATGGTTTAGAATGATATCGATGTTTTATAATAATTCTGAAACAATCTCATTTTAATAGAGATTATTTACACATGAATTTCCATTGAAGAAAATTATCTGATCAATGTCTAAAAATAAAATAAAATTTTCCTCTACTCTTTTTACATATGATGTTTTTATATAGAATTGCCACGTTCCTCTATTTATTACATAAGATGATTGAGAATGTTCTTAATAAAATATGACTTCATTTTTCTCTATGATCGAAAATTATTTATCTTCTAAATAAAAATTCTAAACTATTATTTTAAAAAATGAAACCTTATAGAAATTATTTACTAAAGTAATTATCACCAATTTTTTACTTTTTAATATTTTTTAAAGGAATACTCATTTAATTTTCCAGAAAAATCCTCTTTTGATTTTACCAAAAATGTAAAAAGAATATTTATTTTAATATGTATGGGATTATCGGATTTCCTATCATCATGACCACACAAATTTTTAGTGATTAAAATAAAATTTTCAAAGATTTTTTTAAGACAATTATTTCCAAAATTTATTTTCATATTTTATTTTCAATATATTTTTAATGTAAAAAATGAATTTCTTCTATAAGGTATTTAAGGTCATTTTTAAGTAAATTCAATTCAACAAAAATTTCATCCCTTTATTATACTCATCCAAAAATGGGAATTTTCTTGTAATGGTACTATAAATATATTTATCTCAATTTTTATGATCAGTTTGACTAGAGATGTACTTTTTATTACTATTCACCATATTACACTTGATGGTTTATAAATATGTTTATTGATTGGGGTAGTTATTTACAATTCATATGGATTTTTTTTCGATATGAAAATTTATATGCATTATTTTCCACCCCTTTCATACAAGGAATGAATTAGATATATTATATGAAAGGTGGGGAACTATTCTAGATAGCCTCCTGATACATTGATAGGTATCCAGAATCAAATAAGTTCTCCAAATTAAATAGATTTTTACCCATTGATTGTAACAATATTATTAATGGTCTTGAAATTGTGTTTTATATTTCAATTATTATGAATTCCCTCATTTTGAGAATAATTATTAATTTATCCATTATTATTCAATTAGTAATAATATCCATGGCTAGGTTTTAAGATCATGTGATTATAATTATATCATTATTTAATCATCTTCTATTCTTGTCATAATATTCTCATGATGTTGTATAAATGTATTTTTTTTAATAATGTTTATTTTCATATTGATTATTCTAATTTATTTATGAATTATTCCATATAAAACATATGCATACTGATCATTTGAGCTCACAAAATTATAATTTATTATTTTCTCATAGATACCATGAGGTTTTTATTAACAAATATACAATGGTATTGTATAGGGAAAATGGGGTTCAAAAAGAAAATATATTTTTTATTGTATATTTTTTATTGTATATTTTTTATTTTTCAAGTTAATTTCAAGTATGTATATTTTTCCAATGAGTTTGAAAATATTCAGTCCTTCAAGATGTGGTAAATTTTATTACATTCCAATTTCATAATGTTAGAACCTACTCTAGGGGACTACGATTGGTTTATTTATTAGTTTTTTAGGGAGGTATAAGGTTCCACTTGTCCATATCATTTGGAAGCATGTATGGATCGATGAGGAGATGAGGGAGTTGGTGGATCATAGTCAAGATCAGTGGTCACAGTTGTTTAGGAAATGATCATTTAGATTCCTATCATAGATGAAAAGATATTAGTATTGTAGAATTATCATAATATATATTTTCTAATTTTTATAAAAACCTTCTTTTGGATATTATTTATAAATAATTTTATTTGAAAATCAATTTTAATCTAAATTTTTTTCCTACTTGTTGTATAAAGGAATTATGTGTATCTCAGACATGACTATAATTGGTTTTGTAAGAGTAAAGAGACATTTACATATGAATTGTGAGGGTATAATCCCTTATCCATGGGATACATATGGGTAAACCCATTTTTATAAGGTTTTTGTAAGGGTATATTTGCTCTCAAAGCCATTTGATATGAGTAAGTGTGACTTTAATAAGGGTATAAGAATATTTTCATGTATTTCATAAGGGTAGAGTGACATTTCATAGCACTTTGTGTTGAAAAAAAATCATAAAGGTTCCTAGATATATTTTTATGTTTAGATAAATTTTTAATAAGGTCACATTAAGGTACATATTATGACGTGGAAGGGTACCTATAGCTATATAAAGGTAAAAAAATTGGGTACAGGTAGTCAATGTTGTGTAAGGGTTACCCCTAGATAAAGTAATCATACACTTGATTTTCCAAATAATTCATAAGTATAACCACAAAATTTTAGTTATAAAACTCTCTTATACTTTTATGGTGAATAATATACACATAAGAGTAATTAATTTTACCTAATTTTTTAGATTTACGTCTTCTTCATCAACTAGTGTGACACTATAACATATTTTGATGACATAAAAAGCCTATAATTTTCTAAATCAATCCATTTACTCATTCCATGTTTTTGGTTCATATTACGAATAATTATAAACATACATTGTATAAAAACAACATTAATGGAAAATTAAATTATACTATTTAGTTGGTGTTCATTAATTTTTTCCACATTAATGTGGTTATCCTTTATATGAATATATAAACACTTAATTTCTTCATTTCTTAGTTACCTATTGAGTAAAAATAGCCAAAGATAATTTATGTGAGATATGTAATTTCCACCTTGACTAATTCAAGTTCTTCTTCTATTTTCCATGTCCAACTAAACACATCTCTTCATTTTTTCATGAGATCATCATTCATCGATGAGAAAATTCTAGGAATTTATGATATTCATTTTTTAATCTAGATCACTGCATGGTTCTATAGGTTTTCTACCATGAATTTTGAAATGATAGTGTTTTTAATGAAAAGATGGTTAAAAGGTGATTTGTTTTTGGCCTAATGGTTGATTGTTAGGGGTAAAATTTCCTACACAATCATTAATGTCTTGTCACTATCAGAGTTCATGATGAAAAACCCCAATATTACCCAGATTCATAACTAGGTATAGACCTACATTCCAAAGGTTGGTGGTTAGTTGGGGTTTCAGACCCAATGATTCTTAGGAACTAATATTGGTTCATAGGATGGGAAGTCAGGCTCATCACACCCTTTTGGGGGGAATTATTTACTACATCAAGACTCTCTTATAGATTTAATATAAGTTCATGAATCACTTAATAATCCCAATAGCAGACCGGTTAACCTAACAGAATGAAATATGGATAAACCGTTTTTTTTTTGAAAAATAAGGTATCTCAATAGTGAATCCATATTTATGTATTTGAAGTTCATCATCCATTTCCTATTAATAAATTGCATCTTATATGTTGAATCTACATAACCAGGAACTTCCAAATTTACTACAATGTAGGGAGACAGTTAATATTGTAAGGAGGAGATTGATCCATTATGGTGACTCATACAAGTCATGTTTATATTAAGGAATCAATACACACATATTTCATTCACATCCTTAAGACATTCTTTAATTTAGATTCCCTTATATGGGGGTAATCATATCATTACACTCATCAGGAATTACACCAGGAAGTTGACATGGAAGGTTGAGATTCATGATGTGAATGATATTGACATTGTAACTCCCTAATCCCACAAGTTCCATGCTTGGTGTGGGAAACAAGGGAAAATATGAATCAATCTCACTGCATATGGATGCAGGAATTATGTACTTGGACAACCATTGGAAATTATAATATCGATTTTAGGCCTTACAAAGGTGTCCAACATATTTTGGTTATAGTGGGAATCAAAGTTATTGTATTTCAATTGGATTCTTAGTCAGCTGATTGATGTGGTGGAATAATAATTCCATGAGAATGATTGGGTCTTGATGGTATAAATGGTCGACACATGGGGTACTTACACGTAGATTGATTCCTATTTGATCTTAGGCCATAGGAAGGAATCCTACATATCCTTATCATTGCAGGAATTATAGTTCTTGTAGTTTAATGGATCAGGTTTTACATGATAAGCTTTCTCTTTTTGTGGGATATGATCATTGAAACTCCCTAAGCCCTCCTAAACATTCCCCAGTGTATGCAATAATGGATATAGAAAAATGGTATCATTTCTTGTGGATGCATGACTTATGTGTTGGTACTACCCTTTGTATGGTTTAATATAGATCATGAGCCTTAGGGATGCAGACAATGCATCTTGTCTATAGAAGGAATCAAAGTCATCATAATTTATTTCGGTTGGGGATTACACACAAAGGATTCCCTATGTGTGGAGACTGGACAAGGTTATCAAGTCTTGGGATTCCTACATGACCTGGCCTGGATGTCTGCCTCACCTTATTGACTTTCTATTTGAAATTCATAGTTTTTGTGAACTGATATATTTAATGATGACTATACATGTATTATTATAATGTAGACATATCAAAAGGCAATCACATTATCCAGTTATCATGTCTGAGCGATGTCACATAACCCAGATGTCAAATATTATGGCCATTTCATAGTCAAGGATTAATTTTTTATATGAAATCGTGATACCTAGATGGAATGTCATGGATCTATCGCATTATCCTATAAGACATTCTTAGATGGTGTTCTATGATCGAACTCACTTTCCCATGTGTCATCGCAAGAGCTTACTGACATGTTTGGAGAGAGTCACAAGAGTTAGTGATGGATGTGTTGAGGGCGATGCATGATTTGTCCTAAGATGTCTAGGTGTCTTCAAGAATGCTATATGACATTTCTAGAGTACGTCACATGATCTAGTTGGCTTGTCTATGGGACGTTTCATGAGCTAGATGGCATGCCCAGTTTTTTTCATGAAACTCACCTGAAATGTGCAGACGATGCCATATGATTTGGAAAACATGTAATAAGGACATCATTAGGAATCGATGGAGAACCCAAATGGTTTTTCATGACATGGTAGGAATGCCCAGTTGTCACTATGTTACTTGTTTTTAAAAGTTATGAGGACACCACATGATCCAAATATTATACCTAAAGAGTGTCATGAGATTTGAGAGACATTTATTTTTGTTGTCACATGAACTCTGTTGTTCACATGAAGATGATGAGGATCATCATATATGATCTTCTCATGATCCTACTATATTTTTAGTTTTTGTTCCATATTTTATTTCAAATTCCTTGGATTTGTAAAATTTTATCTTGTTTTAATTATCGTTTGATGTAGCATGTATGCAATATGTTCTTATAATGCCCAAAATAAGTCCTTAACATGATCTATGAGTGATCATGATTAGTCCATATTCCTGATATATGATCTATCTAGCTGTTATATAGATTAAAATGAAGGAACACTTCCCAGGTTGTGATATTAACTACTCCGAGAAATCAGCTCAAATTCCTAGGTGTCCTGCTCTGAGGTTCCATGTAAAATTATATTTATTTTTCATGCTAGTGTTTGGGATTTATAGGCCTCACCACCCTGATTATTCTTTACTTTTTGAGGTGCGTATCGAGAAAATCTAGGATAGAGTTTTCTAAGGTCTTTTATTACATGTGTTTCACAATATCCTATTGTATGTCATTTCAGGGGCGTCGCATGGTTTTCAATGACCATGAAACCATCCCATCTACTCCCTGACTATTAGATAATAGAAAATGTATGGTTCATTACTAATCATATGGGTACACCAAGGAGCTTTCATATTGTTAGGCCAATATGTCCAAGTTCTATCATTAGATCAGGGTCCATGTTGAATGTCCTTCATGTAATCTTAATAGAATTGACTAGGACATTTCCTAAGAAAATGATGGATTTCCAGAGGTCCTTTGAGAGATCAAAACAACTTTTCAAGGGTTCATTTTAGACCTTGTGGGAACATCATATATGTTTTACAAGAAAAAGAGTCTCTCATCATCTCCCTATTATTTTCCACTTTATTTCATAAGGACATTGGGGTTTCATGAGTTTCATTTATTATTGTTGAAGACAATCACAATATCACATTGTGATATATCATGTGACCAATAAATGTTCCTAGACTGATGGGTAAGAATTTCATGGACAACTCTATTTTTTTCAATTGAGTCGGAGAGGTAACTCAAGTCCGCCTGGACACATCTGAATCCCCTCACATGATGAGGGTGACATGTCTACAGGCTCTTGAGCAATGAAGAGGACATGATTCCAGGGGCCTTTTATGTCTTTTTAATCATCTGTGGCATGTTTCATGAGTTATACAACTACAAGAGGATATCTCATTTCACCTTTTTTTTTCTCTTTATATTCCAATTGATTTTCAATGGTTTGTCAGAAGTCTGCGAGTTGGCATGTATTGTGACCTGGGGGAGCTTATTAGGAAATCATTTTATGATTAGAGAATGTGTTGGATTCCTCCTTAAGAGAAAAAAGACTCATCAAATGGTCTCTGTGATATCACTTGTAGGTTATGCACTACACAATATTTCTTATATGACCTTTTGAAGGTCATGAGACAGTGTGTCTTTAAGAGGCTCATGTGATCCATGTGATTTTGGCCACCTTCTTCTTCCTTTTTCATTGTGGAGGAAATAATACCCATATTCAGGAATTTATTACATTTTTTATTTCTCATTTTTCATCTCGTAGACATCAAAAAATTCCCACCCCCTCATAAGAGGCATTTTCAGGAAAAATGGATTTATTCTGAGGAAACTAAATTCCTACCTGAGGTCATCTGGAACCTTATATCACTTTAGTTTTGGTTCTTTTATATTGTAACATATATCTCTATAGTTTATGGTATATTAGTTCTGACCTTCGATCTATATTGTTTAGGATATTTTAGCTTGGACTGTCTATAAATGTAGTTTAGGGTCTTTTAAGATGGACATTATTTCATTTTATTTTAGGTCCTTTCATCTCGGGCCTTAAATAACTTTTGTTTTTGGTAATTTATCACATACCTTCTATTTTTTTGTTTAGGGTCTTTTAGATTAGGCCAAATATAAATGTTGTTTATGGTCTTTGACCTCAGACATTATAATTATTATTGTTTAATTTTGTACTACCAGGACTTGATTGATGATTATGAGATATGGTGAAATCATACCGGGAATTAACTAAAACATACAACAATGTTGAGTTCATCTATGTTGTTTCCAAGGATGACGAGGATTAGAGATCCTTTTTGTCATGAAGTATGTGCCTCTGTTTGGTAGTTCAAATCCCTTATTTGTTTGTATAAATCTGAAATACAGGTTAATCCTCTCTTTTCCATGATTCATGGATGATTTATTGGGGTAATATTGGTTTATGGAGAAATACTAGTGGAGCTTGGCGCAGATAGATAGTTTGAATTTGGGTGAAATATGTCATAACCCAAAATTTTGAGTCGATGAAAATGGGATGGGGAAAAAATGTCGCTAATGAACCATAACACCCTGTGGTTCCATGATTCACATTGGTGTTTCTAGGTATTATGAGGATTGATGGTCCTTTCTTTCAAGGAGTATATTCATTTAGTCAGTAGGTCCAATCCCTGATGAGTCGATATCATGGTGAATGTATAATGACCTCCACACCATTATGAAGGCCATACAAGATTATTTAAGACTCAATCATGTATAAGATAAGGTTAGGTTTGGATTAATGCTATCCCAGAAGGGTTTTGGAACCCTAGGGTTGTTCGGATCTTAATTTTGAAGCTCAATACCTACACCCTAAATTTTCTAATCATGATATTTTGGCCATAAATGGCTCAAGAATGTAATGTCATATTACTACATTAAGAAAAAGTACAAAATACAAGGATGTAACATTGAAGACATCAAGTGAACTTGGATAGTCTCTTTAGGGATTTTAAATCATTGTCCAATATTCTCAGGTTTGGAGGATGATATAGTAAAATCATACCAGGAATGGAAAATAACCCAAAGAGGTGATGTGGTATACCATTGTGATTTGGGGGTCACATAGATCCGAGATCTATTTTCCAGAGTGATTCATTTGGTTGAAGACCATATGAATGTATGTAGGATCCATAGGCATACATGAATAGCCAAAAAAGAATCCCATGAAGCCATTTATCCCTTTCCAATGGCCTTGGAAGTTTATAGTGATCTGAGGCATTCAAATCGTGAAATGTGATTTGTGGAATGTGTAACATACAAGAAGGGGTTGAGCACCCTAATTTTTTTCCCATCACCTAGAAGCTTAATTCTCAGGGCAAGGAAATTTGAAAATACATTACTCTAACTTTTTCTTGAACTAGTTTTTCCAGTGAGAATATCTTGCCTTTTTATATGGCTATATAGTAGTTCATATAATATTTACGCATTATTTATTTGTGCCCTAATTTTTTCCTAAATTTTAGAGATGAGTATTTTTGTAATTGAAGACATAACTTTTGATTAGGCCACACTCTGTGGTTTTTCAACCTTACAAGTTTAATGTATCTTTATCTATTAGTTTACAATCTTGTGATTTGGACCATTATTGGATAGATTTCAATGTCGTAAAACATTAACTAATGTGGAGGTTGTTTCAGGTCATGATGCCCAAGGAGCTAATATGGGGGATGGTATATAAGAACCTGATTAAGATAACTGGGGTCCAGATCACTCCAACATCCATCTGAACAGGATATGAAAATTTTTTAAATCATAGATCAAGGTTCTCTAGTCCAGAGTAATAAAATGGGACAATTATAATAGAAATTTTTTTGATCACATTAACGTGTTATGTTCTACCACAACTACATTAGGGATCAAAAGTTTTTTAAATCCATTTTCCTGGTGTGATGCATTTGCTTTATGACTATAGGTGAATATTTAGGATCCATATAAATACATTCATAGTCAAAAAAGGACCCTTTAAGTCAAGTATCTTTTTTCAATTGTCATGAATGGTTTACAACAACTTGAGCTTCTTGAGACATGAACTGTGATTTATTTATTGAGGTGCATAAAAATATGGCAGAAGCATCCCATACTCTAACTGACAGGAGTAAGGCTGTTATGTTGCTTTGATAAAGGATAATAATGGATGATTTTCTAAAATATTTGATATCATATTGTAGGGATTAATTTTCTTCCTTTCTAATAAACTTCATGCAGTAAGAGATTTTTTATTATAGTTTAACATCATGCAGTAATGAAATATTTGTTTTGCAGTTTTAATGTCATGAGGCTAGGAAGTTTTCCCTGCTATTTAATGTCATACTGTAAGGATGTAGGAATTTCCATGTAAAATTATGTAATAAATATTACATTTATAATAATTATATATATATATCTAAATAATGTATAGGAAAAATGGTCTTTTATGGAATTTACCTTATGTAGTTAAGGTGTTTTTTTGTCAATTTTTGTAGTTTGTCCCAGGATTGGAAATGTGGGTGTCATTACGTATCCTGTGTTGACATGAATCAAGACACACATAGTTATTGAATAGGAAAATCTCAATGAAGTTCTCACCCATATGTTGAGGTGGGTATTATTTCTCTTGACTATTTTAGATGGGACCATGATTGGAGACCTAGATATCACTACATATCATGTGATGAAATAAATAAAGCCATATGAATTTCTTTAGGAATGGTTTAGATTAAGAACATGCAGAAAAGATATAGGCCCCCAATATGGATAGTATTATTGAAGCTGGACCCATGGATGGAAATCTTGGAATCACTACATATCCTACAGTAATATGGATAAGGACATGCATATTTATTCAGGAAGGGGATTCATGCACATGTCTAGCCTATATGAAGGGAGAGTCATTTTTATTCTTTCTTCTCACTAGACCTGGGGTTTAATATTTGAGAATCACTATGTATAATATAATTTCAAGAAAAAAGTCATTCATAGTTATTTAATAGATGTGTGGTAGGAGAACAATCTCAAACAATAGTGGAATTCATTGGAGAGGTTCATAGGAATGTGAAATTTTAGGTCATTCAAGGGACATAAACATTGTAGTTTAACATCATACATTGAGGAATATTGCTATTCCTTATAAGGTCTTATAGTCATGGCCTTGATGAACCTATCATTAGTTATTATGCCTTTTTTTAGGGAAACATTTACTGAAATAAATACACTTAAGTGATCTATCACTGGTGTGAGAAACAAGGAAATTCAAGGGTTCCTCTCATCATGTAGAGGGGATTAAGGATAGGAAAAGGAAATTATTTATTCTACAGTAGATGTACTATGATGTAGTATTCAGACATCCTTAAATATCTCATTTTAATGAGAATAAATCCATATAATGTTTTTAAATATCATCTCTATTTATTATTGTGAAAAAAGGACATCATCTGTGTAGTTTAACATCTTATGGTAAGTACGCAAGCCATCTTCCATAAATGAAGTTGGATTTCATGGATCTGTGAACTTATACATTATGAATTATGGACATTTACCATGAATTGTTTCCATGTGATATGTAAAGTATCCCATGACATTAAATGAAGGTAATCATGTCACTATGACCCATAATGTATGTCCAAGATTCACTACATATCATGTGATAATAAGAGTGAAGAAACATGTAGTTCTAGTGAATAGTGCAGTTTAGTTTCAGGTAGAGAGAACATCATCCATGAAGTTTAATTTCTTATAGTAAGGACATTTATTACCAAAAATGAATTAATATTAACATTTAGGGAATATATAATTTTTAATTTCTTGCAGTGGGAATGTGCCTCATATAGTTTAGCATCATGTGGTCATTACATGAGATGTTTTGTAGTTCATAGTATTTCTTCCAGGTCATAAGATGTTGTGAAGTTTAATGTATTTATGTTAGGATGAGATATAATTTCAATTTAAATGACCTACTTCTAGGATAAGATATATTATGTAGTTTAACATCTTTCTTCCATGATGGGAGATGTTTTGCAATTTAACATATTTTTCTAGGATGAGAAAAGAATTATGAAAGATATGAAAAGTATTTCATGAGAAACGTCACATTAGTTGCCTTGTGAAGAATTCCTTATCCATTATTTCTAATAATTAGGATCCATTATGATAGAACTTATCTATTAAGTAAGGCCATTTCCATTTGGGTTCCTACTTTAGAGGATTCTTTCCGAATATCATTGGGGTCCTAAGAGCTAACACCCATTCTCGTTGGAAGAATGAATAGAGGAGAACCATTTTATTAAATGCACATGTGATATTATTTCGGTGGACATAAAAGATATTTATTATAGATAACTTGTTCTCATTGATCCAATCCAATTCTTCCATATTCATTTTCAATTTCTTATCATTTTAGAGTTTTCCAACAATAGCTATAAAAGGTGAAAGTAATTGGTCATCTATGGGTATCATTTCCCCAGTCTTGTACACAAATATGTATGGTTTTTTATTATGTGGTAATTTTTGTGGTGGTGAAGTGGTCTCATAAAGCATGTAAGATCTTTCCCAAGAAATAATTCTTTTTCTGGTTCACTATCATCTGAATTATATTTGATAGAAACTTATTTAACAAATATATCTATCCATTTACTACTACATGATAGTGAGATGAGTGATTGGACTCAATAGTGTACTCATTGAATTGTTTCTTTAACTCTATAGAATAGATATTGGTGTTGTTGTCCATCAATATTGTGTGAGGGACTCTAAACCTGTTGATAATATGGATCTTTAAGAAGTATATTATATTCATTGTCCCAAATTCGTAGACGGTGTTGCCTTAACCCATTTGGAGAAGAAGTCAGTAGTAGTAAGGATTTTATTGAATTACTTATATGCATTTGTGGGATATAACCCCACAATATCCATTCACCAAATGGAAAACAGACTAGAATATTTAGCTTTATGTAGAAATTATGGGGCCTGATGTATGAAGTTTTTATGGATCTAGAATTAATGAAATTTCTTTTCATGTTCCACATAGCCTTGTATCATGGTTTTCCTTTA
Organism: Viscum album; assembly: GCA_963277665.1. NCBI lineage: Eukaryota > Viridiplantae > Streptophyta > Magnoliopsida > Santalales > Viscaceae > Viscum > Viscum album. The sequence goes on from OY728120.1 coordinate 1,567,565,854, forward strand.
GTAACCTAGCCTCCTAATTTAGTCGGAGAGCCCAGTCCCATATTAGGGATCACTACAAGATCCTTCATGGGAATTATCCATGATTGAGTGATTATCTATTTCATTTATCCATATTAGGAGGATTACATAAACTCTACACTTATAGGGTGACTTTGGATTATTTTGACCACCTTGTAGCATAATGTTCACTTAACATGACCAAATCTATTCCCTTTTGGCTTTGTTTGTCATGAGAGTCCCATTTTTGATATAACTGATTATGGGCTTCATCCATCTTGGGATAGAAGCATGTTTATATTTTTCTAGGGAGATGTTAAACTGATTGTTTTATTCCATATCACAGATGGAGATCGACAAGAACATTCATTGATGCATGATACATAAGATTTCCTCCCCTTGGTCAAGATCATCTAAGACTATGTCTATGTTATCCATTGCGTCAGTGTGGTCATTCATTGATCGGGGAACATAATAAAATGTTGGTTCAAAAGGGAACTCTACCATCAGTCCCCTAACATAGCTAATGAGAGGTGTCAGTTCTCCCTTTTAATGGAATATTCACCATTGATATACATTATCACTAGTTTTGGATACCCTTGGATATTCAAGTATTCTGTCTACATCTAAAGGACCAATTCCAACCTAGTGATGAGGGCTTACTATTCGGCCTTATTATTCTTTAAGCCTTTACATAGTGAGAAATCGTAGGGAAAAACTAATTTATCTTCATAAAAAACACAATCCCTATGAAAACCCAATTGAACTTTGGGATTTCCACACATTTTCTGATATACTTTAGGAGGTACCATAAAAATATATTTAACATGTCTGGGTAGTGTCTTGGGAATAGTAGAACCCCTTATTTGGGAGCTCAGTTTCCACTAGTGTATTCTCCAGGGAAGGATGCTCTTGGAGGAAATCAGTTAGGGCTTTCCCTTTCACCAATTTATATGATAAGAAATGAATGAAATATTTATATAGAATGACCTCCCATCTGGCCAAGTTCCCAATCAACATAGGACAACTATATATGTACTCGATTTGACAAATATTAGAGACTGTATAGAATTTGTGGTACTTTATTTAATGCGTCATATTTTTCACAAAAAAGATGAGTGAAATGTGGTTCTTCTTAACATCAGAGTATTGGGTCTCTATACCTTTAATTGTTTAGTTGATGTAGCATAGACTATTCTCACACCCTGCATCATTTTTATGTACAAGGAGGGAACCTAGTGATTATTCTATGGTGGACACCTATATGATGTGTGGATTTCTTTCCAGCAAATTTATCATAATTGGTTGTTGAAGTAGAAACTTCTTGAGAATTTTCAAGGATTATTGTTAGTCCTCATACCATTGGTAGGTGATTTCACATTTCATTATCTAGGTGAAGGGGATAGATTTGATATCCATGTTGGCAATGAAGCACTAAATGTAAGTGAGGTAAACTTGGAGCCCCCTTATTTCCTTGATATTTTTGGATTTGACATTTCTAATGTAGCACAAGTATTTTATAGGTCAACATCAATGCCACAATAGCATACCACAAAGACATGGAACATGACTGATGTTACACTAACGTCACATTTCAGCATATTTTTCCTCATATTGTGTTGTTGAATATTTTTGAAGACTGTTTGGAGATCTGTGATGTGATCGCATCCCTATTAGGATTTACGCACCAGCTTGTCTATATTACATTCTAATATTATACATATGAATAGATTAAATATATTATTCATGTTTCATTAATAATTTGTGCCATCATTCTATAAACTTAAGGGAATGAATGATAGATAAAGATCCCTTGAGGTGCTCTAGAGGTAGTATCTTCCACATCATCAGGGACCATCTTTATTTGATAGTAACCTGAATATTTTTTCCTGCAGGAAAGGGCCTAGAATCCATTTGTTGAATTGATCAAGAGGTATTAGATCAACATTGAAAAAATTTCCTTTAGTAAGTGTAGATTATGTTCTCTAAAATTGATGTACAATAAAATCTTCCAATTTTTTTCGTGATAGGGAGAATGTTGGCTAGCCATCATGGGTATTACACTTATCAGAAAAAGTTATATTTGATCAATTTTTCTAATTCCACCTCTACACTAGTGGAATGAGTGGGATAAATCATCATGGTTTCCATCTTGAAGCCTTGATTCTCACAGGTTATACTGATATGGTGCATTACTACATATATATTTAGTTTAAGACTTTTTGTATAGTTACAAGAAAAAACATATGATTGTTTCTTTATAAATTCCAAACACATCTTTTTCTTTTTTGTAGGAAAGGAAGCACAAATCAGTGTAGGTCTCGGTTCCTATTTTGTTCCCATATTTAACTTCATGATCTCATCAATGGTAGTATAGAAATCATCCTTGATTGCTGGAGGGGAATTCCTCAGTTCATCCTCTTATTCTTACACCTTTTAGTCTATGGAGGAATTCTCATATAGTGGAAAAACTCTAGGGGGATATCTATCACCTTTTGGTGAGAGAGTCCACAATAGGGGATATTATCATTCCCTACTATCTAATTAATTATAGATAGATGTGATAGATGATTTTATTTAACACTTTCATTGAGGATAAGAGGATCTTGGGCCACTGGGACCTAGTCTATCACCTCATCTAGATTTATGGGGAGAACATAGTCATTGTTTATAATACTCCATGGATTTTTAGTGGTGGTCTTTAAGATGTTACGGGCTGAAAACCATATATTATTATTTATAATTGGGTTTTCACCTTCCATTTTATAGGAACATAATTCATCATATATGTCTTCTTAATTTTTTAAGGGAGAACTATCACCATGTAGTATGATGACTTTTCCATCGATTGGTGAATTTCATACATTGATGGAATGTTGAATGCATATCCATGTGTTTATTGATCCTAGGGCTTCCAAGAAGGTGATTTTACTTAGTGTCTCATGGAGAAAAATAAAATAAACATCAAATGTGAGATCCCTAATTTGAACTTTGATCATGATCTTCCCGAGTGATATTTTCTCATGCCAATCATATGCTTGAATGGTAATCATTTTGGGAGATATGTACCCTTATCTATACCCAAAACGCTAGAGGGTTCAAAAATTGATAAGGTTGATCCCAAAACCACTTTTGATCAATTCAATTTGAATATCGATATTATATAGTCTGGAAAAAACATATAGGGGCATGATATGTATTGGATAACTTCTTCTTTATTAAGTTCTGTGAATGTGATAGAGAAATGGAATTCTAATTACAAGGCATCCACTCAATAGACCTTGATTATATAAAATTCCATATAAAACTGATATATTCTCTAGAGGGATTAAATAAGTGCATTCTTGATTTATTAGGAAATATGGAGTACATATAATATTTAGAGCTTGGTTAGGACAACCACTATCCATTTCACAATGTCATTATTTTGTTCTAGAGGTAAGTACTTCCTAAGGTAGGGATAATGCTTACTATATGATTCAAGAACTGAGAAATTTGAGGTAGATAGGATTGGAACATTTGTAGAGGTTGTGGGAGAATATACTTATAGTGGTGCGGGTTGGGTCAGCATTACTCATTTCTTAGGATGAGTAGATAATCACCCCACCGTTAGGAATTCATATAAGACCACTGGGTGCGAACAAATAATAGAGGATTATAAGACACCACTATGTCTTTTCTAGACTTTCTGTAGGGCTTTTCCATGGGTCTGAAATGAATATATTTCCTCAGTGGGGATGTGACCAAAATATTGGTTCCACCCATGCTCGTTCTATCGCATGTATCATTGATTCATGCACATGAGGACTCTTATTCTATGCTTTGGTGTGTGGAACTCTTACTCAGATGAATATTCACCATCTAATAGGGGGTCTTCCATGTGTGTCACATTGACAGAACCAAATATTATCTATTTGTACAATTCTTTTTCCATTTATTGTGGTGGTTATCATGCTTTGGATGTTGCATGAAATTAATTTGTTAGAGTTAGAGCCTGTTTCATCACAGAATATGACTCCTCCTCTTATGTTTCTTCCTACATAATGTGGTTATGTCAACCTTTTGGAGGAAAAACTAATGTTACCTCTCTAGGTGGAGGGTCTATTTTTGGTCTTCACAATTATACTCTCATAGTGGAATGATCTCAGTCTATTATCTTTCCATTCATCATGTTTTCAAATGTCAGCATATGACAGGCTGTAACTTTTTTCCAATCACCCTATTATTTTAACTAGGAGACAGTTATTCATACTGCCTACCCTAAGGATTTATCTAAAACCACAAATACAGATTCAACTATTCCTTAAATTAAGTATTTGAATATGAAGAAGTCCAAGATATTATGACCCAAGATCCTATAGAAAGGAAGGTAGTCAGGATAGTTGGTGATGTTGAAATAATTGTTCTTCTTGGGTTGTGGCATCATAAGCAGGTTATTATCCATTGATATGAAGAAGTAACCATGGAATTGTTCATTTTTAAATTAATATGATTTATTTATACATTCCTAAAATCATGGAAAACCCTGATCTCTCTGTGCTTCTACCTGAAGGATATTTTGTGGTTTTTTTTCACTCAATAAAAGGTGATGGGTGGTTCATGACTTTCCTTGGTGCTTGTATGGGCACTACTGAAGGCTTGAGAGTGACAACTATAGATTCAACATTTCCTAAAATTTTTCCCTCAAATAAGGGCATAAGTCGATACTTGGATCTAGTTCATTAAATAATGTCTTCCCATGATTGTTCCATTTCTATGAAATCATGAAACCCACCATCAATCTACCTTTGGTATCAGTGTCTTCTAAAACTCAACCTCGATATTTTCACCATAGAGTTTCATAAATTTCTCATAATAGAGGGATACATTGAGTGAATAATTTAAACCTTTCCATATAAATATGAAGTCAGAAACCCTCTCATTCTCTCATTGTTTATAGTTTTTTAGGTTAATGATTGTCATTTTTCTCAACTCAAAGATGAACTAATAAAGTAATTGATTATGAACAATTTCCCATCATGCAATGGTTCATTATTTTAGACTATTGTACCAAACATAGGATGGTAGTTTTAGAGCTTAAATAAAACAAACCATCTTTGTCAGCTTTTTTTTTATTACAAGGGCTCATCATCGTACCACATCTGGATATGAAGTGTGTGGGATGTTTTTTAGGATTGCACGTACTGTCAAATGTAGTGAATGTAGGATTTCTAAAATTTGGTGGGGGGAAGTGTCATCCACCCACTTGGGATGTGGATTCATCTTAGGATTCATATGTTCCCATAACCCTTCCATGGTTCCCATTTGATTATCTAGGGACTCGATGGTGTTAATAATCTCTGTGGACACTATTGTATGATTTGTGTCTTTTCTATAGAGAGTGGGTGTGGGTCAATGAGGTGGACCCACCTTCTTATCTCACTTATTATTGATTCTTCATAAGACAAAATGTTCTCCCTAGTAAGATAGAAGCTATTATCACAATGGATAGAATTCACGATCATTTTCAAATTACTAACTTCTATTGACTAGCTTCCTAGATTCCAAGCCAGACAGATGTTTAGATGCCATCTGTTCTAGTGGATTGTCTCTTTATAGTTTTTTCATACCAAGAATATGTTCCTCAGCCTGAAGACGATACCCAGTGGTAATATTTCTCTTTATTATCACCTTGCTTATTTATTTTACATTCTCTATCTCATTCTCATACTGTGATAACTATTAATCTATGGATAGAACTTTGATTATTTTGGGTTATGATTGGTAATTGGTCGCACATTTCCCTTTTTCTTTGGAAATGTTCCACCATAGAGGTAGAGACTCTATACTTGGAGGTTCTAGGTTTTGTAACTTCTTCTGCTTTCGGGTGAATGAAGCCTCCAATGGGGAATCTATATCACCCACCTCTTGGGGTATATTTTCTATGTTATGGCACTTTGAATTGTGTCTTAATCCACAATATCTAATATGTTAACAATGATTCTAATTATAGTGGTGTATCAGGAAATGGTGGTTGATCCATTACATTCAGCACAGTAAGATGACTACGTAATTCCTTCATTTTAGTAATTTTTCAAAACCATTCTATATTGGGTTTTTTAGATTGTGATCCTAACATGATCTAGTTTTCTTTTTCATACACTCCTCTTATCTTGTCATGTGATTAGTGAACATAAAGGAGTTTTTGGTATTATTTACCAAATTATCCCTAAGTAGTATAGGTTTATTCTTTGGTTGGTGGAATTGTTGGGATATCAACCATTGATTTCTAAAATCCATCTTGGAGAATAATGATTTCCTCTACGGTGATGATAATAGTGAAAAGTATACCATACCGATGGTATGAGGGTTATTCGGGGCCACATTTGAAATTTATTGATCTAGTGGTGAGGTTTTGATGCTTCTAGTTGGGGATTTGATGAATCATGGGAAGGTCATTGAGATATGATTACCCCCATCCTTGTGGGATGGTGTTGATAGGAAATCACTGTTGATTTATCCTGGACCCTCTTAGGTGATGGTGAACCCAGTGATGATGATTGAGATATAAATTCCCCTATCCTAGTGGGTTGGGGTTTTCATCATCTACTACTAATATTTCCTAAAACCTTTTAGAGATTTACCATCTGAGGGATGGATTTGGTGGTACATATTCTCCCAACCTGATAGGTTGGGTTCACTTTTGGATGGATTCTATGGGAGCTAAACAATGTCATGTTTGATGAAGTGTCACTCTACTCATGTAGGAGCTAGGTGGAATGGCATCCCATAACTGGAGTCAGTTATTACATGTAGTTTTGAAGTTGATCGTAACTTCAACTTCTAGGTATGAAATTCATTATCATTTCATTGAGGGGGACTATTTAAGGATCTTTCGGTTATCATATACCATTGTATGTGATGTTTGGGAATCTTTGAAGTGGGGGAATATAGATGTAGTGACATACTTTCTCATGAATTACCCATCCCCTTGATTTCACAATAATATATGACATTATAGGAAATCATATCTGAAGGGTTATGTTGTTATGGGGACATAGTAATGTTTAGTGCTCCATATTTTCCTAATCCTCAGATATAAATGTCTGGTTTTTCCCTAAAAATAAATCATAGGAGAGTTTCTGTAGTGTGGATACAAGTACTATGTTGGTGTTTATCATTGTCTTACACTATTGGGTTTTTAGAAAATAATAAGGTAGCCATATAAAGCTGAAATAGGTTTTATTGATGAGCAGGTAGTGATACTCATATCCTAGAAATGGTATTTGTCTATCCTTCTATCACTGACGAGTAACAGAAAAATTTTGTGTAGATAATTGTGAACTCCATTTCTAAATCATCCGGGACCTCATATTCAAATGTTTTTAGGGGAGAGAACATGGTGGGAGGTATTTCTAAATAACTCTCTCAAAATATCAATTTTGTCATTCTCTTTATTATACTTACACGCCTTCATCTGATCAAACCATAGAAAGTACTTCTTTGGGTCTCCTACTGAAAAGAGTAAATTTTTTTAAACGATAATGGGGAACTACATATGGTTTACCTCAATGTTTCAAGAACCTCTCTATATAAAGGTGAATGATTTTGTACACATCTCTATATGAAAGTTTTTTGGAAAGGGATTGATTTCCTTTTCAATGGGAGATATCACTATGGGGAGGTTGACAAAAATGGTTGCTAGGAGTAGAGTCTATGTGATCCATATCAACACTAACATGATGAGGAATATCATTGTAATGATTTTATTGTACATCAGATGATGAGATAAAGGACCCTTAAGCTGTTTAGAATGTTTCTCAAACAACATCAAGGAAACTAGCATTCAAAATATTAGGTATTTAAAGCCTCATTTTACATCGTGGATGGAATTTTTTGACCTACCTTCTAGAATTGGGTAGTGTCCTGAGCTTACTACATGAAGGTTTCTAGAACATGATTATAACCATCAAGTTTTGAAGAAGTATCATACCTCTATAGATAAGCTTCTATAATATACCAATTAGCTTCATTTTTTATAGGAATATGGGAATGTCCCGAGGCATGTAAAATTCTCACTTGGTAATCCATGGTCAGAACGGTAGTCTGAGCATGATCCTGAGCCTCTAGAATTTGCAGCTTGTGTTTGTTTGTAGTGACATGAACATGCCCTGAGGCATGTTTTAAACTCACATGGTGAGCCCCAGTTAGAACCTGAATATTATCCCATTCCAAATATTTATTCCAAACCAGAATATTTGGATGTACCTCAGAAATGGGAGAAGGGATATGAGCCACCTATTATATTACCTCATAATGATGTTGGAGCATTTATTCATCAGTGGAATCATGAATATGAACCTAGATTTGGTGATATGTTGGAATATACCAATGAGATTCAATGACGGTAATATGATCTTATCCTAAGGAATATATCTTTATCTCATGGTGATCACTGGATAGAAAGGTTATATAAGACTGATCACAAGCCTTTGTAGTATGAAGGCGATCTTCTTCATCTAGAATATGATCATGTTTTGAGGCATCTTCCCCACTCACATTGTGATCCCTGACATTAACGGGTAAATGATCCCGATGAAGGGCCTTTGTAATATTTTGTAGCACTTTCTCAATAGGCATGTTTCCCTGTCCCAAGGCATGTTCCACTCTCACCTACTAATCCCAATTGGAATGAGAATATGATCCAAGTCTGACACCTCATCCTTTTCTGGAATTTGTTGATAGTCCTCCTAAAAAGGATGATGAATGTGATCTTTCCCCAGAGAAACCACTTGTTCATAATGATCTAAGTGTTGATCTTCCCTGGATGTAGGTATAAGAATATGTGCATTTCCCTATATCTTTTCTAGTGCCAGAATATGCCAGTAGAGTTCTTCATTTTTTTCCAAGATGTAGTGGAAGTTTATATATGTGTTCGAAAGGATATAAGCCTTCACATTTTCAATCACCCTATATACTATAATATATCGTTTCTTGAAGTGGGTATATGAGGCCACTTTTTTCATTCTTTTGAAAATGGAAAATGTTGATGTGATTCATGCATCGGAGTAGGGATATGTGCATCCCCCGTGCCTGTTACAAGAATATTCCCACAGACTTATGATGAGTGAGAGAAGATATGGTCATTCTCTCTGGTTACTATTAGAATATGTTTGCAGACATCATCAGTGGGAGTGAGTCTCTGATCCCACTCATGGTTATCCAGATCCTTCCTTTCCCGAGGATTCCTCCTTGTTCCGTTTTCATGGGTATCAATGGTAGTGTTGTGTCAGGTGGTACACTCACCAGGAGACTGGTGGGTACCTATGAGATGGTTTTGGTGAAAATGATAGAAATGCTTCCACCTTTATGGCTCATAAAATGGAGGGGATCCATACTTGACCCTCTAGTCTAACTTTATTAGATAATGAAGGTGTTTATTATTTCACTCTGGGAATAATCTCATGAAGTGGTTGGCTATGGAATCTAGGTCCATTGGCTAAGTTGTTTCTTTGCTTAGATGATGTAGATTAAACATTTTTAGGACATATAAAACCACAATATTAGCTTCAAGGGTTGGGATTATACCATGTATATGGTATTCCTTGAGCATTGTGTTCTCCACTTATCATTGATGGTGTTAGGAATGTGTGTTCATTTTGCGACCCGCATGGATTGTAGCCATAGATGATTTTCTAGAACGATCATTGGAAGACAACATTATATCATATTTTCATGCTGTTGAGGAGGGAATTTTTTCAGTCATGTAGAAATCATTGTATAAGGTCAAAAAGTAGTGGAATATCATAGACATGATGTAGGCTCAATCATATGTTCATTGTTAACATAATTTTACTTTTATTTTCAATTCATCTAATCTACTCACTTGGACTTGTCAAAGTGAGGATGGACTTATTTCATTGGAACCTCAATTATAAAAGATCATATATAAGATTTATTTAAGATTTATTATATTTTTTTCATATGACAATATATTATCCTAACAGATGGTAATCCAACCATCCTACTAATTGAGGGTTTTACACCAGGCTCACTGTTTCTATTTATGTAGAATGTAAATTGAATATTTTCCTAGAACATGATTAACTAATCACTATATTAGTTGAGATATTTATGTCAGGTTCACCATTGTTTTTTGATATAAATGGTGATTACTATGGTTAATTCAGTTTGTAATTATGGTTCATTGTGAGGGGTTCAATTTCATGCACAATCATTAACATCGGGTCACTATCATAATTTTTAAAGAAAACACATAATAGTTCCCACATACAAAATTGGGTACATACCTTGTTTCCTAATGAATGTGGTCATTTGCGATTTTAAACACAATTATTATTAGTAACTCACATTATAAGTGAGTACAATGAACCAAACACGGTTGACCCAAAACCGGTAACCTGAGCCAGTCCACAACATGGCCCGAAGGGAATTCCTATTCCCCACAGGTCGAAAACTACTAACAAGCATCAAGATAGAAAATATGAGAATTATTTTTCCCATAAATGAAATAAAAAAAATATAAACTGAACTGAATAAATAAACACTTGTAGTGGGAAAAACAATTTCCATAGGGAAACATACCACCAAGTAACCACATTGGTCACAACAAAATATAGAACCACAGTCTCTCCAAGATAGATCCAACAATAGAGGAACCTAAAAATTAAATGGTAAAGTAGGATTGAGCACTAAGATGCTCAGTAGTAATTCCAAACAAAAACCACATCTGACGCCCCGCCTATATAGTTAAATCCATTCATGCATGTTTGAAAACAGAATATATAAAAATATAATTTTCCATTTTTCTATAAAAATAATAAACAAGTTATTATTTTTGAGAGAAACCCCTTTTAAAGACACTTTCCAATAAAAATTTCAAAAGTGAATAAATCATTTATTTTAATTCCTATAAAAAGGGAAAAAATGATAGAATAGGAATTTAAATCTGAAAGGTAAGTAAAGTTATTGTAGGAATAAATAATCATATGTTTCACAAAATAAATCAGAAACATACAAGTATGCAACCATGGGAATTTACTAAACATCCCCAAAGAGATCCCTAGACATACTTGGTTCTTTACCACCTGTTATTATATGGTGAATCCCCTTAGTATATGACCAATTGGTCACCCTCAAATATTCAATCTAGTGGCACATCACACCTGACATGTCTACAATCTAGGGGGTACCAACCTATATAATCAGGGTTGACCATCAACCATCACTCAATACTCTAAAAGACACCTAGTTACCCATTATAAATATACCTAAAATTTATAAGTATGAGGTCCTCACACATGTGACTCACCTTACCTATCATCTCCATACTTGCCTAACACAAATAATGACAACCTATAAAATTACCCATAAAGTGATATCCAACCTATTAAAGTTTCCTATATATACATTTATATATATATATATAATTATAAAATCATAAAAGGTTCCAACCAGGCCTTCACATCATATGAATATTCAAACCATTCAAAAAAAATACCTCATGTTTCCAATTGATCATTCACATTATGCAAACCACGCACTTTAAAAAACTCAACACAAAACATCCCTTTAAAATGAACAATGTCAAATAGTCCCTTGAGCCAATATTTAACCAAAACATACAAGAAATTAAAAATGGTATTTATATTCATTTTGAAAAAAAATCATCCTTGTTAAAGTGATAAAGACGTCATGGTTTAAAGCATACATAGATTTGAAACCATTCCAAGTCACCCAACGCACCGACATACCTTTTAAGCACCAATGATTCACTATTTAAAAGTGTCATCTATATTTGAATGCACATCCATGTGTACACCTTATGCACTCAAGTATGTGAAACATAAAATGTCACACTTAGTGTTTCCAAGAAAATATTTTGAAACCATTCTTAAGAACATCAGTGGTCTCCAAACCAAATAAACAACCCATATTATACCAAATCTACTAATAAATGTTTAAAAACTGAAAGAAACATTCTTAAAAAAAATCAATTCGATGTTAAAAATTCATAATACACTTAAAAAGCTCATAATGCGACTTAATTTAATTTAATTATCATACTACCTTTCAAGGTACCAGACAAGACATGAAAAATAGAACAAATTTAATAAAATATTTTTAGTTCAATAATAGTTCACTTCACAATCATGGAATCATTTGGTAAACTATTCTAGAACATTTATTGTACTTATCATTTAAAAGTAACTTATAGATATGACTTAAAATGTTATGTAAATAATTGTGAAACCAATTTCCAAGAGGTGAAACCTATTTTAACGAACACATATACATATTAATATATATAACTACCACATGAATATGAAAACACACTTTTAAAATACCAAGTAATCATGGAATCCAAATTAAAGTCTCATTCATCGAGAACCTACCTTGAAAAGGAAGTTGACTAGGTCGAACACTTTGACACGTGAAAAATTAGGTGACGACCACTCAAAACTACCTTGTACTCACACACACATACTCCCTTATATATATGTATACTTTAGTCCAAAGCGTGTGTTCCCTACAGCATGAGGGGATATGCCCGAGTGAGATACATATATTTAGGTATATACAAACCTATTTATGCATGTGCACACCACCAAAGAGCTAATGAACATCTTACAAACAAAGATTATGTACCCTAAATCCCCAAAGGGACCCCAAAAAAGGTGAAAAATTAAAAAACGGAAGAAAACCTTTACCCCTAGTGGTGTCGGAAAGCTGAGACATTCTAATTCACTTCACCTTCAGTAGTAGATATCAGAACACAAATGAAGATGACCCGAGAGACCTTATATATAAGCAAATAATAGAAGAAACCCACAAAAATTAGATTAAACCATTTCCTAGTGTTTGGATGAATGGAACCCAATGACATGAGAGAAAAATCGAGCAAATCAAATGTAAGGATTAGGGTAGAAAATCATACCATGCGGAGCAGACCATAGAACATGGAATAATCTAGTGAATTAGTTGGAAGAAAAGGGAGGTAGCACACCAAAGGGCCCCAGCTGAGGCAGGTCATGCATGAGTAGGGAATGGTAAAGGGGGATACATGAGTAGGGTGTGCCTTCATTATCAGAGGAGGGTGATTTAAATGTGATGAGGGCCACCGGTGGGAGAACGCCAGAGGGAGGGATCATCGGTGAGGTCGCAAGCATGGATAGGGGAAGGATGGGGTCAGGTTACATAGTAGATGGGAGGGGAGGGTGGTGTGACCCCTCTAGGATTCTCCAAAAAAACTAATTAATAATTATAATAATAATAACATTAATAATATCCATAATAATTATCAGAATAATAGTATTAATGATAATAATAATAATATTCATCATAAAAACATATTATTATTATCATTGGTAAGACATTAATTTTTCATTTTTTCGCTTTTTATATTTCTTTTAATATTATTTATTTTGAATCTAGGGAAATCGAACGATCACCTGGGAATACCGCACTATTCTTGCTAACAGTGTGGTGCCTTTGCACTAGCCTAAAAAAAATTACCAAACTTATAAAAAAAATGTTACAAACACTCAAACAGAACCTAGATTACAATATCCAATGACATGAAATAATAGAATAAAGTAATTTTCAAGGACAAGGGGTGAAAAGTCTCCCAACCATAGACACTTTCATCCCCCAGAAATTCGCCCAATCTAAAGATATCCAAAACTCGAATGCAAGCCAAGAAAAATCAAAGAGAAATCAAGAACACCACGGTGATCATTCACTCTACAAGTCACACTCAACCGATCCAAAAGACACAAAAACACAAAATATTAGGAGAAAAAAGAGGCTTATCCCCACTATAAGGATTCCACTAGAACCGAAACATGAAACCCAGACACTTCACACCAAGGAGGGGAAAACACGGGAACTCTCAACCTAAAGATACATGAATTCTCCCCATGAGTTGAATAACGCTACTGAGACTTAAATGGAAATTCACTTCAAGGCCACTAGGCATACTGGGGAACTATAATAAGGAAAATCCATATAATAACCCTGTCGAAATTAATAATTTCCCATGTCGGTCTAAAACTCCAAACACAAACACATCCAACTTCCTTAGCATGATAAGACAACACCTTCGTTGAAACCTATAACTCTTGACCCAAGAAAAAACCGCCAAAACATGGGAAAAACCATCCAAAAAACATAATCCAAAAATAAAATCAAAAACACCTCCCCAAAATTCCAGAAAACACAAACATATCCAAATGAGCGCATCTAAACTAAGACCAATAATAGGGTTAAAAACACTCAAGGGAAACAAACGATCTACTAATCCACCATTAGAATAGACACAACCACTTGGAATGTGATATAACGAGTTCATCATGAATTTACAATGAGATGAACAATTCCAAAAAGTAAGAGAACAGGAAGAAAAAAACTTTAAATGTATACATCCCAAAACATAAGATAAAATTTGAACCAAGGTTTCCCACACCCTTGGAAATTCATGAATGTGCACAATCTTCACCCAGAGACCTGTGGTTGGGGCTCTAATGGATGAAGAATCTCCTACCTCATATTTAGGCAGTAGCATCCTCAGGTGACAATGTATTCATTAGGTGATGATTCCAGAGAAACATCTTCAAATGATCCAGATAGCCCCCATGATAGCAGATCATCAGAGGGATGCAACATAACAGCTTTGAATGCCCAAATTGGCCACACTGATGGCATACCACAGAACGGTCAGACAAACAAAAATCCAGAACCAACAATGTAGATATCATAGTGAAAGGTTCATCTGGAATGCACTCCTCACTAGATGGGTACCCATTATGAATGGAAGGAAACACTGTATTTCCAACCGAAATCCCTCTGGAAACCAAATCACCCAGGAACACTTCATCCACCAACTTTTCAAAACAAATGTCCATATAATAGAAGACCCGCTCGTTGATCTCTAGATGAATACCCCCAAGAAAATCAGAGGACTTCATCAGATCCGATGACCCCACCTCCAGTGAAAAGGTAGCGATCTCCTTGAAATATTCATTATAGGCCATCACCATCCATTGGATTTATTTAATAAATGTGATATCTTCCATTTTATTTGTTTTTAACTCTTCAGGTATGAAGCATATGACGAAGAATGATTTAAATACATCCCACGACATCCTAAATTCCATTGGTGGTGGGGTTAACAACTCCCATTCATCCAGAGATGGACCTTCAAATAGACCCAAAATGGCACACACACTGACAACTACAAGAGTTTCAAACACACTGAAGACTAACTATACCACTTCAT
The DNA here is from genome assembly GCA_963277665.1 of Viscum album. Taxonomy (NCBI): domain Eukaryota; kingdom Viridiplantae; phylum Streptophyta; class Magnoliopsida; order Santalales; family Viscaceae; genus Viscum; species Viscum album. The sequence continues at coordinate 1,567,581,128 of OY728120.1, forward strand.
GACACATAGAAACCTTTAACAGACCTCCACCACCATGAATAATATGATGCGTCAGAGAAGGGACAAAAACTAGGCATGAATCATTAGAATCATTGGAAACCTTTCTAGGAATCATTTTCAAAAAAATATGAAACCACAAACCAAAACGAACATCAAATCGAAACACTATCAAAGGAAACACCATAATCCATGAACAAACGCCTCCAAATCCACATTAATAAAAATGTAATCAAAATACACCTTTTTAAATCCTATATTTCCAATTAAATTTCAACAATTCCTTCTTAAAATTGAAACAAAATACAAATAAAACAAAAACCATACTATAAAATAAAAAAACATTTCCAAAAACCGTGATATTTTGAAACCTCACCCATGGAATCCTATGAACAATCACATGAGTGTCTATCCATTCCACTCATTTCATCCACGAACAAGTTCATGCACACACTTTATATTCATAATATACACACATGAGACCTTACATAGAGAGTACCAAGGGCCTCATATCTATTTTTCATATCAAATACAAACATGGACTGAATTTTTTAATTGAAAAAAATTATTCTAAATCACATTTTTTTAGTTTCAAAACCACTTGGAATAAACCGATTTCATTTTGAAAATCCATTTTCATTTTGAAATACACCATACCAATTTGAAAGCACTCTAAAGAAATCATTTTCCTTCCAAAACCATTTCCATTTTCAAAATGAATTCACACCAACCAGAGCCAAATAAGGAAAAACTCAATAAAATCACCAGAATGAGGAACTAGATGTGATGGTTAACCTGCTGGCATGGTTTTGATTCATGCCCAATGTAATAATCAATAACTAGGAGGAACTTAAACCATGTACTCAAAATCCACATGGTTTACCACTCTATGTGAAATAGTGAAAAATATTGGCTTGCCTTTATTGTCATCCCTCAATCCTAAACAAACAAAGATAGGAAAAGGAATAAATTCACAAACTACCCTTAGTAACTCAGGTTTCATCATGAGTGGTAGTGATAAGGCACCAGCCCATGACCCAACTCATGAGCCCTAATAATCCTGATATCCAACTATGAGACATCCCAATTAACAAGGGCCTCCTCTGATACGATTTTTTCACAATCCAACCCAGTTCTACCCTGAACCGGTCACTGGAGATGGTCCACATCATGGCCCAAAGGGAGTTCCCAATCCCTATAGGCTAGAAAATAGTTCTGGGAATCAAGATAGAACCATTAGGAATGATATTAACAATTAATAGAATACAAATAAATAAAAATAAACTGAACCGAATAAATAAACACTAACAGTTGAAAAAATAGAGTTCTATAGAAAAACATACATCTAAGTGACCTTGTGGGTCACCACAAATTATAGAACCACACTCTCTCAATGTGTTATCCAACACTAGATGAACGTGATACTGATAATATAATGTAGGCTTCAACACTAATATGATCATAAGGAATTCCAAAGATAAACAATGTATGACATTCAACCTCTAAAGTGTAGTCTAATCTTGCTAGTTTGAAAATATGACATATAAAAATATGGTTTTACAATCTTTTATAAAAATGTGAAACCAAATTCCATTTTTTGGAAAACCCCCTATTCATTTCACATTCCAAAAACAATTTCAAATGTGTATAAATCAATTCAATGAATTCCATTAAAAAGGAAAATAATTTTAGAATATGAATTTTAATATGAAAACAAAGTAAAGATATCATGGGAACAAATAACCGTAAGTTCTACAAAAGAAAGAAGGAACAGACAGGTATGCAACCTTGTGAATTTCCTAACATCCCCAATGGTGATACCTCGATGTAATCAGTTAGAAACAACCTGTCAGTGTTTGGTGATACCCTTAAGTCTATAACCAACTAGTCTCCCTCAACTAGTCAGACCATCAAAACATCCCACCTGGACTATCTGCAATCCAAGGGGTATCAACCTATATAATTTGGGTTGATAAAAAAACCGTTACTAAATCCTCTAAAATAATCCCAAGTACCCATGGTAAATATACATAAACTATGTAAGTAGGAGGCCCTCGTATGCATGACTCACCTTACCAATTGTCACTACACTTTCCTACCCCAAACATGGAAACCCTATACGATAACCCATATAATGATATCCCTCTTATAGAGTTTCCCTATAAATACATACATACATACATATATATATATATATTTACATTTTTGTGTGTTTTTATCAAATCATCAAAGGTTCCAACCAGACCATCACATCATATGAGTACTCAAAAAATTACAGAAAAACACATCAATTTTCCAACTAGGTGTTCACATTTTCCATACCACATTTTTCTCAAAATCAACAAAAAACATTACTTATAAATACACAACAACCAATGGTCACTTAATCCAATCATTAACCAAAAAATACCCCAAATTCCAAATGGGATTTTGAATCATTAAAAAAACAATCATCCTTGTTAAACTACCAAACATGACACGGGTTAAGGAACACACACTTGGAACAATTTCAAGTCACCCAATGCCTCAACATGCCATTTAAACACCAAGGAAACACTATTTAAAATTTCCAACTTCATTTGAATGCACATTCATGTGTTCACCTTGTGAAACCATGTATGTTCCCCATCTAATTTCCTGCATAGAGTTTCAAAGAAAACATTTCAAAACCATTTTTAAGAACGTCACAAGTCATAAAACCAACGAAATAAATCAAACGATACCAAATACAAAAATAAATGTTTAAAAACCAAAATAACCTTTCAAAAATAATATTTAATTCAATGTTAAAAATGAACAATAAACTAAAAAAGTTTCTAATGGACTATCATGTCATTTAATTTTCAAGTTACCTTTCATGGTTCTATACAAGACAATAATTACACAACACATTTAATCAAGCCCTTTCAGTTCCAAAAAAATTACACTCCACAAGATAGGAATCATTTAGTAAACTATTATAAAAAATTTAGGGTAATTCACATTTAAAATTAACTTGTAGACATGCTTTAACAGGTTATGAAAGTAAGTGGGAAACCAATTTCCAAGAGGTGCAATCAATTTTACCAAACACATATACATATTTATATAAATAAATACCACATGATTATGATATAACACTTTTAAAATTCTAATAAATCCTGGAATCCAAATTAAAGGCATGTGCATAGAGAAAAAACCTCGAAATGGAAGTTGGCCATGTCAAACACTATTTTACTTGAATGATTTGGCAGTGACCACTCGAAACTACCATGCACTCGCACACACATACACCCTCATATATATATATATATGTATGTATTTATTTATGTATGTATGTATCATTTATTCTAAGTCATGTATACCCCATTCCATGAGGGAATAATCCCATGGAAGATACATTTATATATACATAGATACATACCTATGTATGTCTGTGTGCAACCCCAAGGAGCCATAAAAACATCCTAAAAGTAGTCTTAGGTACCCTAAACAACCAAAGGGAACCAAAAAAATGTAAAAAGTAAAAAATGGAAGAAAACTGTTACCCTGAACTATGTTGGAAATTCGATACATGCCGATATGCTTCACCTTCAGTGGCGGATGTTGGAACACACCTGAAGATGACCCACAAGACCTTCTGCATAACTTAAGGATGAAAGAAACCCACAAAAATCAGACTAACCCATGACCTAGGGTTCTTCCGAATAGAACCAAGTGATGGTAGAGGTAAATCACTCAAATTGAAGGTGGAGACTAGGGAAGAAAATATTACCTAGAGGATCTGACTGCAAAACAAGGAAGAATCTGGAGAAATCACCAAATGGAGTGGGTGGTGGTATGCTAGAAGGCCCCTATCGAGGAAATTCATGCAGGGGTAGGGAAGGGGAAAGGGGGAACACAAGATTAGGGGGTGCAATCATCATTAGAATATGGTTTTCCAAAAGAGAGGAGTTACACCGAGAGGGAGAACACTTGAGGAGGGGAGAACTGGTGGGGTCGTGAGGGAGGGGGTTGGGTCGTGTAGGAGAGGGAGGGGTAGGGTGGCATGACCCATCTAGGGATTCTCCAAAACATAAAATAAAAATAATAATATTAAAAATAATAATAATCATAATAATATTCTGAATATTAGTAATAATAATAATAATAATACTCATAATAAAAAAATATAATAATAATTATTATTATAAAGTCATTTCTTTTTACTTTTTTTTTTAAAAAATTACTTATTTTTTATAAATTTTATATTTCTTTTAATATTATTTATTTTGAATAAAGAGAAACTTCATGATCACCTGGGCTTACCACATAGTTACTGCTAACCATGCGGTGCTCGTGAAGTGGCATGAAACCCACCAAAATTTACATACTTCCAAAAAAACATAAACCATCACTCAACCCAATCCTTAACCAGAATAACCAAAGATGAGAAATAATAAAATGAAATAATTTTATAGTTTGGTGAGTTATAGAGAGGATGGGATGTCGGGGTCATCATACCCTTTTAGAGGAAATTATTTCATTCTCTGATACTCTCTTATATATTTAAGATATGTTTGAGAATCTCTTTTTAATATACATATGGTATTGTTTACCCTAACATAAGGACTATAGGTTAAACCATTTTATATGAAAAATGAGGATATCTCATTAGTGAATCAATCACTATGTATCCGAGGCTATGCATCTATTTCCCAGTAATGTGTAGTTACTTATATGATTAAGCTCTATAACCAAGTAATTTGTAATTTTCTACCTTGTAGGTAGGTGGTTAATATTATAAGGAGTGGATTCATCAATTATGATGCATCCGACATATCCTATTTATATAATAAAATGGAACCCATATAGTTTTTTCATCCCCTTGGGAATGGACCCAAGGTATATGCCCATATATGGAGGTAATCATATCATGCCACCCATAGAGTATTACACACTGAGGATTCCCTAGTGGTGGAGATTTATTATGTGGATGATATGGACATTTTAACTCCCCAATACCACATGATACATGATTAGTGTGAGAAACAAGGGACAATAAGTAATAAGTATCACTGAATATGAATTCATGGATTATATACTTGGATAACCCTTGGGATGTTTAATATAGATATCAGGTATTGGGAAGGAATATGACTTATCCTAGTTATAGTAGGAATCAGATTTATCGTAGTTAAATTAGCTTATTAGTTTGTTAATTGATTAGGTGGAATTATCAAACCATGGGAATGATTGGGTCCCAATGGATGAAATGTCAAAGACATGGGGGATATATAGAAAAGTGGATTCCTATTTGAGCTTGGGAATTATGAATGCATCCTACACATCCCATCCACTGTAGGGATCATATTTCTCATATTTCAATGGATTGGTGCTTAAACACCAAGGTTTAACTTTCTGAATTATATGATAATTTCAAATCCCTAAGCCCTCATGATATATGTTGTGTTAGGGAGGCATGGGATTGAAAATAATCAGTATCATTTCTTATGGATTCGGGACATATGTTCTAGTAATACCCTTTGAATGGTTTAATATATATATATATATATATTTCTTGAACCTTAGGGAGGAATCCTATGTATCTTGTTTGTGGCTGGAATCAGATTCATCGTAGTTACTTTTTTATGGGTATTACACAATGAGGTTTCTCTATGTGTTGTGGTTAGACAATGTTATCAAGTCATGGGATTCCTGTCTGACCTTGTTTGATTTTCTGAGTAACCAAATTGGCTACCTATATAACAAGCCTTGATTTTATGACCTCACATATTGACGGATGTGTTGACATGTGTTTTTATATTTCATACATGTGAAAATAAAATCGCATGATCCAGTTTTCTTGACTGAGGGGTGACTCATAACACGAATGGCATGTATGGATGCCACCACAAGGTCCATGATTGATTTTATAGAGGATATCATGAGACCTAGTTTACTTTTCTAGGAATCCACCACATGATCCCAACCAACATTCTCATAGGGAATCACATGATCTAATTGACTTGACCTAGTTTCATAAAGATAGATGGAAGACACAATTGTAGGGTGTCACGAGAGTTAGTGAAAAGTGTCTATATGGTAATTCATTATTTAGGATGACATTTATAGGTATCATCATGAAGTAGAAATTATATGTTCCTAGGATATCATGATATTTCGATGGATTATCTGGGGGATGCCACTTGAGCTAGTCAACATGCTTGGGTGTTGTTGTGTGACACACCTGATATCTAACGATGACAACACATACATTGTGTGACATGTATAATGGAAATCAAAATTTCATGATTGCAATACCATAGGGTTTCTCAAGACATAAGTGGTATGCTATATGGGAACCCTTTGACTTTATTTGACATGTCTAGAGGACTCCTTATGATCCAAATAGTATACCAATGGAGCGACATGAGAATTTGATGAAATTTATCAGTGATGTCTCATGACCTAGGTGGTTCATGTGAAGTGCATGAGGATCACTGTTTATGTTTTTCTCAAATGTCTCATTCCCTTATAGTCTTTATTGCTTCCTTATATTTCATTTTCCTTAGACTTATACAATGTTATCATGGTCTAGTTCTCTCTTGATCTAGTGGGTATACTATATTTTCTTCGCATGAACCACCATATGTCCTTCATGTGATCACACAAAGTGCATATCCATGTTGTATAATCTCTCTGGTTGTTCTCCAAATCTTACATGGAGTAAATATTTCTTGATAGCGAGTTCATCCACTCCAAGAAATATGAGTTTAAGCCTAGTTTCATCAGTGCGAGGATCTAATGAAAATTCTATCTATTTTTCATGTTGTGGTGGTGGATTTATTGGCCTCATCACCATAATTATTCACCTATTTGTGTGAAAATCATCAAAGAAATCCAGAGTGAATTCGGTGGATGGGTTTGATTTCATGAATTTTATGATATCCTGTTATAGGTTATTTTGGTAGAGTTTCATGAATTTTAGTGGCCATGAGATCATCTTTCCAATTTCCTATTTATTGGATTATAGATAATTTATGGGGAATTTAATAATCATGTGGGAACACTAAGGTATATTAATATGGTTATGTTGCTATGTTCATGTTCTTTCTCTAGAATGGGGTTTCAACTGAATGACCTTTTTTTGATCTTTGGTGACTTTTCTGGGACCTTTCATGAGACAAGGATGGCATTCCATGGGCCTTTGTGAGATCAAAACAACATTTCAAGGAGTATTGTGAGATCATGATGGTGCATTGTATGTGTTTTGCAACCGTAAGGGTCTCCCATCATCTCCCGTTTATTTCCCTCTTTACTTCACTAATAATTTAAGATTTTGTGAGTTTTGTTGAGTGTTTTTGAAGAAAATAACTCTCCCACTTGGGGATGCATCACAAAAAAATTAAATTTCCGATGGAGACATGGAAATATTTTTTTGGAAAATCCCATCTTTTATTCATTATTAATAGAGAGGGAGCACAAGTCCACATGGACATGTCTGAAAAATGTCGCCTAACATGGGTGACAAGTTCTCTAACTCTTTCTCTATAAAGATGAAATATTTCAAAGGGATTTCGGTGACTTTTGAATCACCTGTAGAATTTATCATGAGTTTGAAGACCATAAAAGGCTCCCTCCTTTTCTATTATATCTCTTTATCTTCCAAGAATTTCTGAATTGTTTGTTAGGTGTTCTCTAGTTCACAATTTGTGTGACTTTAAAGAGATTATCTAGATATTGTTTCATGATCAATAAATTCTATAGTAACCTTCACAAGAGAAGGACTCAACAAATTTGATCTATAAGATATCTCACAAGTTATGAACTATGCATAATTTCTCGTATGAGTTTCTAAAGGCCATGTGATCAAACATATTCTACAAATTCTCATCACCCACATTATTTTGGATACCTTCTTCTTCCTTTTCTTTTTAGATGAAATAATAACCCTATTCATGTATTTCAACATTTTTGTATTTTTTTATTCCCTTCAATAAATAATAATATTGATAAAATAAAATAATTATAATGAAATTATAATATTATATTTTCTAATATTTTTATTGAGAGTGAAGTAATTATCGTATATAAAATTGGATTTTCATATTTTCTAGAAAAAAATAATGCCTTTATAAATTTATAATATCATTCAATTATGGAAAAGAATAATTAGAACTTTTCATGTCCATTTCAGACTATTATTGAGAGATATATTATTATTAACTTTGGTATTTCTTATACTCTTTATAAAATTGTCTATAATTATCAGGAATTATCATTTAGAATTATCAATCTTATTCTAGATTCTTTTGTAAATATAATTTTATTAGCATATGTATGTTTTAATTTATTTTTGAAATAAACTGATTGAATTAATTCTAGTAATACAAGATTAATACTGAATATTTAAATTTTTACTATTATAATAAGAAGGCTCAAGAGGATGAATTCATGGAAATATAGGTTTCCCCTTCTTTAGAACAAAACGTGGTGGGTTATGCTTGATATTGATATCAAAAATTCTAAGAAAGGATGTTACTTATTGTTTTAAGTCCATTTTTATGATTGAAAGAATGATATAATGATGTTTATTGATTATCATAGGATATAAATTTTTTTATCACAAGTGTGTGTGTTTTATTTATTCACACTCATGATATGTTATGTGTTCCTTGAGATGATACCACTATAACCTTGTATTTTAATTTGTCATATGAATTGTTTTTTTGTTTTAGGTATGATAAAAAAGTGAAAGGTGAACATGTTTTAGATATGTTTCTCTACAAGGGGAGAATTATAAGATGTTTCATGTCATACAATGATGTGACTAATATATGGGATTGAGTATGATTTTATGGTGCATCTTGGCATAGGGTGATGAAATTAATATATGATTAGACTTGTGCGGTAATAGAGGGGCATGATGGGTTGTGTGAACTAACATGAAATAATGATATAGTATATGATCGATTAGTGTGGTATGACTTGGTGTCCTAGTGAATTTATAGATATTGAGAATAATTGAGTCTAAACACATCATTTATGACATATCCATGACCATTCAAATATCTTATTTCAATTATTTGATAATGTTTCAATTGAGGTTTCTATCAGCTTGGTTGGTGCATGAATACTCGATACTATTTTTTTACTTGTTTGGATATTTAATAATTATCATCTTAAACACTCATATGTATATTTACACATGTTAAGGATGTGTTTTTTCTATAATATTGTCTTCCATACTGACATAGTTCATGGTATTATCTATGCACATACATATTTCATGCATAGGTATCTCAGAAAGGGAAAGTGTCCATTAAGAAATGTTTTATCCATGGAGAATTGGTCTAGAGGTTGGAATAGGATAGTCTCTGGGGATTTCCATTGTTTTATTTATATATTTTCTATATATAATTTATACCCCAGATTAAATGTCCACCCTCGGATACCCTTTTTTCTGTATGAAATGCACATTATTTTTATTATTTAGTTTCTACAAGATTAATTTAATGTTTTATTATAATGTTTATTATTATTATTATTATTGGTCTATGACATTATATTAATATAATAATCTCCCCTTTACCGACATAGACCATCACTACTAATTAAAAGACTCTTTTATAAGTTGAATCATGCATGAGGTCATGTGGCACTCTGGGTAAGACCCGATGTGTTAGGTTTGGATGATAGAAAAAAAACATATTATTTGAAAAGGAATATTACATTCACCCACAGTGACAGTCATAAATTTTTTACACATTAGAGGTGACAATGTACAATGAGTGATAGATATCAGTATAAACAACTGCACTCAATTAATTTTTTATCGTTTAATTTCATCATATATAAAGGTGGTAAATATTCTAAATAATTTAATTATATAATTTTCATTAGATAATTACAATGTTGGGTGATCACCACTTCATTGAAATTATTTCATAATCTCTAATTTCTGTGACTTTACAAATAACCATCAATATTAATAACATAATTCATCCAAAAAATGTCAAATATTCATCATAGTTTAAACACATGGAAGATCATAAATCCCTATGCGCAATACAATTATTAGAAAAATCCATTTGTCTCATATTAATCTCTCACTTCAAAAATTTATCCAAGTATCCTTATAAGATTCCAAAATCATATCTCAATTTACAATTAAATACTAAATTAAATATCTCTATAAATAATTATATTTATAAAAAAAATGCATTATTCTTCAACTAGATATCAAATAAAAATAATAGTCACTTTTCAGAGGATTATGTAATCACATTACATTAAAAAAAATTATAAATAAATATATATTTTTTATATATTATAATTCATCAAAAAATCCATATTCTTTATAAATTGATTGAAATACTTATTTAATTTTTTAAATGATAAAAATTTCCCATTTTTCATTCATTTATATTATGAAAAATTAAATTTATAAAAATTTAGTATCTCAATACATATTGTGGTTTCATTATAAAAAAATGATTAAATACTTCTTCATTTTATAATAATTTAGATGTGTTTCCAACTCTATACATGTATATTACCATTGAATTACTATTATTATGAATGTTAAATCCAATAAAAATAGTATTAACAATAAAAAATTATTTCAAAAAATCGCCAATATTTATTCATGGAAAACATGATTTATTATAGTAATGAAAAGAACCTCACCACTTTAAATAAGTTATAAAATGTAAATTTCATCCCTCAAATTTCTAATATTAATTCAATTATTTATGATATCATAAAAATCAATATTCATCTTACCATTTCCATTAGTATTTCATTATTAAACACATGGAATTACATATCTTCGGGTCTTGAATTTTTTTACAAAATATATAAATCACTAAACAATTAATGAAACATTATTCCAAGTTATTTAATGTAATTAATAAATATTCATAACTGTCATTCATAGTTAAATAAATGGATTATTATAATTTTCAAATTAAACAACACAATTTTGAGTCAATGTGTAGGAAATTTCATATACCTTTTACTAAATAAATAATCTTAACAAGATCATAAAATTTAAATTATAACAACATAGGCATTGAACACACTTATTTTTCATGATTAATTACAAAAATTGTGAATATTAATTACCATGGATTTGGAGGACTAGTTTATTTTTTAGATTATACATACATATACATCATCTTAATCATAAAATTAATATAATTATTTATAAATCCAAATTATTTCATTAAACTAAAGAAAACATTTAAAACATTATAGGATACCATGGGAAAAATAAATAAGTAAAAAAGGTGGACTAAATATCCAAATAAGGGAATAAATAGGTCAATAAATCCTATAATAAGTGTTGAGAGGAATAACTTTATATCATAATGATAATTATCTTAAGAATGAAATTATGAAAGAAATAAATAAAAGAATGAGGTCATTAAATACTAAACATATGAAAACTGAATATAACATGAAATCAGCATAATAAGTCATTTGTTACTTCGAAGACCATCATTATAAAGTGAAAGAAGTCCTGTGGTGGATTGGGTTCACTCCTCATTCCTATAAACATGGTGGAAAAATAACCTTGGTGTATTTGGTTCATCCCTAATTCCATACCTAAATTATCATAATATATAATGAATTAACCAATTAATTTGAGGGAAATAAAATTTGGGGCCCATACATAACATAACATAGTGTTCTTAGGTTAACCACTTGTTCCTTATAGATAAAATCCCATGAGATGACAAATTAATAAATGCATTGTAAAAGTATATTATTCTCGGACCACCCTTTACATAATTAAAATTATATATATGCATGTAACACGAGGAAAATAAACTATATGTAAATCATATGCATCATTAAACCCAAGAGAAAGAGGTGGGTTTCACAATACATATTTCAATGAATAATTAATTGAAAATTCATTAGAATTCATAGGTGTTTAAGGGTTTAAATTGTTTCAAACAATATTAATTTATAATGGGACATAGGTCTTTAATATAGTGTCCAATTGTAAGAAATTCCTAAGAGTGATATGGATAATAATGAATTCAAATGAACCACATGGGTGGAGTATTCATTCTATAAATAAAAAAAGCTTTAAAGAGGGATATACCTTAATCTATTAACCTATACATTTCACTAATTAATACAAAATCTTATTATATGAATATTCAATACATAACATTATGATACATTCCTCAATATTATTGATCATGTTTAATTGGAAATTAGAAGACGTCAACATATTGTTCTTAATTATACAACATCATCTCTCATAATTTTCATCATAAATAAAACCTTCCCAAAATTTATCATACCTAAATCCATTATTTATAACATGAGTAAAGGAAATATAAGAAATGGTGATCTCAAATTATTGGTATGGGTAATAAATAGAGATATCAATGATCAGATAAACATAACATGACTATTAGATAATGATTACATGAAGGAAAAATTGGAAACCACTCCCTGTATATCATAGATCATAGTGTTGAGTCATGGAATAATGTTTTTTAGTTCATAAGATGTGAATCATAAAGAAAAAAACAACATGATCCATGATATCATAACATTTTCATAAGTCATAAAAATATTCCATATACATAATAATATAAAATCAATTCCTTATTCAATGATCATTTTAATGACTATCATAATTGATTAGATTCACTCACCATTTAATTATATCCTTACATATGGTCTACTCCCAATACTATTTTAGTGGACAATAACCCTTACTAAATTGGGGTCACTCCCCCATTGAATTCATTATTATCTAATAAAATATCCAAATTAATCCAATTTTTTTGAGGGATATATATTTATAGTCTAACCAATTATATAATGATAACCATATGTATGTGTTCCACTATAACATAAATAATTCACCGTATCATATATAGTGAAATGTAAGTGGTTTTCAAAGAAAATATTCAATTCATCGTATCATAACTCTTGAAAAATAAATTAGTTTAATAACTTAACAAACCTATGATAATGAAACGAGTTCCATTTAATATTACATAAATAATTGTCATCATAATCCATCCAAATAATTAAATTTTATTGTTTCATTGGTTAATATCCCTATTAAATAATAATTTATATACATTTTGTTACTAGAGATGAAATTTCCTATGAATGTTTATTGGAAAATATTCATGATTAAAATACCCTTTTAAATTTAAAATATATTATTTTCAATTTAATATTTTTTTAATGTGTTATATAAATAATTTATTTTGAAACAACCAATAAAAATTAAAAAAAATATTCAAAAAATTTACTAGACATAATGTTGTTAAATTATGTTCATATTCTTAATGTATTAAAATAACGAATCCTTTAATATTTTTTGTTAAAATATAAAAGTTTCCCCTTGGGAAAAGGAAAAAAATATTTTCCTTTTAATAAAATTTTAAAATTTTAAAAAGTAAAATTTACATTAAAAACTCATTTAATAATTGTAAAATAATCCTTAGAATATTTTTAGAAATCATTAAATAGATAAAAAATGGATTTACATTTAATGAGAAAAATAATGTTTATATTATTTAAAAGATGTATTGGAGAATCTTGAGTACCTAATTAAGGGAAAATTGAAGAAAAACATGTAATATCTAGAAATAAAAAAGAGTAAAATAAAATTAATTATTTTCAGGATATATATTTCATAAAATATCATCATTCGAAATATAATCAAAAACAATCATGTTAGGCAAGGAGATATTAAAATAAATCCATTACTCCATTGGTAACTTTTGAATCATGAGTCACATGAATGAATAACATCATACAAATCATGAAATGAAATTAAAAAATATATATATTCTTGAAATCAATTTTCCAAGGTGATGTTTATACACCAAAAAATTGAATATAGGTTCATAACATAACATATAACCTAAAGAATAAAATCAAAGATGATAAACACATACCTCATGATCCACTATCATTGAAGGCTCTCTAACATATTGTAAAATATGATTAAATATATTTCAAATCTATTAGAAATCATGTAATTTATTAATATATCATATAATATTTGTTATTAACATTTTAAAACCCATTTATTTTTAATTAATTATAATAATCATATTTTTTGTGTTAACTGTTCAATTTTTCATGTGAATTTCGATTCAGTTGTTTCGATCCTTATTCAATGATCATGGATTCATCATATAAAGGCAGTTTATAATGATATGAATATCAAAAAACTATATTATCTATATATATAGTCAGCCATAAATAATATATATAAAAAATTAATTACACCATTCATAGAGATGATATTTCCTACGTACACATGAATGTTCTTTTCAGTTTTTGATAGAATTAAAGAATGAAGGTAAATGATAAATCAGAATTATATGATCATTATTAATATATAAATATATATATATTGTATTCATTAACTCATTGCTTATTTTTATACATGTACACTGAAAAACTAATACCAGTGCTTCATAGAGGTGTTAGTTCACAATTATGCATAATCTATCAAAATATAAATTTTTATTAAGCCACTTTATGTACAAGTGGGAAACCATATCATGTAAAACAAAGAATTATGTGCTGAATGAGCTCATAATGTTATTAAACACCAGACTATGATTATTTGAGTCATCCACTCTATATTATTCCCAGTGCAGAGTACTAACATGAGTGTCTAGATGAAGGTTGGTAACATTTTTCCATTATAATAATTAAATAAAATATAATGAAGATACTAAATTTATTACAATATATTTCATACTATTAATTTAGATGAAGTTTAAGAAGATAAAATATTGAAAATTAAAATATAAGAAATGAACCTCTTTGTTAAAAATCTTTTTCTGCCTTGCACCTTATGAATTGAATGTATGATATTTTTTAAAGAAAAATGTGATTGGATTTGGTGGAGGAAACAATAAAGATATTATGGTATTTTTTCAGATATAAAATGATCTAATGATGTGAGGAAGGGAAGTTAATATGTGTCTTTTTATAAGTAGGTGAGGGGTACTCATGGAATTACCAAGGATATTAAAATATAATTTGATTAATTTCCAAAAAAAATGTTCATCCGAAAGAAAATTGATTCTAAATAAGAAATTAGATAAGGTGCGTATTTCATCAACTAATGAAATTTTCAATTTTTTCATTAATTTTAATCATTATCATTTTTATTAAACCCTAAGTTATCAAATTTTAACTATAACCATGATAACAACCTTTTCATTATTAAACTATTATAATTTTATATTAATTTTGATAATTTTATCATAAATGGACAACATATGAAATTTTCTACGATATATTATCCACCTAGTCAACATTTAATATATTTTTTTCATTTTTTTAATTTAATAAACTATTTCTTTAATGATATATCATTAATGTCGTTTTAAGCACTATAATTTAATTTGAATTTAAAGCTAACAAAAAATTAAGGGAATTAAATTTAAATCATTCAAAATACTATAATATGTAATATTAATCTATATAATTTTGTTTTCACAATCAATCACCCAAATATTGTTACTTGTAATATTTTATAATCATTTATTTTTTTTCTATTAATTAAATAAATAATATGTCAGATTTGTGTAATCATTTTAGATACTAATTTTATTACTAAAAAAATAATAAGAAAATAAAATAATTAAATAAATTAATTTGCTTTTGAAAATAAACATTTATAATTTCCCATATATTTTTTATCATTATGTTTGAAATTTATTAATATTAATGTTAAGAGACTGGCATTTTTTATTTATTTTTCATTAAAATAATATAAAGGTAATTATAAAAAATATAGAACGATGTGGCCATATATTCAAGACATTGATAGACTTAGAAGAACTCCACTTATTGAATTGAATAAATAGATTTTTAGAGTAATTATGAATCCTTGTCCTAAATTTTTAACCATATATTACATGGTTTACCCTTATAAGGGATAATTTTTTTTGTTAGTTACAATTAAAATTTAATAACAATAAAATTAACCGATTTACCAAATTTTATGCACCAAAATTTAAATTATTATTTCATTTTTTACGATTTAATTTTTAATAGTGGTAGAAAATAATATTATAATAACTGAACAATACTTAATGAACACCATTTGTAATTTGTAAAAATAAAACCCTTCACCAAAAAAATATTTATATTCTTATCCATTGAATAGAAAAAAATATTAGATAAATTTTTAAAAAGATATTTTTGAAATTATAATATAAAAAATTTTAATTAAAATAATTCACCAATAGTGATTAATTAAATTTGTAATAATAAAAACACATTACGTGAATAAAAAAAATTCATAAAAACAACTCTATTAATTTCAAATGATTTTTATTTTTATTTAAATCAATTGATAAATAATGAATTTATTTTTCACATGTTTAAAACATACATTTTTCATAATTTATTTAGTCTTAGTCATACCATCCAATCAAACATACGGGTGATAAAAATCACATTTAATAAAAATATTTAAATTTTATTTTACAATTTATTTAATATCAATGATGTGTGTATCTCTAACTATCCATGAAATTCAATTTATTTGAAAATAAATATATCATAAAATATTTCTATGTTTTATTCTACTGATCGTAAAATGAATTTTTTCATTTAAATTCTGTAACTCTAATACAACTAAATCGTGTGTCATGACTCGTCTTCTTCAAGATGAGGGAAGGGAAAGTAAAGTACCATGCCCTTCCATCTTCAAGATGAAGGATAGATAATGAACCTCGAGTCCTACCTTTAATGGGCCCTATAGTGGTGACTAGCACCAAGGGTATACAATCACACACTAAATGGAATGCATTACCATTTTTTAATGAAAACTTGATCAAGATATAAGATGTAAAAAATTTAAAAAAATGAAAATAAATATATAATAGAAACCATAATCCATCCCATGCATTATTTAAACATAAACTGTGACAAATGTACAACTAGAGCACCAAATAAAGTACCAAATGAAAGAGACTATGCAGCACCACAATAACTATCAAAATGCTCGTGCTAGTAAAGTATAGAACAGTCCTCAAAGTCCACTTAGAAACCTGAAAACACTTTTATATCGTAGGGTGATCATGCATGTATACTCCTTAGGGAAACCAAAGTCCCTCGTGCATAAGTGGAAGGAGAATTCTATTAACCCCATGAAAAAAACAGAAACCAAAAGCACCTAACAAGGAAACCTAACCATCCCAGCCACACCAAGTCATACTCCCCAAATAACTCAATTCAATTAAGATAATAATATAATCAAATTGATGATTTGGGTACCCAACACCACTTCTCCACTGGTTAGCTACTTATTCATAATATCTAACATCTTGATGTTACAACTCTTCCAAAATTCTGTCCCACTGCCACAACCTACCTAAACACAATTGTGCCTTAAACCACACACAAATATTGCCAACCAAATCCTAGGCCACAGCCACATACCACACATCTCTCCCACAGACACTGAGGCCACAACAACAATGCCTCTCACCTGAAGACACATGGGAATCATCCCAAATACAGTTGAGAAAACAATCCTGGCCCACAAACATCTGGGCCCCTCATCCATAATAAAAATGTCTCAACGGATCTTATACTATGGTAAACCTCAATCCATTAATGCCCGACAAGATACTCTCAAGCAGTTCGAACTTAGAAGAGGGTGCAAGGAAGAACTTTTGTAACCAGTCATCTATCCTCCCACCAGGATGTTAAGAAAGACACTCTCCCTCATTAAATGAGGGTGTTCGACATATAGCGAACAATAAGGGTGGGGTGCATATAGAAATCACAAGGAACTACAATTTATACATATAGGTAAGAAAATAATCATTTCAAAATACAAGTTTCAAATAAACAACCAGCCCATAAAAACCACATTTATTAAAAACCCTATATGAATAACCACTCAAACAACCAGAATAAAACACAAGACTAATCCATTTTCATTTAACCAATTTTCATTCATTAATTAAGGGGTTCAAATTTATTTATTCTTGAAATACTCAAGGAAACATCCAAGCATAACACCTGCAAACGTTTTTAGAAGGAAAAATGCAACTAAACACTTCCATGGGATACATGGAAGTAGGGACCAAGGTAAGAAAATACATTTTATCACCCCTTCATAAAAACCACATATAAAAACAATCCAGCAATCCCACTTCAAACCCCCTTTTTCCTAGACACCTGTTCAAACACATCGAAATATCATTCTTTCCAAGTTATCCCATTCAAACATCTCTCACAAATTGAATCGGCAGCCCCACTGCACAACAATATAACACCCAACACACCCATAAACATGAAGTCAAGACACAACCTAGTTCTGCAGCCCCACTACACAACCACTACTCTGATGAAATCCCATTACACAACAAGTCCATCTATTCCACAATCAAGCCAAACCTTTACTTGAGTTTTCATCACACCTCATGTACCACCCCATACACAAAGACATATAAAAACACCACCAAATTGCATCCCTATAGCACAAGCAGACCATCACCCGAATACAAGATCTTTCCTTTTGTCCACCCTTGTACTAGTAACAAGGTTACCAAAATCAACTTCACACAACCCCCACGAAGAACAAAACCCAACTAAACATAGAACATAGCCACACCATTATTCATATTTAGATTTAGAAAACAGGGTTCATTAATTTCCACATTAAACAACATTAGTGATCCTAAAACATTGTTGATTTTGGGTAATACGTTTATTTAACCAAGTATGCATGATTAAGATAATTTCATGTTATATCCATTTATCAAAGAATAAATATATACTAAACACCTATAATGTGAAAGAAAATAACACCAATGTCCATGATTTTCAAAATACCTTACAACCCATACAATTCAAAACAAGGTTCATGAATAACAATTAAAACACAATATATAACATTGACACTTCCCTATCATTATTTCATTAACCCATATTATCTTTTTCTCATATTCCATTTCCGTCATTTATTACTTGTTAAGGAATGGATTTATTTTTTCATTATGAAGAAATATTACTAAACCCACCCTACATGATACACAAATAAAGCGATGCACAATATTCCCTACTTGAAACAACCGGTGACCAAAACTCATCTTTTCTCCAAAACAGGGGATCACGCGAGTAGAAGAAAACTCAAAGAAAACTGAGCAGGAGGGGGGTCTGGAACAATCACATGACTCATCTAGAGAGGAAGGCTTCAGGTGCAGCAATATGGAATTCAAACACACTGGGAATGGAATATTCTGACATTGAATAGTTGGATCATATATTAATGGAAGAGCGATTTCAAAATTCCTTAATGTGGGATCGTGGTCACGATCGTGAGGTTTGAATGTATCAAAGTCCTCAGAGCATTTGGATATTAAAAATAAAATTAATACCCTTTTAAATTATATTAAAACACTCAATCAAGGCTTTATACATGGTTTACATAAAATAAAATGTAAGAGGGTGAACATGGGAAAAACATGGGAAACTGAAAATTTTGAAAAGGGTGAGACACTGTTTGGTGGGCCACTATTTCATTGTTCTACCATCATGGTTCTATAATCACGGTTCCACCATTATAGTGCCACCATTTCAGTGTGCCACCATTTTGGTGAGACAATTACAGTGCCACCATTTTGGTCTGGCACCATTTCAGTGCCACCATATTGGTGTGCTACTATTTCGGTGTGCCACCATCTCAGTGTGCCATCATCACGGTTCCGCCATTTTGCTGAAACTATTTAGTGAAAATTGATTTTTAGAAAACTCCTAAAACAATCCATTATGTTTCCAAATAACACCACAAGCACTGGATTTTCACAAAGTAATGGCAGAGGGAAATCCAGGTCATGACATGAGATACCTCTCAAACTATTCTCATCACTAATAATTTATAACTAAACAAAAAAAAGGAGGGGTCAAAACAACCACTCCATAAGATTCTTATCAGGTACAAACCACCCTATTTTATTTGAAAACCAGAGAAAAAACATTGACATCCACAAACACCACACCAACCACTATTTCCACAAACAACCACACAAACACCAAAGGTCTCAATATTTAGACACCTTGATTAGGGAGATGCTTCCTCCATGTCAAGATACTATTTTCTTTGGGCAGCACTGACTCACCTGCATGGGTTCAATCGTATCCTCATTAATGTTTCTTGATTAGGGATTAGGTCCTCACCTCCCCATAGTCATAAATTTTCACACACATTCAGGGAATAGGGAAACAACCCATCTCATAGAGAATGAGGTTAGGTCATACATCATAAGGAATGCACAAAGAAAAACACAAGAGAAAAACTCAGAATAGTTGTAGGTACTGGGAACAAATATATGCCTCCTACTCCCAAGTACTCTCTTTGAGGCTACCATGCCACAAAATAGTGAGAACCAAAGGAATGGATTATCCACAAATCACCTTCTCCTCATGATCCTCAATTCACACTGGTCGCTCCATGAACGTTGTGTAATCCTCGATATCAAAATCCCCCCAGTCAATAACATGGTCGTCATCATGTAGATACGAGCAGAGCTAAGAGACATGGAATAAATCATGGATACTCTCCAATTGTGGTGTAAATTCCAATTGATATGCCACCTCACCAACTCATCTCAACACCACAAAAGGTCCAATGAATCTCGAAGAAAGATTTCTCCCTCTTCCAAACCTCTTCTTCCAATGTATGTCCCCAAACTCGAACTCAAAAAGACTTCCTACTATGATTGTTATATGAATTGTATTGATCATGTTCCTCCTTGAACCTCACATGGACATGCTGCAACTTCTCTATCATACTAAACACCATGTTTAGACCAATAATAGCTGCCTCCCCAACTTTTGCCCTACACAAGGGTGAATGAAACAACCTCCCATATAGATCTTAGAACGGATCCATAACAATAGAAGAGTGATAGCTATTATTGTTACAAAACTCTAAAAAGATAAAATGTCACATCCAAGACCTAATAAAGTCTAGAACACTTGCTTGTAACATGTCCTCCAATGTCTAGATAGTTTCTCTATCTGCCCATATGTATGAGGGTGGAAAGCACTGTTGAGGCATAACTAAGTACCAAAGGCATACTAAAATACCCTCTAGACTCACAACGTAATATTTGTATCTTGATTCGAGAAAATGGATTTTGTAACTTCATGAAACTGCACCACCTAATTCAAATATGTATGTGCTAAGGAATCCATTGTGCTCGACTCCTTAATCGCTATGTAGTGGGCCAATTTTGTCAACCAATCCAATACTACCCAAGGAGCATCACATAATCTCTAATTACATGTTAAACATATGAAAAAAATACATCGATATTTCATCCCAATTAAACTTGAGAATGTCTAAGGGATGAAATATACCACCTTGAAAACGATGCTCACCCTTCTCTTGCTAACACACTAGGCAGCTTTCCACAGACTCTGCCACTACCTGCTTCACCCCGGGCCACAAAAAATGTTCACTAAAGACTTAGAACATATTAGAAACTCATGGATTCAATACTAGGGGTGAGATATGGTAATCATGGATAAATCCCTCATGCATTGCAACATGGAAAAATAGCCTCCAATAAAAAATAGCTGATTCTAACTATCCTCTAACTATCCATATGGAGCATCACCATGAATAGCACGATCATGAATCACTTTTGTCTCCGAGTCTTCCCATTGAAAACACTCCACCAGATGCACTATGGAAGATCTCACTGTCATCTGAAAAATTCAACATCTACTGCCATCCACTCTTGCATCTAGATGCAAAGGGGCCATCTCCACCATTTCCTTCCATGAATATGTGGATTCCTGAACTACCTCCTTCTGCGACTTCCAACTTAAGGAATCAGCCACAATATTCCCCTTTCCTATGGTGTAATATATCTCAAAGTTTTAGTCCTAGAAAAAATCTATCCACCTTCACAGCCACAAGTTCAGGCCCCGCTGGGAGAAGATATAACTTAACATCTTATTATCCATGAACACCAAAAAGTGTTCCCCGATGAGGTAATTTTTCCACATATTTAACATGAATATGACCATTTTATGCTCCAAATCACGGGTGGAATATTTACATTCATGTGTAAATAACTTCCTAGAAATATAAAATATCACTCCTTATTGCTACATCAGCACACATCCCAAGCCTAGACTTAGTGCATCATAGAGTACATCGAAGGTCACCCATTCCTCTAGAAACCTAAGCATTGGATAACTGACTAACTTCCCCTTTAGGTAGCTGAAAACTATCTGACACTGCTCACTCCACACGAAATCCTGGTCTTTTCTAGTCAAAGCATTCAACAAATCCACATCTCAAGAGAAGTCGGCTAATAACCTCCGGTAATATCCTACTAGAACCAAGAAGCTTTGAACCTTTTCCACATTATTAGGAGCTACCAAAGAACCAACAAAATTGATATTTTATGGGTCCACATCTATTCTTTTCTAAGACACCACATGTCTATGGAATTTCACCTATCGCATCCAGAACATGCACTTAGACAACTTACCATAGAGCGGGTGGTGCCAGAGGACCTCCAAGACTATCCTAATGTGATCAACATGCACCTCCTATAACTTTGAGTAAATCATAATATCTTCAATGAACATGATGAAAAACTGATCTAGGAACCTACAAATAACAGAGTTCATGAGCCCCACGAACACGTATAGTGCATTCATAACACCAAAGGTCATGACCATGACCACCAAGTGCACATACCTTCAACTAAAAGTAGTATTTGGGATGTCACTCTATGATAGCCCCATAGGGTGTTGTTAGTTACCTACGGTGCATTGAAAAAATAAAATTTATAAAACCTAGACAATCCTACCTCAATGTACAGTATCTATAAAGTCTGAGTGTCAAACCCATAAAGATAATCTGTATGTTCTAAATTAATTAGAAAATTGAAATGACAATTGATTGGTTGTTTTTGAGAAAAGAGAAATAGTAAGAGGATTGATTGGGGTTTGAATAAATATGGGAGGCATTCTAGGTTCAGTGAAATTCAATTTCATTTGTTTGGGATTTACATAAATGTGTTCTTATTCAGTCTTTGTGGAAAAATTGGGCCAGAAGGGATCCTTGGACTTGTTACCCCACCCTAATCCTATAATTGAACCATTTGAATGGTCATCTACTAGATTCAATCATAGGGATATTTTACCCAAAACCATGTTTAAACATAACTAGCCTATGTTGTGTAATGTTCATTCACAAAACAGATTGATTAATTGATGAAATTAAATAATACTCTTAAAATCAAAAGTAATGGCCATGCTTTTGAAAAAAGAAGGAGATTTGGAATTGAAATAATGAATTTATGCAATTGAAAACATGAATAAGATAAAATAAAATAATACCCAAGAACACATACCCCGACAATCACATCACTCGACACTATGGGAATACTTTCTCATGAAAGAGATAAGAAAAATGGGTACCCAAGGAAGAATAGCAGCGAGGAACGTCTCTACATCATCACTTGTGTTCTGGTGGATGTCCCTTGATGTTCCCTGCATTATTTTAACCTATATTTCTTTGGAATGGAGTACATGGTTTTATTTATAAGTTTTCTATCCAAACCTATGGCATGCACTGCCTGTTTTTTCTATGTGTATCAATTCCTACACTACGTGTACCTGGGGTACATGACATGTACTCCAGATCGAGTTGTGTACTTGGATTTCACATTGTGTATTAGCATCCTAAAATTTCCATCGCATATTTGTTTCACTTGAAATGGTCACAATGTGTACTTATGGTATATTATCTATAGTAATTTTTTATTTACTAATCGATCTCTTCTTCATCTCCAAAATACGGTGTCACTCTGCTTCTCTTCGCACGTGGCGCGAAGGGTCGTTCAACTCATATCTCTTCTCTGTTTCATTCCTTTTTTCAAAAATCATTTATTTACTACCACAAAACATAAAACAAGGAAAATTATTCCAAAATTGGAAGGATTAATCATATAAATACACAATTCAATATACAAAAATAATCAAAAATATGTGCCTGAAATAGAGGCTTGAAATCCCCACACACCTAAATTATTCATTGTCCCCAAGGATGAAATCTAAACATACAACAAATGACATTCACCTGGAAATTCATTTAATTCAATTTAAACAAAATCAATTGGTCAAATGAAAGTTTAAATGTTTGAGAATCACACAGGATAATTCATCAAAACCTCAAGTTTCCAATAGACAAATAAACCATGTATTTTACTTTCTATATTTTGAAAAAACCATGTTTCTTCATTCGTCCATTTTAATTTTTCAATCCATTATCAATATGCATGCCATTTTAAATCTACTTCACATGATTTTTTTTCTACTCATTATCAGGGTAAAAATTTAATTACAGTGATTCACATACCTCAAAAACATGTTACTTAGCATAATATTTCCAATAATCTAACATCTCTACTGCATAAAGGAAAAGATCAAAATTAATCATTAGGGATTTACTATTAAGGATCAAATGACTCTAAGGCTTTATGGTAGGTTGGTAAATGATATAAAAAGTAAGTCTCAAAAATGTGGTTCAACTATAAACCATTTTGTATGATATCATATGATAAGATCAACAATTATATCCTTTTATAAATTTCATTTCTCTTTTCCCCCCAAAATTCTCAAAGTGTGATCATGAAACATGTATGGATAATGAATGAATCAACATATATTGCTATTTTTTTTATTTTAAATTTCTTTATTTTCCAAAATCTATGCTTAGAAAAAATATCATATCTATCACCTAACCACATACAATAAAAAATCATCATTCTGGAAAATGGTATTTTTTGATCCTCCTAAAACAGAAGCCAATTTTTTTAATATTTTTTATTTTTTATTTTTTTCAACAATTGAGGTGAACAATGTAATACAATGAAAGATTTCATGGCCTCTCCCAATATCATAATCAAGAATCCCCCCCCCCCCGCATTAAAATATCCCAATAATTTACATCCTGGTACTGCCAATAAAATTCCTCCCCCACACTTATTAATTTAAATAACATGAAAATTATTTAGAGGAAGGTAGAAATTGATAAAATAGAATTGTAACGTGGCTTATTTCCCAATAATAAAATTCATGACTTCTACATGATTAAAAATGGAATAATTCTAGTCGGGTGACAGTTAAAGGGCTAATCAAATCGAATGCCTCAATCATTTTAAAAGTGATTTTGTACATCATATCTTTAATAATATGTAGTGAATCTTCTAGAAGAAAACATGCCCAGGTTTCTCAAGAAATATACTAAATAAATCATGGAAATTATTTGATTAGTGGATGTCTTGGGAATGATATGATTGGTTGGGTCAATTAATCAAGGAAATTCACACGAATAATTAAATCAATTAATATATACATGAAAAATTCATAAAAATGGATAAATGTCATAAAAAAATCATTTACAATGATTAAAATTTTTTTTTAAATAATTATTTCTTAGATCCTTATCTATATTATTATCTCGACTAATTATATTCCCCATTTTCTCATTCACATTTTTTGAAAAAGAGATCTAAATACATGGCTAGGTAATTATCTTTGGCGATTTATGTCTCCTAGATCATTTGATTAAAGAAATATTAATGTTCTGGGTATAAAATATACAATTAAATATCTAAAATGATTAAAATGTTGGAATATAATAGAAAATTACTAAATTCAAACTCATACTCCCTTTGAAATTGACGCTTCAAAATTGGGTTGTAATGGTTCTGGTTGACCCCTTTCACAACATGTAAGTGCCCTTCTGGATGTGTAACTCATATGCAGCCTATTATCATGATTCATACTTCTATCTTCCTTGATGGTCCTAAAAAATAAAAAAAAACGTGAAATCACATGCCATATCAATGATATTAGAAATATTTTGGGGATGACTGCTTTTTTTTAAAAAAAATAATACAAAAAAGGAAAAATAATAAAAAATGTGGTTGCCTCCCAAAATTGCATTTATTCACCATTGTTAGCTTGACCTTACCTTTTTAGCTTAAGTGTGAAATAGTGGGAAAGATTTTACTTGATTAGGAACTATAAAATGTCAAATCCTTGATTCCTCTATATAGATTGGTCCTCTCCCTTTTTATGAAAATAACTTCACTCTCCCATTGTTGAACACTTTCTCAATCACTATAGGACCAATCCAACAGCTCTTTTTCCTTCATAAATATCCAACTTGGAACTTCACTAATTACAAAAATATTGTCCCCTTAATTGAATTATTATTTCATGAATATTCCTCCATTTTCTTCATCCTTTTCTGGTAAACTCATATCCTTCTTCATCTTGTTCAGAATTATTTCTTTAGTCTCTATAGTAGCTACTTCAGCTCTCATTCCCTAGAAAATAGTGTCCTCTTCTTTCATCCTATTCTCTAAAAAATAATCAATTGGTTTATCTAGATTCTCCATCACCCAGTGTAAATTGAATTTTACCTCTGATCCTCCTACTCTCAATCTCATCTCTCCATTATGAAAATCAATCAATGTACTTCTTATAGTTTGGAATGGTATTCCAAATATTGTTGGCACCTTCACTTAATCCATGTCTATCACTAGAAAATCTATTGGAAAATATAACTCATCCACTTTGATGTTGACATCTTCATGTTGTCCTTATGGACATCTCATTATTGTATCATCTAGTTGATGTATAACTCGAGTTGGTTGCATCTCCTTCAATATCAGGCTCTTGAAGGTTGCATATGACATGATGTTTACACTAGAACATAAATCACATAATGCTTTATCAAACTCATTAGTACCAATAGTAATTTGAATGAAAAAAATAGCTAGATCCCTCTAATTCTTTATTAAGATACTTGACACTACTTCTAAGCTTTCTCCTACCAGTGTAATGGTGGATAATTATTCAATATTTTTTTGTTCCTCACCATCTCATTCATGAACGTTTCATAGACAGACATGTTTTCAATTTCTTTAGCTAATGAGATATTTCTGTGTATCTCCTTGAACATATCTAAAAACATTTACGCCTTTTCATCAATCTTACCGTTATTTTACCTATATGGATAGGGTAGTGGTTGTTGGTACAGTGGCGGTGCTTCATATTCCTCACATTCCTCAGCTTCTCTATTCTTTCCTGACTTGCTTCTAATACCTTTTGTGGATCTTTTTTTCCACCAAATTCTATGCCACTCCCTCATGTCGCCTTTCCACTTCTACGATGTATGGCATTAATAGCTGCATGATGATGATGCTATGGGCACCCTATAATCTATCCTCTTTTTCTTTCATTATGTGTTCCAAAAATCTGATTGAATTGTACTAATAAGTTCATAAATGATGCTTGTTGGTTTTGTGAGTCATTTATTATTTCTATGATTATAGTACCATGATCACTTGAGTATGTAGTTTTCACTTCAAGTGTCGTGTTTGTGGTGGTCATAAATGGAGAAAAGGGTATCCTCCTGTGAATGGACTTGAATGGTCAGTGTTGGCCCTTATTGATGAGTTTGATAACCTTGCATTCTTGGCTAAAATCCATAACCTTTATTCTAATTTTCCAGTTATTATGGTCGTTGGGGCCTCATTTAATGCACATAATTTTGATGATTATAATCTAAATAATTTACATCTTCAGTATACATACCTTGGGGATCATGGTGGTCCATCATCTCATCTATCTTCCTTTTCATCCTCTCTATTGGAGTATACATCCATATATTATTGACAATATTAACTCCTTGTACTCTTCATTATTCTAGATTCCACTAGAATATATTAATAGACATCTCATCAAGAAGATATTATCTTTCTTCTGATGATTTACTCATCAGTGAACCTCCAGCAACATCTTCTAGTATAGACCTATTCCCCTAAGATAATACGTTATAATTTTTTTTAATTAAAATAAAAATCATGATTCCATGATGAGGACATCATCTTATCAATCCTTTGAAATTTTCCCATTAACTATACAGTTATTATTCATTTGATTTTTCAAATTTTAATATACATAACCACAAATCCATAGACTTTGAGGGCAGAAAAAACCTAGTTAAAAACATTCTCCCCAGATCCTCCAAGGGTGTGATTGAATGTGGGGGCATACTGTGGATCCACTCCTGTGATTTATCATTCAGTTATAATCTAAAAAATTTCAGCCTTAAATCATCATTTGTGACAGTTTGGAATGGAACCATTTCATAAATATCATGAAAATTTCCAATATGTGAATTTGGGTCTTCATGTGGTAGACCATTGAAT
Organism: Viscum album; assembly: GCA_963277665.1. Lineage (NCBI taxonomy): Eukaryota > Viridiplantae > Streptophyta > Magnoliopsida > Santalales > Viscaceae > Viscum > Viscum album. The sequence continues at coordinate 1,567,609,369 of OY728120.1, forward strand.
TGTAGGGAATGTGTAATTATCTGGATGACTGTCGACATTATTATAATGTGTTGGGAAGTGATTGGGAGTATGTGAATTATGGGGTTGACTCCCATGTTTGAGGGTATCCCATAGTTGATTAGTGCTTGTCCCCCTTGAATTCTTCCTTGAACTTGTTGACCAACTAGTTGACCCACCTCTAGATCAGGTCCATGTAATTGGGATCTTCCAGCAATTCTTTCCTATTCTTGTTTGTTATCTTCTTGCTTCTTTATTTTCTTGTGTATGGTCATCTCTTCTCGGTTTCAAAAGGAAGATCTTCAGTCTTTTCCTTCCCATGAGAAGAATAATCGTGAAATTGATTTCTTCCTGAAACTACACCTCGATATGACCAAGTGTAAAATAATTAATTAAAATAAAAACAACTATCTAAATTCCAAAATAATTACAAAATTTCTTAAACCTTCCCTTGAAATGGCACCAATTTGATAGCCCCGAAGGGTGTCATTAGTTCCCTATAGTACTATGAAAAAACAAAATTTATAAAGCTCAGACAATCCTAACTCAAAGTGTAGTATCTAGAAAGTCCAACTGTCGAACCCACAAGGACGATCCATATGGTCTAAATTAATTAGGAAATTGAAATTTCAATTGATTTGTTTTTTTGAAGCAAATTTAAAAAATTTAAGGATTGATTGGGGGTTGAATACATATTGGAGGCATGCTAGGTTAGGTGATTTTTAGGTCCGTGTGTTTTGAATTTACATGAAAGTGTGCTTATTCAGTCTTTGTGTTATAATTGGGCCAACAGAGATCCTTGGTCTTAGTATCCCTCCCTACTACTATGATTTGACCATTGTAATGGTCATCTACTAGATTCAATCATAGAGATATGTGAACCAAAATAATGATTAAACATAACTGGCCTATGTTTTGTAATGGTCATACACAAAATAGATCGATTAATTATTGAAATTAAATAATCATCTTCAAATCACAATCAATAGTCATGAATTTGAAAAAATAAAAAGATTTGTAGTTTAAATAATGGGTTAATATAATAAATAACATGAATATGATAAAATAAAATAATCTATAAGCACCCATCCCGATACAATCACATCACCCGACACTATAGGACTACTCGCTCATGATGGAGGCAAGCTGCATGAGTACCCGAGGAAGAATGGTGGAGAATAACATCTCTAGATCCTCACCTGTGGTATGGTAGATGTCCATTGATGTTCATTGTCTACTTCAACTCCATATTTCTTTGGAATGGAGGCTATGGGTCTTATTTATAGGTTTTTTCATCCAAACCCATCGTCCACATTGCCTTCTTTTTCTATGCACATCAACACATACATGACGTGTACCTGGGGTGTACAACATGTACGCATGATCCGGTTTTTCCTCCACCACTTTGATTCCATGGATGATGCTTTGACTGTTTGACTCTAGTCACATTGTGTACACTCAGTTGCCTTCATGTACTTGGACTTCACACTATGTATTCTCATCATGACTTGTCCAGTGTATACCTGTTTCACATGAAAAGGTCACAATGTGTGCTTGTGGTACATGATGTGTAGTCAATTTTTCTTTAATTTTTTATCTCCTCTTCATCTCCAAAATCTAGTGTCTTTCCTCTTCGCTTCTCTCACAGCGTGAAGGGTCATTCGACTCATATTTTCTCTCCTTTTCGTTCCTTTTTCACAAATTTTATATTTCCTACCACAAAACATAAAACAAGTCGAATTATTACAAAACTGGAAGGATTAATCATCTAAATAAACAATTCAATATACAAAAATAATCTAAAATATATGCATGAAATAGATGTATCACCCTCCTTTACCCGAAACTGGTGATATCCAAACTATAGATCGATCTTGGAGATCTAACCTACTCCCCTTAACTGGTCAAAATAAATTCTTGAGAGAGGGTAACGGTTCTTTACTATCACCTAATTCAGTCTCTGTTGGTCTATGCACTTCCTAAGACCACCATATTCATTATTTATGAACAATACTGGAGCACTCCATGGTGACACACTTGGTTGGATAAATCCCTTCTTCATCAGGTCGTCTATTTGAATCTGCAACTCTCACAACACTGATGGTGCCATCTGATAGGGAGTCATTGAAATCATACGGGCACTGGGTTGCAAGTCTACTCTGACTCAACATCACGTTGAGGGGGTAGAGTCACAATCTCATTAGGGAAAACATCTAGGAACACCGCGACAACTCTCGAAACCTACACCATCTCTTTGTCTGCTGATCCCACTGATATATTGGCCAACAAGGAGAGAAGAGGCTCCACACACCAACTACCCACATAACAGCTCCGGTCACCAATAAAAATTACAGGCTAGCAATCCACACCAAAAAACATTACTCTCCTCTAGAAGTTGTTGATAATAGCAAGAACATAAACAGCCAATAAATTCCTAATATGACATCATACGACTGCATCTGTAGAATAAGAATATCTCCACTGACTGATGCAGTCCCAAAATCAGTCTACATCCCTAGAAAATATCCAACAAACTGTTCTGACCTCCAAATGGCATACTCAACACCAGGGGAACGTGAAGCCTCTCTACATCTAGTCCCAGAGTATGAGCTAAATCAGGTGCATCAATGGAGTGTGAAGCTCCAGAATCAAACAAAATTCAAGAAATAGTGCTAAAAATACTAATCATACCTCAAAAAACCTCTGAGCCCATTGGAACTGCTGCCTTAGAGGTGTGAAACTACCCATACCTAGCTCCCCTACCCCTCTTCTATTGACCTCCTACCCAAACACACCCTGATAGAGGTCCCTATATAGAATCCAAGGTCATCCTCCTCAAACACTGTCTACCCTCACTAGAGTAAGATCCCATTTCCCCTACTGTGGGATAGGTATGACTGGAAACTATTGCTGTTGTGGTAGGCATTGAATCATCACACCCCCATCGTACTTAGCTTGAAGTGGGAATTGGATCCTTAGATGCCCAAAACCCCCAAATACAATGCACCTCTGACTCGGGCCTATGGGGAATGGGAAAATACTATGAGATTAGAACTGGAACTATTGAGTCCTACTTCCCACTACCCAAAATCTGGAAGGCCCCGATGCCAAAGACCTACTGCTGACTAACTTCCCCATAAATGAACTCAGCTGGCTCATCTCTTGTTGTACACCTCCCTGTTAGTGCATCCTCTCTACTATTTCAACCATATTCTGATCTTATATATATGTCGGTAGGTTAAATGGAGTGAAAACATACTAAATAGAAGTTCTGAGCGTCTCCTCCAAGCATCTCACCTGATACTTATCTTCCCGAAAGAGATCTAGAGAAAAGTGTAGGAGATCCCTGAACTTGATGCCCAGTTCCCCCATCAATACACTCCCTTGCTAATGGTAGATCATCTCCTCCACTTCTCATCCTTCATTGTGCAGGAAATAAAATTTTCCCGAAACCCCTTCTCAAAGTCATCCCATGAGACATTGGTCACCTTTCTGTCTCTGAGGTAAAGCATCCACCACTGACGTTCTGATCCTCACTACTCATAGAACATGCAGATGACGCTCGAGTTCCATAACTAAAAAGGGTAAATAAGGTACTCTTAAGCCCAATTATTATCGAAAATTTCTTTTAAAAAAATCATTTTAACTATAAATTTATTTTAAATTACCAAAAAACACAAGACACACAATAACACAAGTCATTATGTTTCATGTACTATTCCTAGGGTCTCTACCCAGCAATCATTGTATCATCATTCATTCATTTGATATGCTAGGAGTCCTTCCATCGGATCATGGGGGACCTAAAATACAGTGTCCTAGCAATTCTCCCATGTCCTATTTCACGCACCATTATTTCCTAAAACTATTTCCTTACCATCCCATGATATCCTAAATGTTCCTAACTCCGAAATCCATCCTATCTCTCAACCATCAACTTCTAATATAGTTTTCTTACAACCCTCCTTATTCAAGACGAGGGAAGGGAATGAAAAGTTCCATGCCTTTCCTTCTTCAAGATGAAGGATAGACAATGCTCCTTGAGTCTGGCATTCAGTGGGACTTAGAGTGGAAACTAGAACCAATGGTATAGAATCACACAAAAATTGGAAGGCATTACATTTTTTAAAGAAAATAAGATCGAGAGATGAGATGATAAAAAATAAAAACAACACCAAAAATTTATATAAAGGAAACCAAAATCAAACCCATGCATGATTTAAATGTAAACTATGACGAATGTACAACCAAGGAACTAAAGAAAGTACCAAATGAATGAAACAATGTAGCACCATAGTAGCTATCCAAATTCTCAAGCTAGTAATGTCCAAAATAGTCCTAAAAGTCCCCTTATAATTCTAAAAATATTTTTATATCATAGGGTGAGCATGAAAGTATACTCAGTAGGAAAACAAAAGTCACTCATTCACAATTGGGAGAGGAATAATAATGTGCCTCTGAAAATTTCAGAAATGAACCACACCTAATAAGGAATGATAAACAACTGAGCCTCACCAAGGAACAGTCCCCAGACAACACAAATTATGTAAGATAATAATATAAGAACAATGATGATTTGGTTACCCTGCAGCACTTTCCCACTGTCTAGATTATCATTTCTAATGGATAATGTCTTGATGCTTCCACTATTCCAAATTGGAGTCCCACTGCCAAATCCTTCCCACACAAACATAGGCCACAAACCACACACCAATACTTCCCGCAGACACCTAGGCCACAATCACACCACACATCTCTATGGAAGACACCTAGGCCACAACAGGCACACCTCTCACACGGAGGCACCTAGGCCTTATCAAGAAGACACTTGGGTAAAAATCATGTCCTGTAAACACCTAGGACCCTCATCCACAACAAAACCCTTCTGAAGGATCTTGGAATATGGTAAACCTCAAGTCATTACATCCTTCTCAGATAATCTTGAGCAGTAAGACCCCAAAAATGGGTGTGAGGAATAAAGTGATTAACCAGTCAGCCATCCTCACACTAGAATGTTGGGAAAGAGGCCCTGCCCCATGAAATGGGGGTTTTCGGAACATGCTACTCAATAATGGTGGGGTGCATATAGAAATTACAAGGAACTAAAATTTATACATATAAGTAATCAAACACTCAGTCCAACCTATGGGTTTCAAAAAAATACGAGACCACATAGAACCACATTTGCTGCTACACTTATATGCACAACAACATTAATATTCACAATAAAACAAAATCCTAACCATTTTTCATTTAAATACTTTCTGTTCATTAATTAAGAGGTACACATTAATTTATTCTACCATTACGCAGGGCAGATACCAAGAACAACATCTGCATCTATTTTTAAAAGGCCAAAGGATACTAAACGCTATCATGGAAAACAAGGAAGTATGGACCAAGGTAAGGAAATTCATTTTAACACCCATTTATAAAAATAGTAGAGAATAACCAACCTTCAGTCCTGTCACGACCCGTCCTCGGGGCCCGTGCCGTGACTACCCCAAGCCCGCCTTCCATAGGCCAGGGGCTGGCGACTAGCACCAAAGGCGTAAATCCCGATAACAGGGAAGGCATTGCCTTTATAAGTAACAACCACCACAGAGTCAGCAAGCGGAAAGTAACTACAAGTGCAGAAAAGTAAAGGGGGCCGGAAATACAAGCCCAACTGTAAAGTACAACTCGAAAGGGAAAAACAGCAGCTGGAAGAACGAAGCGGCTCCTAGGTCGTCCGCCTCGATTCCTACCTGAAGGGTAGGTACAGATGGCTCAGCTCCTGGATCGTCCACCACGGATCCTACCTGAAGGGTAGGTACAGATAGCTCCTCTACTCCACAGGTCCTGTCGTCTACTCCGGGTACGTCCGCCCAGTGGTCCACCTCCGGGTACCGACCTGCTCCGCAAGTCTCAACTGCGATCTGCGCTGTCCGTCGTCTGCAACCAACACAACGAAGTGCGGGCATAGCCCGTGCAGGGGTGAGTATAAGCTACTCAGTAGGGACCCCGAGACCCTTAAGGTCTCACTAAATCCAACATGGATATCCACAAAGTAAAGGCAGCAATCACGAAGTAACATCAGACTCTACTTAGGTATACGCCCATACATATACCTAAGTCATCAAGTAACCCATCCAATCTCAAGGATACACAAAAATCATGAAATCAACGGATAACCATCACCCAGGTATATGCCCATACATATACCTAAGTTATCAAGCGACCCATCTCAATCATGAGGAAACGCAAAGATTCATTAACTCAGCTCAAACCAGGATTTTCATTAACGAAACCGTAACTGCTGAAGAGCTCCGTCTCTAGAGTGTACAGTGGTCCTGTCACGACTCCGAGGTCGCCGCTCACTAACCTAGGACTGCTGAGGTACTCCTCCTGTCGAGTACTGCGGGTTTGCGGCCAACTACCGGGCGCTCCGTCCGCTGAGGGTCTGTCGCCAAATACCGGGCGCTACCCAGATAGCCTGCTGAGGTACTCCTCCTGTCGAGTACCGCGGGTCTGCTGCCAACTACCAGGCGCTCCGTCCGCCGTGGGTCTGCCGCCAAATACCGGGCGCTCCGTCCACTGGGCTAGTCGACTCACTCCAAGTCGAGTCGGTCAAGTAGTCGTCAGGTCTCAGCCGGCTACACGGTCTCCGTACTCTGCACGCTCGTCTCCACCGTCGCGGGTCTGTCGCTACAACCAAGCGCACACACTCCGTAGAGTATCGCGGGTCCGCCGCTACAACCAAGCGCTCCACCGCCAAGGGTCTGCTGCTGCATCCAAGCACACCACCACTGCCAAGTACCACGGGTCCGCTCCACGAGCTACTGGTCGATACTCCAAGTATCACAAGGTCCCGCGAAGAAGTATCTCAAAAGGTCCATCTCGTCACAGGGGTCTCAACGCAACAGACGGCGCGTCGATCGGACGCCCGGTCTGTGAGTTATTAGCCTTCTCGTCCCAGGGGCCCGGTTGGTTTCGAGTGCGAACCAATCCCGGCCGTATCTCAACTGTACCCCGAACTCCCATAGGGTAAACTCAAAGGGACCGTTACTCAACGTAACCACCAACGCCGCTGACGGCTCGTCAAGCGGACGTCCTGTCTGAAAGATATCAGCTTTCCCGTTCCAGGGGCCCGGTTGGATTTCGGGTACAATCCAACCCGGCCATACTCCGACTGTATCCAAAACTCTGGCGGAGTATATCAAAAGTTCCGTCTCATCAAGAGGAAGTCAACGAAACAGACGGCGCGTCAATCGGACGCCCGGTCTGTGAGTTATTGGCATTTTCGTCTCCGGGGCCCGGTTGGTTTTTAAGGAAAAACCAACCCGACCGTACTCCAGCTGCATCCAAACCTCGGGCGGAGTATGCCAAAAGATCCGTCTCACTAAGAGGAACATTACGCGACTGACGGCACGTCAATCGGACGTCCGTAGCTCAAGATATGAGCGTTTCCGCTCCGAAGGCCCGGTTGGTTTCGTGAACGAACCAACCCGGCCGAACTCAAAGTAACCCGAAACCTTGAGTGCGATATACCGAAACGACCGTCTCGATCCAAGGATCGCGTTGCCGCAGACGGTTCGTCATTCGAAGGTCCGAGGCTCAAGTTATGAGCCAAAAACCAAATCAGGTTCGAAACGGGGGGGGTCCTGGTCCGGGCCGACCCGGCCCGACCCCCCCCTGGGCGGCGCGGTGGCCGGCGGCGGCGGCGGGCGGCGGCGGCGGCGGCGGGCCGCGCTGGCGGCGGCAGCAGGCCGCGCTGGCGGCGGGGTGCGCCGCACGGGCTGCGCACGCGGGGCTATGCCCCGCGGTTCCTGGGTGTCGGCGCGGCAAATAGCCGCGCCCCTTTGTTTTTACAAACCGCCCCCCCACGTGGGGGGCTTGATTGAAAGGGAACGGGGGGCAAAGCCCCCCCTGCTTGTACATGGTGGCGCGGCCTTAGTGCCGCGCCTGGGTATCAAATCGGCCCCACGTGGGGGCCGGTTTTGGAGGATCAAACCGGGGGGCTGCTGCCCCCCTTTCATGGACCGCCCCCCCTCTTAAAGAGGGGGGTTTTAGGGCTGGCCGGGGAATTAATTCCCCGGTTCAACGGCATCCGGCCGGCCAGCTGGCCGGCCGGTTTTCTCCAACGGGACCGGAATTTCCGGTCCCCTCTTCGGCTTCCGACGCCGGCGGCCCGGCCGCCGGTCTTTTCTTCCGTCGCGGCCCGGAACCGGCCGCGGTCTCCTCGTCCCGCCGCGGCCCGGAACCGGCCGCGGTGTTCGTCATCCGGCGCGGTGCGACGGCACCGCGCCCCTTTGCCGTGCTTTGATAATCATCCAACGCGGCGCGACGGCGTCGCGTTTCTGTTGTTTCTACCATGGTGCGTGCGGCGGCATCGCGAAGATAATTGCACTTTCATCCGCGTGGTGCGACGGCACCACGCCACTTGCTTCCTTCCGCAAGATAAAATCAACAAAAACGTTGGAGGGGGGGGGTTCGGCCGTGTTCATGCGGTCCGGCCCCCCTCACGTTAAATAAAAACTCAACATGAACATTTCAAGCCTCATGTTAGACATGCCAGATCCATGTTCAAGAAAAGGAATAATTTAAGAATGAAACAACAATCCCCTACCTCGGGTTTAAGATTGAAGATTCGTCTACGCTCCGCGGAAGACGACGTCGCGGAGGTCGGGCGTCGCGGTCGTCGTTCGTCAGAACCGTTGACGAAGAGATATGCCCGAAGAGACACGTCGTTGGCGGATCTTCGTCGGAACTTGAGCGCTCTACGTCAAGTCTTGAGGAAAGTCAAATAAAAAGGAAACAACGAACTCAAGAACCCTTACCTCGATAGTCGCACGTTGACGGAGTCGTGGAATATCGGTGTCGATTCCTTTGACGTCGGAGGAAGAGTCGTTGTCGATGGCGTTCGTCGCGGAAAACCGTCGCGGAAAAGATGACGCGGAAGAAGTACGTCACGTCGTGGATGGATCGTGTTCTTCGGCGGAGAAGTTCTTCGTTGAAGAACGACGTTCTTCGCATTCTTCGTTCTTCGAAGGTTCTTCGTCAAGGTTGAAGAAGAAGAAGAAAATCTCCCAAAAGCTCTCAAGCGCATAAAAACCAGAGGTTAAGCGTTGGTCTTATTTTATTAATACGCCAACGAATTTGAAAAAAAAGATTAAGAAACGATCCATCAATTCGTTGAATTAATTCAACGAAAGAAACGACCCATTTAATTCACGAAAGAAACAGCCCATTTAATTCACGAAATAAACCGCCCAATTAAATGGTCTGTTAAGAATTTAGAAAACGCGTCGGTTGACTTTCATTAAGACGGGTTTTCACGGATGCGTTTCTTAACGGAAAGAAACGGCGGGGCTCGTGCGGGCCCCACCTCACAAATATCCTACCAAGGGGTAGGATATTTCTGGATAGCATCCTATCCAGTTCAACTCAATTCAAGCCGCCTTTAAGTGGCTTCAAGTGGCTTCCAAGTGGCTTAAGCGAAATAAAATAAAGTTGTCGCAAAATTATTTTATTTCTTAACCTTAAGCCCGAAAATTAAAAACCACACCCGAGCAAACGCAACTCCGGAAGAGGCGTTTCTAAGCGAATACCGGCGCTGCGATTTCATCGGTGCCCTCAGAATTCGATTCCGGGCACCGGTTCAAAAGTTAGAAAAACCCGCTCGTCCGTTCACTGAACGTACCCGAGCCAAAACTTCGGAAAATGATTCCGGGCACACCGGGCCTCGGAATCAGGTGCCGTCTGAAACTGCGTTCTTGTAAAATTCCAAAGAAAATTAAGAAAAAAATTTCCTTGAATTTTACGGGTCTTTACAAGTCCCACTGCACAACCCCTTTTTCCTAGACACCCATTAAACCACTAACATATTTCACTCTTCAAAATTATCTTTCTCAATCATCCTATCACAGCTAGAACCGGTAGCCCCACTGCACAACAACACCACATCCAACACACCAATAAATATGAAGTCATGACATAACCCAGTCCTGCGACCCTGCATCCCAGCCACTACCAAAAATAAGTACCACTACACAAAAATTCCATCAATTCCATAATAAATAAAACACTCTACCTAAATTTTTTTCACACCTCCTATACATCCCAATACACAAAACCCATAGAAAAACACCACAAAAATGCAGCCTTTCTGTACAAAAAGGCCATCCCCAAAACACAAGTTCATTCCTTCTATCTACCCACCATACTCGCAATAAGGTTACCAATAGAAACATCACACAACCCCCAGAAAGTAGAAAACCCAACCAAACATAGCACACAACAACACTATTAAGAAAATAATATTCAGATTTAGAAAAATGGGTTCTTTAATTTCCAATTTAAACAACTTGGGTGATCACATAATAGGTTCGTTCATATAGAATCCATTTGTTTAACAAATAATACGTTATTAAGTATATTTCAGGTTACAACCATTTTTCAAAGAAACATAACAAATTACATAACACCACCAGTGCGCAAGAAAAGGCCAACAATGGATCTGATTTTCAGAAGGCCTTACAACCCATACAATTCAAAACAAGGTTAATGGATAATAATTAAAATAGAACATGTAAAATCATCACTTACCTGTCGTTATTTCATTGAACATTGTTATCTTTTGATCATATTCCCATAAACCCATTTATTACTAATTAAGGAAAAATATTCAACCATCCTTCATGAAGAAACATTACTACACCCACCCCGTATGATACACAAATAAATAGTGGGAGAGGAATCCCTACATGAAACAATAGGCAACCAAAACTCCACTTTGTGCCAAAATAGGGGGATCTAGATCTAGCACATGACTCTTCTATAGAGGAAGGATTTAGGTTCACCAAGAGGGAATGAAAACACACTAGTAAGGAAAGATCCTAGCTTTGAAGAGCTAGATCCTATATTAAAAGAATAATGGTTTTAGAAGTCATTAATGTGGGATTGTGGTCAAAATCACGTGGTTCAAATATCTCAATGTCCCCGAAGTGTTGTGTTATTAAAGATATAGTTAATATCCTCCAAAAAACCCTTAAAATGCCTAAAAATAGTTTTAAACATAGTTTATGTCAAATAGAACATAAGAGGGGCCAAATTGGAAAAAACATGTGAAATTGGAAATTTGGAAAATGATGAGAAACTGTTTGGTATGCCACTGTCATGGTGCCACCATTTCATTTTTCTAATGTTTCGGTTTTCCACCATTACAGTGCCACTGTTCTTTTGTGCCACTACCATGGTTCCACCATCTCAGGGTTCCACCGTCACGGTGCCACAGTTTTGGTTAAACCATTTGGTGAAACTGTAGATTTGGAAAACACCCAAAACAAACCACTATATTCCCCATGAACACCACAAGTACTATATTTTCACACAGGAATGTCCTGGGGAAATATGGTTAATAATATGATGATATCTCTATTTCATCACATATATGCATTCTCAAGTATCCTCTTTGAATTTTTGATTCCTCCAATCAACAATAACTAGTTTTGTTTCCTTGTTCTATAGAACATCATCTTAAGGATTAAATATTTATATGGGTAGTTATTCATAAGAAATATAATTATTAAGTGGTAAAACCATTGAGATTAGTACATGTAAAGGATTAGTTATGTACTTCCTTGGGAGAGATACATGGAACAAATCATGAAGTATGGAGAGATCTGGGGTACAATCCAATGAATTGAGATACCATCCCTACTCAATCAAGAATATACAAGGGAACACTATACATATATGTCAACATTATATTATTAATAAATCTCAAATCCTTATTTAATTGAGAGATTCACTAGAATAAATTCTCAGAAAATATTTTTAGCATAACCTTTTTAAAGTCTCTTAGCTACCCTAATGTGTCACTGAATAACAATTAGATTATCTATAATTACCAAATCATGCTCAGGTCCTAATAATATTTTTCTTTATCTTCATCAAATTACGTTGTATTTATATACTTATTTTAATAAATGTATTAAAAAAGAAACATATGAATACATGATTCCATTGAATTATTGTAATAAAACACCACAATATGAATGGATTAATCCTAATAACCTTTGAAATACCTATAACAATATCTCATAAAATACTATAGTGTTTGAATGGTTCCCAAACATAGATAATCTATCTATGGATGATAAGACTTAAAGAAACACAATCCTACATTGAGTTCATGGTGAATACTTCTCCAGAACTATTATTAAACATCATATCCCAATTCGATAAAATAAGAATATAGTACTCCATGAAACCTTACCACTACATTAAAGTATATTTTAGAAAGATGAATAGAATAGAAATATAACCTTTCAATAATGATTTTTGATAAATTATGATGGTTATTTTCTACAACCCAAATATTTTTATATCCTTTAGGCATTTTGATGAGTTTGATGACAAAATACATGTGGTAGTTGTTTTCCCATTCCCATTTATTTATAGGTTTCCCACTCTATTATATGTAATGGTTTTAACATACACATAGAATTTTATCTCTCAACATTAACATTCTAATATTCAAATAAATGATATAAATATTCAATGATATCTATCTTCATGTTGTCCCAAAAAATATCTCATTTAGATTTGAATATATCATTGAAATTTTAGATGAATAAATAATGTTGAACTATAAGATTCACCAAAAAGTTCATTCTTCATGTATAGCATTGATTATACAGATACATATTTCTTAGAAATTATCATTCAACCACAATCATGTCTGAGTTTAGGAATATTTCTATCCTTGATTTACAGTTCCACTTATACCTTTTGTGCATCATTCATCCTCAAATGTGGAGATACTTGAACTCTTATTATGGAAATATGTCATTTTTTCAAATCCATAATGATTCATGATTTTTACATTGAAAATACTTAAATATTTTATTTTTTACCCAAATCATAGATATTATAGAATGATCTTTTTGACATAGAGAATTGAACACCATGTTATCATTCCCATGGGGTTAACATATTGGATTTCATATAATTTAACACACTCAAACCATCACCTTTGGTGTAAATTCTTCAACTTTTGAGTGAATAAATACTTTAAACATTTATGATCAATACATATATATATATATATATAACACCATTCTCTAGGAAGATAATATTTCCACATCCTTAATGAAAAAATTTCCCTATCTAACACAAAATAATTATTTTGGTATCTTTTCTCATGAACGATCTATGTTCATGAGGCATATTATATCACCAAATCATTATTTATGAGACCTCATCCTAGTCCATTCATCAATGCATCACAATAGATTAAAAATCATAATCCACTATATGATAGTATATTCCTAGGTCCACTGACTAACTGTCTCTTCTATTCCAAGAAATTTTCATCAAATTTATATATTAAATGGAAGGATAATTCCTTCTGACTTAAAATGGTTAGTGGACTGGATGTTCTTGTAAAAATTCTCCACAAATAATGGGTACTTTTATAAAAATAAAGGAATCTATGGATCTTAGTCACTATGGATGGTCTAATAATTTTTTTAATAATGTTGGATTTTATGGATACATTGATATACCATTATATAAGATTATGTGACCAAACAATGAATCATTTTTAACCAAAATTTATAGAAGATCAATTTTCACCAAAAATATCCATCCAGAGGGTCTCTTGTTCAATCCAAATATCATCATCATTCTCTTACATTCTCTTTTAATATATAATAATATAATCTATAATGTTGACCAAAAACAAATCAAGGTACTCTCTTAATAATATATTCCTTAAATCCTTGATGAAATTAGGGTAATTAATAAGATAAAAAGGAATGAGTATTAATTCAAAGTGTCCATAAGTTTTATAGAATATTTTATTGGTTATATCATCCACTTTGATTCTCAAATGATGATATCCATAATGAAATAATGTCTGGGAAAAGTATTGATCTCTACATAATTGACTAAAAAAATCATCTACATAGGGAATAAGATAATTTTTTCTTTTTGAACATGTTTAGTTTTGGATAGTCATTTCATAGTAGAATTTATATATATCTCATTTGAACAAAAAGAAAAGGTTCACCCATTGGTGATGAAAAAGGTCCAATGAATCCATTATCATGATTATCCTAGATTTTATTCTTTAATTATTGTAACTCTATTGGGTGTATTCTATTTGGTTTGTTTGTAATAGGTGTGTCACTAGGTAATACATCTATTGAAAAATAAACTCTATTATTCAGTGTAGGACTAAGAAACTCTCTTTGTAAAACCTCATTAAACTCTAGTAAAATAGGAATATCATCAAAATTTAGTTTCTCCTTAACAATCCATTATTATCAACCCTTTAAAATAGTAATAAATACTAATAAAATGGATATATTATCCATTTGAATTTTATAATTATCATCACACTGATAAATTATCATACATTTATTTATAATATTAAAAGTGGCTTCCCATTGTCACCAATTGATGTGGGAATTATGTATATGAAGGAAATACATGCCTATGATGACATTGAATTCATACAGATGTAGAATAATAATATTTACAAGAAGTTCATTCCCACACAAATCAATTACATAATAATTATATAATTGAGATGTGATAACAGTACCATTAAGGGTTTCTAATACTCATATAACATCTAATCCTTTATGTTATGAATGAACACCCCTAGATATGTTTTATGAAATAATTAATTCCTAATACTATGATAAAATATGATGCATCAATATTTTTTTATTCAGTGCAAAACATTTCATTATATTTTTACATTAAATCCCATGATAAAACAAAAAAAAAATAGAATGGATATTAGGTTTCATTAATTAAAGTAATCAATAATAAAAAATCATTTATAGGATGTATAAATTTTGACACCCTATTTTTAATCAATGAGATTATATTTTTATCATATTTCATTCATGGCCATCATCTATTCAAATACTCTATAATGGTTCATAAGGAAAACTTGAATTATCTATGCACATCCAATGGGATATTCAAACACCATGCTTAGTAAGGGCACACCCATAGTCTAATAGAATGATGACTGAGATATAAATGATCAACTATTTTTGGGGTTATTACCACTAGATGAATATTTTCTAAAAGAACATATACTATTATTATCCATATACGGTTTTCTTCTAGGAAAACCAAACACCAACCTTTTCTATAAATTTGGATGATCTACTATTTATAGGATTTCCCTAAGGTTTCTCACTAAATTATCACCATTCTAGACTCAAATGATATCTTAATATTTCTCTAATACCAACTATATGATCCCATTCATTTCATATATATATATTCATCTTATAAGATAAATATTCCACTTATAACATTATGATATGTGCCAGAATCATATATGTTTACCATCATAGGAAACAAGGATACATAAAAATCATAAGAGAATAGAAATACTCCCACTAAGTTCTTTGTAACTAGAAACCTCCCAAAAAATATTATACAAAAAAACCATTCTATATAACCTAGGGAATGGAAATATAATAAAGGGTGATATCTGATGTTCATTATGGGTATGAAATAGAGATATGAGATATCACTTAAACATAACAAGAGCATATGCATATGATAATATTAGAATAATTTTTTAAAACCATAAAATATATATGATTAATCACTATCTTGATTCATGGAATAATGCATTCTATTTCCATGACATGAATCCTAAATGAGTAAAATAACATGATACATCATAACATAACATTGGCAGAGAATAAAATTTTATTAAATACACTTAATCATAAAAAATCACTAACATAGACATGAGTCACATCAAGTAATTTAATAATGGATTAGGTTCGATCACCATTACATCATATCCTTAGTGAATGTTTACTACCAAGACAACCATAGTGGATAATTTCCACGAAATCACTGGGTTCATTCCTCATTCTTGTCCTAATTTTGTAATGAGATATCAATGTTTCCCCAATTCATTAGATGTATATATAATCATAAGATCACACTGAAAATAATGAAAATAATACATATGTGTGTCATAAGATCATAAACCATTCATCATAACATAACACAATAATATTAAATTGGTTCATAAAAAGTTTCCCATTTCACCATATCATAGCTCACTGAAAACAAATAGGTTCCATAACATAATTAGACAATGAAAAGAAAAAAGGTTTCATAAAATCATACATAAATAAAAAACACCAAAAAAATTCAAATAATGAATAAGGATGGTATCAAAAGAGCATATACCTAGTACATCACAATTAACATGAATAGATGTTATCATATATTAA